>JABSTQ010010690.1:337500-916424 GCA_013358835.2 Ixodes persulcatus | reverse complement strand
GGAGCGAGCGCTGAAAAGGCTAGAGCTCGAAATTGAACAACAGCGATTAAACTCGCAGAACAGTAGAGTTGGGGCTCCGGTACGAGCAAGTGAGACCGAGTCGTATCAAATGAAGAAGTTGCTGCAGCCGTTTAAAGTTGGGGAAGACGTGGGCCTGTTCTTAGTTAACTTTGAGAGGACATGTGAGAAGTTGAGCTTCGCCCCAGAAACGTGGCCGCAACGGCTTTTGACTTTGTTGCCCAGTGAGGCTGCAGAGGTTGTCGCGCGCCTTAGTGATAAAGACGCGGACGACTACGACAAGGTGAAGTCCAGCCTTTTGAAGCGGTACCGCCTTTCTGCCGAGGCGTTCCGTCAAAGGTTTAGAAACGCATCCAAAAAGAGCAGCGAGGGCTACTCGGAATTCGCGTACGGGCTTAAAACCAACCTGATAGAATGGTTGAAGAGCAGGGAAGTGTACGAAAGCCGAGACAAGGTAGTCGAGTGTGTGTGCCTCGAACAGTTCTTTCGTAGCATTACGCAGTCAGTCAAGCTCTGGGTGCAGGATAGGGTGGGAGTCGACTCTGTCGAAAGGGCCGCTGAGCTAGCCGAAGAGTACGCAACGCGTAGAAAGCTGAGCGGAGAGGAAAGCGAACCCGGCCGGAGCGATCAGCGCAAGACCTTCCGACAGGGAAACGGCTCGCGAGAAAACGGGCCCGAGAAGCCCGAAACAGGACAAAAGGTCCCAGAAAAAAGCGCAGAACACTCGAACGGAGACGAGGCGCGGAAAAGCCCAACAGGGCAGTTCGAGGCAAGGAAGCCGTTCCTGTGCTACAACTGTCAGGAGCCGGGACACACAGCGGCCAGATGTAAGAAACCGCGGGTTGTGTTCTCGTACGTGAACGGTAGTGACAGGGACCTGAAGCTTCTTCGTCCCTATCTTCACGAGCTCCATGTAAACGGAAAGCCGTGCCGGGTGCTTCGGGACAGTGCAGCGACGATGGACGTTGTTCATCCGTCGTATGTAACGACATTCGATTTTACTGGAAAGGTAGTTTGGATCAAGCAGCTGCTCGAAAAGCACAGTTTCTGTCTGCCTATGGCGACAGTAAAGATAACTGCCCCGTTCGGAGAGCTAGTAACCAAGGCGGCTGTCTCGCAAACAGTCCCGTTGGAGTATCCTTATTTGTTTTCTCACCGGTCAGATTTCCTGCTGCGCGAAAGGGGTCAACAACTGGGAGAAGGGCTAGTTCAGTCGTGTACGAGGTCCAAATCGCGTCAGGTCGTCCCTTTGTTGACGAGTGATCCAGAGCCAGAGGCAGCTGACAGGGAGCAAGCACTCCCAGTGTTGGAGGCAGAAAACCGGGGTGAGAGGGACCAGGTTGTAGAACAGCCTGACCTCGTAGCACTAGAAAGCGTATGCCGTCCCAACGCGCCGGCGAAAAAGGCGGAGGAAGACGGGATCAGTGAAAGATCTCTCGTAGCTCCGGCGTCACGTAACTTTGGTCCTCTGCTACGAGTAGACAGAGTGTCTTTGACAGTCGAGCAGAAGAGCGACCCTAGTGTATCAGGGTTTCGCGGTACAGCTCAGGAGATTGCTAGGACCAATGTGACGGGACATGAAAAAGGCGGATTGTTTATCGGTGCTATAAGGACCGCATTTTCACGCCTAGAAATCACGTGAAAATCGATCACTATGACTTCAGCGTAAGAAAAAAGAAAGGCAAATTTAACGGCAATGCCGATGGGTTGAGCAGATGTTTCTGACGTCACGAAAAACAGTAGGGATGATCTCAGAGGTCTTCGTCATCCACGGGAATGAGGATCTAAGTGGGGGAACTTCGTTAAAACCCCAAAAGGACCTCACAAATTGCGAAGAGTTTTTGTCTTTTGTATTTTGTTCATTGTGACCTCTTTGGAAAAATGAGTTTTGTTTTGGCGACAGCGGGTCAATTTGCATTGTTTTGGCAAATTATGGTAATCCGTAATCCAGTCTGGCGGGTCTCTGGCGAATTCCGAGCGTTTGACTGCGGTGTGGCGTGGTGTTGCGGGGGACGTTTCCGCTAATGCCTCCATTGTAAGAGGTTTGGGAGTTTGTTTGGTGCTTGCAGCGTCTTCACAAGGCCTACCATAAGCCCACCTCTTCAGGCCAGCGATTGTACCACCGGCCATTCGAGGCTTCCCTGGCCCCGGAGGGGCTGTTAAGAATGGAACCTTCGGCGACCTTCTACCGAGTATCAACGCTGCGGAAACGAGTCACGATCTGTCCGGGACCGTCGCCCGCTTGTCGGAGCCTGCGGAAACGAGTCACGATCTGTTCAGGACCGTCGCCCGCCTGTCTGGGCCTGCGGAGACAGGTCTCAACGCGTCCGTGACGTCAACGGGACGTGTGTGTGTGTGTGCGTGTGGGTTCGTGCGCTCCGGAAGGGGAGAGAGGCATGTCCTAACTGCGGAGAACCATGGCTACGACGCACTTCTGGCTACGACGCGGCGGACTTTGCTGCAACGCACTTGGCGGCGGTTTGCTACGTCGCACCTGCTGCCCTGGCGGAGAGTGAGGGAGAAAACGGACCCTATATAAGGCGGAGCGTGAGGCTGCTCCGTTATTCTCTCTCGGATTCGACGACTGTATCGCAATCATGTAATTAAACCGTTCGTTACGTTACCAATTCTCCCACCTCCACTGGACCCATGGGTTCTTCACTTCGGGGAATGGTCGTCGTCACGAGCCAGGAGGCCTCCGGACGTGCGGCTTAAACCCCGCCTCGAACAGAGTGAAGTCAACAAACACGACAGGACGAAGCTGCTCTCGCAACTAAAGTTTTGTTAGTAAAATTAACAGAAAGAAAACAGCGTAGCTGCCACTGATTACATCAACAAACACATATTTATCTATCAGGCACTACACAACCTTTGGAGCTGAAGTCGTTCATACACCGCTATTCATATAACCTTGCAAAGAACAAACCTCTTCATGTTTTATTTTTTACAGAGCTACCGACGGCGCACTGTCAGCTGTCAATAAATTGTTGTCTTTCTTACCGGTGTTCAATGTTCTGATTGTATACTTGCGACTTCATTAAAGGGGCGGTGCAACAATATTCAATTGGAATGTTTTTCACTTTACACGAGCTTAGTGGCACTAGTGGGACTCAAGGATACTCGCACGCAACGCCACTGACCAAGAAACTCCTTTGTTGCGCTGTAATTTCGAGGACAAAACCGAGTGTTTTCATTCAATCTCTCCTTCGCAAAACCTGATGACGTAGCTGGGCGGTAGCAGTACCGCCCAGTGACGATATGTGAATGCGGCTCATAGATTGGACCCGAGCATTGCGTGAGCACTCGATTTGGGCTCGTGATAATTACTAGCTCGAGAAGCATTCGGGTTGTGTCCTGTGTCCAATCGCTGCAATGACGACAACAGCCGAACCATAACAATGTCTGGAACTCAGCGCGTGTCCTGTGCCTTGCCAACCCCAGCACATGGCTATGATCAACATTGGCGGCATATAATCGGCTCCAGATCACGTGGCCGCTTGTTCTGGCTGCGAGTTGAGAGGGTGAGCTCTGCTCGTTTTTCTTTATTTTTTTTTCTGCGACTTCGATTGCGTGTGGTAAAAAACGAACGGGTATTTCACAGGTCATTAACGTCAGGGATCCGTTCTAAGCGGCATTTGCGCTGTATACTAATTTCTGAGGAATTAGTAAATATGCCCAATGAATTTCAAGGATATTACAAAAAAGGACATATTTTCAATGAAGTGACGAATTCGAATTGTGTTTGATTGCCACGTGTGACGCAGAATCTGCTAAGCTAAGGAAAAATTTAAAAAATCGGTGAGCTTTTCTCTGCATCCGTTCAAAGGCCGGTGAGCTTCTCTTCGCATCTGGCGGTTTTGCGGTGAGCTTTACTCCGGTGAGCTTTTCTCCGGTGAGCTTGTCTCCGCCGCCCAAAAAGACGACGGACAAGTTAAAGGACGACGAACACCGCAGGGTGCTACTTGCGACAGAAGTTGAATATTAGAAGAAAAAAAAATTGCGGTGGCTTAGCTCGGCTATGCCAGGATATACGTAGCGTGAGCTTAAGCGCACAAAATGAGAGGCGCTATCAAGCGGCTCCGGTGCAGCGTCAGACTTGGCTACTGCGCAACGGAGGCGCACAGCTGGGAACGCGGCGGCGTCAGTGCGTCTGCCGCGGCTATGACGTCACTCCTCTGGAATGCGCAGACCGGCGATGCGCGCGCGGTGGCGGCGGAGCCCGTGGCGGCGGCGGCTCCGGCGCGCCAGCTGTGCGCCGTGTGACATCACTGCTCCTCGCGCTTGCGCAGCACGGCTCTTTGACAGCCACGCGAAACTGCTCAACCTCGGCCAGTGTAGCTCACGCTACAAAAACACATTTACACCTTGATATCAAAAAGACATGTGACCTATAGGCAAAGTGCTTCGTCAATCTACATCTTAAAAAGCGATGGCGTTGATGAAGTACTCGTACTAAAGCCCCTTTATACAGAAAAGTAGCGCCATCCTTTGAAGAATGCCGCCTGCTATCTTGAACCGATGCAGGCGGCGCTACAGTCGACCGCGAGTGTAAAAAAGCAAAACATGAAGATGAAAGGTGTGCGCGTCAGAGAGGGAGGGAGAAGGAATGCCTATGCTGTCGGAGTGCAGTGCATGCTATGAGCTCATGTCTCCAATCAAATAACGCCGACTGTGCAACGTCACGGCTTTCATCGTCTTTCTTTGAGCCCATCCTTCGAGGCTGGTAGACCGTGACAGCGCGCTTTTAGCCTGTGTGTATGTATTTGCGCGTGTCTTTCAGCCTTTGACTGCGCTCTGACTCAAGTATAGGAAGGCCGTCTGCTATCTTGGCCCGATCCAGGCGGCACTACAGTCGATGCGCGGGTGTAAAGAAGCAAAACATAAGGATAAAAGGTGTGCGCGTCAGAGGGAGAAGATAGCGCCACCTTTCTTATTCAGGGGCGTTAACTCGTACGTCTCGTTGATAACACGACGAACTTAACAAAGTCAAGTTTGGGAGTTTTACGTGCCAAACCAACGACGGGCATCTGGCACGCCCCAGCGGAGGACTGAGGATTAATTTGGACCACCTGGGGATCTTTTGACGTGCAACCGAAAGGTCGGTTACACGGCGCCTCCTCCGCAATAAGCCTCCGTCAGATTGCGGGCACCTCGGCCGGGATTCGAACCCGCCACATGGGGATCTGTAGGCCAGCGCTCTCGCCTCGGAGCCACCGAGGCGGCTGCAACCAACGAACTTAACACAGAGTCCCATATAGAAGAAGGGAACTGTGGGAGGGTGTGTACTTCTAGTTCGATTCATTGTAGAGGGAGGAGGTGTGCCGCGGCGCGGTGGAAGGCGAGCGTGCTCAGTTGCCGCTGTGCCGTCGCCGGTTGTTCTTCGCTCTGGGTTTTCGGGTGCGTGGCCTGTGATGTGTGTGTGTGTAGTTAAAACAATGGATGCGGTTCCCTCCACGAGTGACACGAATGCGGTTTCTTCCACGAGTGGTATGAATCTGCTTCTTTTGACGAGTGATATGGATGACCGTATCCAATGGCGTCGACGTACTATGACTGGCAGAGTACAGAAAAGAGGTTAAAAAAAAATACAGTAATAATCCATTGGTGGATTCTTAGGGAATTATTTAGCATGACCCTTGGGAAACGCCACACACGACCCCCTTTGGAAAATGCTAACACTGACCCCGTAACAAGGCCAAAACGAGGCAGCAAAATATAGAGGAAGCAAAAGAGAAAGCCTAAAGAGAAAAGTGAAGGGGTCCACTTGGATTGAGCGCGTTGGTAATCGATGCAAAAATACGAAAGAGTTAGACAAGAAGGACGGACAGGACAAACATAATTTGTTTGTTCTCTCCGTCCTTTTTGTCTAACTCTTTCGTAGTTTTGGAGGGGTCAGTGTTAGCGTTTCCCAAAGGGGAACGTGTTTGTCTTTTCCATGGTTCATGCTTACGCATTCCCTAAGATTTTACCAATGGATCTTCCTGGGACTTTTTCTTTTGTACGCTGTATGCTGAAAATAAATATTTCTTTGATACTCCATAGAAAGGAAAACACACCACTTTTGGAAGCCTTTTTTTTTAAAGAATTGTCCTTGGTGGGGTTTTAATATAAAGTAAAACTTCACAACGTAGTTTATACGCTGACGGAAACTTTTACAGAGATTGAGATCCATTTGTTGCGGCGTTTCGGCTCTTGGCATTCGGCTTGTGAAGAAGGTTTAGTAGATAATCGGCGGGGTGTGAGCGTCGGCGCTCTTGTACGCAGCGCTGCCAATTACCGCGGGCCGGCCCAAGTAGTGGACACCCGCGGACATCGATTTGCAGAAGGAGCAAAAAAGAAAGGCAAGGCCGAACATCCCCCGGCTGTTTTTTTTCCTCCCAGTGATACATTCTTTGTCATTCATCCACATTACGTCGGACTAATTATCGAACGGAAAATAGAGCCAGCAATTAAACGCGAAAGTGGAACGCTGCTCTTTCTTTTGTTATCCTTTTTTGTTTGTTTGCTTTCGTTTAAAACTCTAGCCGCGTTAGAGAAGAACTATAATGTGCAAGTTATTGCTAGTGCAGGGAGGGAGTGAAAAAAAAAAGGAACAATTGGTGGAAAGAGGCGGCGTCATTAGCCGCTTGTAATGCATTTTTTATGTGTACGCGGGTCGGACCGCGTGCCATCAATCATTTAATTTGCGCTTGAGCGAAATTTTTTTATTTTGTTCTCGAGCTCCGTCCTTGTGTCGTTTTCATGAGCGAGACTGGCTGGGGGGCTTTTTTTTTTTTTTTGTTCAGAAGCCTTTTTTTATAAATGGTGCATTTAGGTTGAGCATTGGTTTCTAAAAACTACAAAAGCAAAATTATATCCACAACAAGAAAAAAAGTGTAGCGTTTTCTTTAATTTTTAATCTTCTCGCTGCCCTTTAGACTCCGTTTTAAGGACTCTAGATAATTCAGCGACGATAAGACCAGTCAAGCAGACACAGACACAGTCTCGGAAAAAGAAGATAAAGGTCCACCTTTGTCTTCAAAATTTATGTGGCGATTGATGCATCACCAAGGGGTAGAGGGGGTGGGATGTCCAACCAGAGTATGGACTAGGGAGCCTACATAAGGCTTCCTAATATGTGCGTGCTTGTAGGGTACGAAAAATAGTGATAAACTATGCGAGGCGGGGTTACGCTACATTGTACTAGAATAGGGGGTAGTGTTTGGACCGGCGCGACTCGTCAGTGGGAACTTGTGAGGCTGCGCATGTAGGCATCAGTCGCGGTGCTGCAGTCGACAGAGCAGCCGAAAGTCGCTACAGTCCGCACGTTCTGCCGCACGTGCAAGTGCACGCGCTCAACCACCACCATACTGACCCTACTGCCGATGCGCCGGTGTCGACACCTATCGTGATCTATACTCCGTTTCACCTTATGTTGTACCGCAGACAAGGCTAGAAGCGCGAGCTCATAGCGTTGGGAGCTACTCTTAACGCACGAGAGCTTGTGCCGCCGAGATGTGTCCTAGAGCAAGAAGCTCGCGCTTGTAGCCTTTCCTGCGGTACATCATAAGGTGAAACAAAGTATAGACCACACGCCTCACGCGAGCCGCTCTGGTCCCAACACTACCCTCGCAAACGACACGAAGATTCTCTCTTTTCCCTCTCCTCGCGGAAAGAGGGGAGGGAAGAAAGTTTTTTTTTTTTTTTTTTCCATAGCGGCGACGACAGCCCACGAGCTCGAAATATCTGCAAAGTGTCGCCCGTAAAGCTATACTTCGTCTCAGCTTAACTCCAGACGCAGCCGATGCTAGAAGCGCGAGCTCGCTGCGTCCAGCGCCTCTGCCAGGCACGCGCACTCGTGCAGTGCAAGCACTGCTCACAGCCACATGCTCGAGGTTGTAGTATAGCCTGCGTCTGGACTTCAGCTGAAACGAAGTATAGCGCTTTAAAAGACGTTGGCCCGGCAATGAATTGCTGGGTTTGCTCGGATAAAGGTTTGTAAATTCTGTGTGCAGCATGACTTGCACTTCTTGCAGGTAAGCAGTATGCACTGATCCTCAAAAACGTCAGTGCGACGTGCACCTTGGTAGCGGACGTCCTTTTTTAAGAACACTGGCTGGCGGCAATAGACCGTCTGGAAGGAGCTTCTGGCGAATTCTATATCCGCCTTGAGACTTGGGACTATTAAAAAAAAAAAAAAAAAGATCGGTTTGTTACTGGTCCGAGTATTTGATTTAATTGTTTGTGCTCTTTCTCGGCCAAAGACAACTTCTCGCGACGCTCAGTGGTGTCTACATCAGCAAGAGACGCCTGGCAACATTGTACGACAAGCAGGGAACGACCTGGTTGGAGTGTAGGTCCTCCCGCTCACCTTGACGCGCGGTTATGCCCGAGTCCCACTAGAGTGACAAACAGAAGCAACCGACAGCGACAAGCCTCAAACCAGATTCTTTCGCGATTTGACAGGCTTTGATATAAAAAAGGAGGCTATGCTCAAACACGAGCATCATGCACGCGAGAGTATCTTTGGCAGGCTTGGAGTAACTCGTGCTTTCTTCACGAGCACCGGACGAATGAACGTCTGCCAAAGGGTACCATCGCGAACATTTTGTATATGTTGGAGGCTTGTCTGTGTCGGTTGTTTTTGTTTGTCGCCCTAGTGAAACTCGGGCATTAGCCGGGACCACTTGCAAAGGTATCCAGCGACTTTAGCTCTACCGTGTGGCGGGAGTTCGCTGGATGATATCTCCTGTGCCTGCCTAGAGGGCTGTGCGGCTGGTTTCGCCGCGCATACGCAGCGCCACTTCTCCCCCTGGCGAGGCCCGCCAATTATTGTTAGCAGTACGAGGATCAGCCGACGCGGGGGGAGGGGGGAGGGGGGGGGCACTTGTCGTGCTGGCGAGCTTGCGCTTCGTAAAGTAATGTACCGAATGCAAAAGGGCCGGGCACCAGGTATGTAGTCAAATGCCAGAGCCGCTCGTATTAAACAGAAAGGTAGATATGTATGTGTCCCCCGAAAAGTTTTATTCGGTTCTTGGGAGGTGATTTAAGAAATACTGCCAGAAGCATGAATCGCCAGCAGTGCGGAGGACACTGTTGTTTCTCTGTCTTGTTGCATGATTCAGTAGTGCAGCTACGTTTACTTGTCACGTTAATAGGGACTTCTTGTAGATCACACGCAAGAGCATGCGAGAGTTTTGCGTTGCTTGGGGGAGCCGTCACTGAGGGCGGATTCAGCTTGCGCCTGCAGGGCCGGCCATGCGCAGCTGATGTTCCACGATAAGCTCCTAATGTGGTAGCTACGATGGTGGCTGTCGACTAAAGAAACCCGAATAGGAAGTTACCATTTTTTAACAACTTTAAATTTGATAACCAAGCTCACTTTGATTTCCCGCCAATGTTTTCCCCGATGCCCTCAAGAGAAAGGGAATAAGCGGAAAAATACACGAGGTAAAACAAGGCAGATAATCGTAGCCCCTATTGCATGATGACTTAAACGCATAATTGAAAAAAAAAAGAAATTACGGATATATTTAAGTTTTTTTTGTTATTTATTATTAAAAGGATGTAGTTAGCCTACAACAGGTGTAATTACTTTCTAAGGAACTCTAGAAAAATATACACTAAAACATTCCTGGGTCGACCAATTAGAACGTGTTGGCAGTGTTATAATTTTAAAAGAAAGCAACATAAAGAAGACCAAGACAGGACACCTCACAAAGGTAAACAACTGAAAATGTATGGCTGAAAAAAAAAAAATTATTTTATTAATTTTTTTGCAAAGAGAAAGAAGTATTATTGATGATCTTCTTCTGGCGATGGGGGTCTAGATATATAAAGTATAACTGTGCTTAAAGAACAAGCAAAACAAAAAAATCACGCCCAAAAATTTATTTGTAGTTACCCGCAACTGTGCTGAAAAGGTATTATTCCAAGGTCACATAAAAAAAAGGTAAAGCAAGAAGACAACAGTACTGGCACAAATGTAAGTCAATTGGCGATCACTATTTTTACCCATAAAATCGTGAGTGGGTTACTGATGCAGACATAACGAAACCTGAAACACCAGAAGAAGGAGAAAGACGGACACGAACAAGAAAACAACACACGTGCGTAAATTACACTTTTATCGCTTTGACGGCAGCGGCACATAAGATGTCGCGGCTTGTAGTAAAAGTTTTAATTTTGTCGTTCGACTCGCTCAAAATGCCTGGGAACAGATGAGCTGTGGCAGTATTCGCGTCCAAATTCGGTTTGTTTATACAAATTCACCTAGTGGTGCGGTCTGGCAGTGCGTGTCTCGTCATTTACTTCATTCGCACGAATTAAAACAGCAGCGGCATGCTTCTCGCCATCGGTAACTCCGACTTTGTAGGAAGCCTAGTTCAAGCAATGTGTGCAATAGCGCAGCTGTGTGCGAGAAGACAATTCGAACAATATAGCATCCTCATCTTTGTCCGAATTGCTCCGACTTTCAAGAGCGAGCGAAACCATAAAGAAAAACAGCATTTATCTTGAGGCGGATGTCTTAGGCAACGCTGCCTTGTACTTGCGAGACGCACCTCGCTGTCGACCAATGTTTTTATGCCAGGATATGTCCGACAACGAAGATATAGAGTGCCCGGTCGCAGATTTGGAGCGCGAAGATCTGGTAGCACAGAGCATTTCTCGGGGAACCTGGACGTCAGCGCACAGCTTTTGCAGCGGCGAGGACCCAAAACATGGATTTTGAAACCTGACCAGAAAAGAAGTGGTAGCGCGAGGAATGGGAGGAGCACGAGCGGACGTTCCATCGCTCGGAAGAAGTGTGTTTCGGCGTCTCGCCGCAGCGGGGCGCTCGTCACGTGGCTGTTCTTTCATCCGTTGTCTGCCGCTCTACCTTTTCAACTTTGGTGGCCGCTTCTAGTGGCGATCTGCCAGGCTTTGTCAGTATAGAGGAGGCTATGGCCAGGATTATCTCCTCCCGTCCGGAAACCAGGCACACTGGCAACCTTTCTTTGCGGAGGTTCGCCTCCCTAAGAAATATATTCACCATTTTGCAACAGGCAGAGAGCGGCAGTAATATTACAACGCGGCCGCAGTAGAATTTTCACGTGTTCGTCGCCATAGTAAACGGGCCCGTATACTGCTATGGAGGGCAGTGCTGCGCCAGGGCGCGGCGCTACTGGTATTGTTCCGGCGTGCTCGATCTGGCCAGCCGGACAGGACTATTGATACCTTATCAACTGTACCACCAAGTTAAAAGACTAACTCTTCGTCTTCATTTTGGTGACTCGTAATGTCCGAGTCCTTACAGACCTTTTTCACAATAGTGCCGCCATCTTGAAGTATCGCCACTTCCAGTATGGGCGAAAACATAGTTTTGCCGTCACCACGCCAATAGAAGACATTTAGAATATAAACTTAACCGTCACACATTCTCGTTTTGCATCCCCTCCATTTTTTTTTTAGTATTTAGAGGTTTAAAGGTTTCATTATTTTTTCGTCGCCCACACCGGATACGCCTATTAGTAGGCTGGGGACCAGAGTAAGCGAAAAGGTCTATAGAGCGAAAAACAGATACAACCGACACCGACAAGCCTCAAACACGTGTAGCATCCGCGCGAAAGTAGAGAGTTTTAAAATAAAAGGCTCCAACGCTCCACTCTTCCCTAAAACAGCTTGGGCCGTCGCGCCGCCCAAGCGCAGAAGTTCTGCGCAAGTGGAGTGCGACGCCCCAAGCTGTTTTAGGGAAGCGTGGGGACTCCTGTTATAAAACGCTCTGGTTCCTTTGGCAGGATTGCAATCACTCGTACTTACTTCACGAGCACCAAGAGACTGCAAGCCTGCCAAAGGTACCATCGCATGCACGCACCATGTGCTTGAGCCTTGTCTTGTTCTTTCTGTTTCTCGCTCTAGTGGGACTCGGGTATAAGGGTCACTTTACGTCTGTCGGGTTGTCGTTCGGTATTCGCTTCTTTACGTAATTTGCTTACCAATGATATGTGCCAAAGCAAACACCTGTAAAGAGCAATTTTTGTTTTTGTTACCAGGTCAGAGCAGCGCTAATTTATTAAACCAAACATCTAAAAAAAATTGGTACATAGGAGGTTTTGAGGCTATGCTCTTGCATATATAGTGCATTTCCCCAAGATGAACGTTGCAAATTGGGAAAGCGTAACATTTGGTGCTAAAAAAATCAATAATAAACGCCATGTACTGTTTGGGGTGGGAAGGGGACGCGGTGAAAGATGGCGATGGCTTGTTCTTCGAAGTACCGCGAATGCATCGACGTTTGCGGAGCCGTTTGAATTCGTGGTAAAAAAAAAAAAAAAAAGTAACCTTAAAAGTCTACGATCGCTTCTTCGAGAGCGTTGAAAGGCCCAAAAGCGAGCACCGACTTTTTTGCGCGCTGCTCGCTCGAGTACGTTTTTCTGGGGAGCCGCGACTGCGCGACAAGCGGACTTGGAAAAGCAGTGTCTCGAAACAAAGAAACGATACTTCGGCGCACAATCTCCTCGCTTAGACCGAACCGGCTTCTGACACTTGTTTTGTCCGTCTTTTTTGTTCGTGAGTGTCGCCATTGTCCTATGACGGCCTTTGGCGCGCTCGGTGCCATTTTTTTCCTCCCTGTTCCCGCCTGAATGGGAACGATGGGAAGGAAAGGAGTCGGGTGGCACGGGTCATTAACGACCCTCGCCAAGCCCAAAAAATGGAAAAGCTTCGCGCGCTTAAGAAAAGAAAAGAGAAGAGCTTGAAACGGAGAACCGAAAAGAGCGATAAAAATAAAGACAAGAATATTAATAAAACGAATCAGACGAGCACTTGGAGCTATGGGCAGGGAATGGTCGCCGTGGGATTTAGGCTACGCGAACCCTGGTTGGGGATTAATCGGTACCTGCAGCCTGTACCTTTGAGTTGGGCCCACAGTCAAACAATGTTTTCGAGGGATTTTATTGATGTTAGGGAAATAGGTCGGCTAAATTGTTCCCACGCAAGTGAGTGTGTACGCGCTCTCATCCATTAACGATTATGGCGATTTTTATGCCCCATTCATACGATCATAAATGTCCCTTTAGCTAAGGGACTTCTATGGTCGGCTGCGAATCAGTTCGCGATCCTCCGCGCGTGGCGTGTGCTCGCGACACAAAAGCGCGGGCTGATTGTTGATTCGCCGACTGCAAAGGGGCCTGTATTACAGGTACCTTTATGCTGACCGTGTGAATGGGGTATTAAAGTGAAGCGTGTTTATACAATCACTTACATCTCCCCTTAAATAAATATTTTTTCATGTATGTGTCACAACTCGAGGAAACGACAGCAGCCCCAAAAGAAACGCTGCGAGCGAACTTTGAACCCCTTTCATAACCCGAGGCCATTTTTCGGTAAACACGTAACGTAAGGACAGCTGGAGGCACTTGACTCTGTCGATTTGAAGTTTGGTGCGCCTCGTCCTACGCTGGAATACCACGCGGATATACTCGCGCTATAAAAAAAGGATAAATAAATAATCGCTGTCGGATTAAAAAGGACGCAATCCGTGTCGTGACGCCGAGATTTCGCGTCGCTGTTATCGGTGACTCGTAAGAGCCTCCCGAGACGAGCTTATGCCGCGGTCAACCTTTTCTTTAAGAGCACGCCATAAAGCCCTGCTCCTACGCGCCGCACGCGTGCCCGGCCGCGACGCCCTTCAAGGAGCCGTGCCGCTCTCCGCAATTATTAACCGGTTGGTCCTCGCGGCCGTAAAGCGCGTCGGGGGATCGCTTCCCTTTTACGGGCCGGCGTTCAAATAAGGCGAGCGACGAGCTAATCTAGATCGCCGCCGCCCAGCTCCTGTAAAACGACTCCTCTCACGACCTGCAAAGACACGGCCTGTGCCGACGGCACTCAAATGCGCTCGTTCGGCGTGCCGCGAAAAGAAACCGCGATCACCGCTTTCGGCCCGCGAAGAACACTGCGACGCCCTTGTCGTTGTGTTCCGTAAAATACCCCGCGCACGGAACGCCCGCGGGGTCAGCCATAAAGATGAATGAGACGGGGTTTTTCGTGCACGAGCCGAAAGCCCAAAGCCAACCCGAGCCCAGCCGCGACCCTCGAGCGAGCGCTAGGCGAGACCCTGGTTGTGTTGTTTTTCTTTAGGGATACCCACTATCTCGTTGATCAGCGCTGCGGAATGCCGGGGACGAACCTGGAAACATTTTCGGTGGTCAAGAGACGAAGGATGGATCCGGGGGGGGGGGGGGGGGGGGGGGATCAAGCGAAACGTATAGATGTACGCGCGCCCGAAAGAAAATACGAGGCAGGGTGACTAAGCAGGGGCCATTCCGGCAAGCCTGCAGCCTTCTGCTTCGGCGGGCTCGTCTTCATTTGCAGGGAGCCATTACTTTTTATTACGCGGCTTTCGTTTCAGGCGCGGACCCCGCCTCGTCCTCCACGGCAGCGGTGGCGCCGTGGCTTCGGACCTTCGGGTCGAAAAGAACAAAAAACACGCGCAAAAAGAAGGAGGACGTATATTCGGTTCAGCGGCGCCATGTCGGTCACGTACGCCCAGGACCCATCTCTTTTCACTGGGGCTCGGGCCCTCTCTCGGGCTCCTATATTTATTGCGACGACGGCGGACTGACTCCCGCGTCGTCCTTTCTGCGTCGGGGGCCTACTAGTGAGTTTATCTGGACCCGCGCTCTCTCCAGGCTTGGAAGAGAAAGGGCAGCTTGCTGTTGTTGCTTACTTTGGCGAGCTCCCGGACGGGATATGGCCGGATTAGCGCACCCCCGCTCAACACACGCGCGACTGACGGAGCCGAGGAAAGGATTGGGACGCCGTGTCGCGCTTCTTTACTTTTTTTTCTTCTTCCGCGTTTATTTTTTTATTTTTTTTGAGACGCAAGAAGCTGGGAGCAAGTTGGAAGACGCGAAAGAAGTCGGGCAGGAAGTGCGGAGGCCATCCCACTCTCGCTACTCCCGCTTTTGCCGCCGAATCTTCTCCAGCGAGAGCTCCTCCTGGGGCAGGGCTGATGCCCTCGGCCGAGGAGACGGAGACTCTAATGCCGTCTAATGCGATCCACTCGCCCGCGTCCGACTGTGACGCGGCCGGGGTTAATAAAGGGCCACCCGCGCCGCCTTTGGCCTCCGTTTCCGGCCGTTGTTGTTGATGCTTCTCGCTCGACTTCGTGATATTTTATTGTCGTTCCTTTGCGCCCTAGAATCCTATAGCAGAAAATAAGCTTTGGCGTCCAATGGATCGGCGCGCTGCTGAGAAAGGAGTAATAAAAAAAATCCGGCAGAGTTTCGAATGACTCGGGGGATAACGAACGTAACTGGGGTCCCAGTAATGCTCCGTGAAACCCCGTTAAAGGGTATGACTTTTCATTGTTGGTTCGTGAGTCGTAGAGGGGATAAAAACAAAAGGTGCGTATGGCTAGGGACAATTGACTGGTTTCTCAGTTTTGTGCACAGCGACAGCGTTCATTCAACTTCGGTAGCACGTCACTAACTTTCGGTGATGTCTCCCGTTCGCCGTTTGGAAAGATGAAATTATAAACGCACAACGACAAATCTATGTTTTTGTTTCTTTTTTACATTTTAATTTTGCGTACGCGATTCACCTCTTTCTATGATGCCATATAGTCGAAGTGTAGAAAACGAATAGATATAAGAAATAATATAACGTTGAGCCAGATCCAGCTATCACAATCTTCACGCTATTTGTTCCTGTGCACCTATTTTTCTACTTCTTCTACAAAACACCAGCCTATGCAGTCTACCAAGAGCCATCCTCACCGAGAGCCACTAATCACTTTTCATTAACCCCCTCAAACCTAAATTGACGCACGCCATGAAACGACTGGGAATTGAATTCTTTAGCTACGTCGATGAGCCTGCACTCAATCCCCATAAATCGCCTAATCTGGCTAAGCCATCGAAGATTATCTCCGGTTTTCTGCGTATAGCGGACGGCCTAACCCGGCGCGCATATAGGTTGCCATAAATTCCCGTCTGTCCGCGCTGGCACTGGTGAGCTAAGTATTATTTCACAGCTCATTTCCCCGCTTAAAAATGGCTCCGTCCCCCTGTCTCTCTCTCCTTTTTCAGTCTTGACGCTTCGAACGAGAGTCACCCTCCCCAAACTAAGGGCACCGACTCCGTCAAGCGCGCGCGCCAATGCTCGGCGTGAAAAAAAAAACAAAAAAAAAAAAAAAAAACTGAACACCCCGTCGCTCTTTCTTTTTTCCGATAAAAAAAGGGCGGCATTCAATGCGAACACCCCGTTCGATTAAAAAGGCTCGCCGCCATTTCCCTCGTGTACATTTATTCAAATTACACACCACGCTGAGTTTAAAATTCTTTTTATAAAAAAAAGAAGAAAAAACAAAACGAATCGTATCCGGAAAGCCGAGCAATGCGTCTCTGGGGCGAAATCCCAGCCAACGATTAGTCACACGTTCGTGCCTCCGCGAAACCCAGCGCGCGAGGAACAGCCGGATTTCAACTCCCTCCTTTTTTCTCTCGCCGCAATAAAAGGAGGCGATACGGGTGTATCCAAGAGGAGCAAACCTAAAAAAAGAAGGTGCGGGACGCGTGCGGTGCGCGACGCCCGAGTTGTGCCCTCGGCTGCTAATCGTCGCACGGTTGGCTAAGGGCGAGACAAACTCAGATTCTCTCTTTTTAACTTTTTTTTCTTTTTAATTCGGAGCATTGTTTCGCCTTCCGTGGTGGCGTGAGTGCGTGCGTGAGATCTACGAGGGTGCAATGTTCCTAGCTGTGTATACGAACGGAATAGCTGCTGGGAAGTGTAAGTCCCTCCAGCGCGACGAACGCCGATTCGTGTCTGCTGACAAAACGAAATCGGCCTTTCGGCAATCCGAGTCTCCGAGGTTGTATACTGCACCCCGGTGTGCTCGAAACACCGATCAATTGCGTTTGTTTACGGAGTTCAGTCAACGAGAAGACTATGCTCCAATGTTACGTGCCATGTCGGCGGCGAAAAGGCGTCCACTTTTTGCCCTTCGGACCACACAAAATACCAGTGATTGGTGTTCCGTGTGCACCGGAGGGTATTATATGTGCAGAATCTTCTACGAGTGTACCGCTTGTTCGTATGCTTGCTCTTTTGAGGATTTTTATCCGCTGCTCGTCGTTCTCTCTGACAAAGGTCGAATGACCCGGGTGGTGAACGAAAATCGATATGATCTAGATAGTGATTTAAATTAGACCAATTTTACCGCGATGACTTAAATAAAACTTTCCCCGCAAATATAATTCCGAAAATAGTTTTGTGTATTTACAGTTCGTCTATCATTTGATGCGTTTTACGTGCATTTGTTTGATACCTAAATCAAAGAATCGTCGAGCGAGAAAGATTTATATAATGCCGAACACGAGCAAAAAGAAGTGGTCTTCTCAGCAAATCGTAGCGTTGAGCTTGGTTTTGCACTTTTCACTTTGTTCGTTCAATTCGCAGCGTCCTATTGCAACATAATTTGAACGCAAAAGAAACGAAAACTTGAAAAGTAATGACCTATTTCAATCAAGCCAGAACTTGAACGAGAGATCAAATAAACTTCTTAACTGAAAAAAAGCTCTTTTTCTTTCAGTATGGTGGGGATTACAGAAAAAAAGAAAAGTTAATTAAGCTGCATCTTAAATTGAGAGTAATTTTTTCTTCCGCAGTGTTATCAGTGGTCGAATGAGTTTATCGATCAATCGCCCTCTTGAAAACTACACCTGGTGCTAAGGAATCACTACTTTCTAGCTAAAGTGATTTATATCGCATTAATTTGATTGAAATGAAGTAAATCTAATTTAAATAAAATAAATTAAAAAAAAGCGTGATAACTTTGCGACTTTAGGATGTACCGCGTGGTTTCGCTCCTTTTGGGACACGGGTCATCGCCACCGAAGTCAAGTGCTGCACTAAGCGTTATGGGATTAGTTCGTAGCCTTGACTTGCCGTCGGAGGGGATGACTGAGTGGCAGTGTTGTACGCAACGGCGTTCCAAGGAACGGCGTTCCTGGAACGCGTTCCTTTTAGGAGGAACGAAGGAACGCCGCCGTTCCATTTTGCATCTGTGGAACTGGAACGGAACTCGTTACATTTTGCTGGAACGGAACAAGGAACGTAGTTCCTTTTTTTTTTTTATTCCGGTGGGATAATGTTTAATTGATTTCTAAGAAGGAAATTCTCAAGTGCACGAAAACTATCACTACGAAGAGCAGTCTCGTTAACTTTTTTTTGTTACTTAGGGTTTATTTTGTGTGGTTCTCGCTTGGTAACAGTTGGGTGCAGGAGAGCTAATGGACATTGATACATCTTTTTATTGCCCGATACTGCGGTAAAAAAAGAAAAACACGAAAACTTGAAGTCGAAGGAAAAGACAGGGAAAGAGGGACGTCTAAAACTCGGCTACTTTCTTTGCTTCCACGAGTCCTCATACACCCAAAAATCTAAGGCCGACTACAGCCATGACATGAACTTTCACAAAGAGGCCTACAGTTACAACAGAAGAACAGGTTACCAGACATCGAACGCAACCTTGTATCCCGAACACTGGTCACCTAAAATATACACAAAAATTAACCTTTATTCTTTCACCCCTTGTCCCCCACCTTCAAACTGAACAACAAATCCAATCTTCTCGAAGGACTGGAAGTTTTCAAGACTGGCCTCGTAAAATCCCTACCCCCTTCTTCGCTTGCTCGTCTTGCAGACATAAACATCGAGAAGCAAGTGTTGTTAAGTTCGGAAAAGGGACTTTGTTAGATTGACACGTTTGAGGTTGCTGTAAATCACTCGTATAATGTAGGGTAACAGTACATTTCGCTCGTCTGAATTGCTCACCAGAAAGATGAATATGGCCCAAAGCTGAAATTTTCAAAGGTGAATATAACAACAAATGAAACCTTGTTTCCGCCTGTTTTCTTCTCCCAGTGTCCTTCCATTACGGCATTCAAAATCGTATGTTGCCATTTGATGGGATAGATAAAAAACAACAAAAACAACTTTGTTTGATCTAATTGAATGTGGCAATCATCAAAATACAAATGTAACGCACATGTAACAATACGTTCCATTTTTTAAACTGTAACGGGAACGAGTTCCTTTTTCACAAATGGAACTTGTAACGGGAACGTGTTCCAAAAATCAGAAGGAACGAGGAACGAGCTTTCCTTCCTTATTTTGAGGAACGTGTACAACACTGCTGAGTGGCAGCGTGCACCTGCGGATCTCCAATTTTGCGCAAGTTTGCTTCTCCTATGTCTCGAGTGCGCTGCAGAGAAGACCACAGTTGAGTCGCTGCGCCGCTCGCATTTACTCGGTTCCGAGGTTGTAGGAAAGTAAACAGAAGCGTTTAAGCCACTCTAAAGGCTGGTTTAGACATTTGCGATTGAGTGTAACCGACGACGGAATGGTTGCTATGGCAGCCGAGGTTCGCGCTCAGCGCCGTTCTGGAACGGAACGACTCGTAACGCAGTTGGTTAGACCAGACTGAAGTTATTAACGTTGTCAGTAGTTAGATACAAGAAAACTTTAAAAAATGTATCTATAACTCAATTGCCTACTCGAAGTAACTTGTAACTTAGACCAATTACAGTTGTACTACTCAAAGCTGCAATGATAATTGCATTAAAAAACATTAATTAATTTAGTCTTATCACAGTTATCTGCCATGATTGCCTCAAACTCTGCCGTGATCAGAGGGTTGAGTACACACGAAAGTGCCAAAACATGTTCCGCGATGGAAACTGTATCGCTGGGCAGCAATCGCAGCGGCACACGTCGACGTCATGGCGTATTTGGAAAGCAACTGAAACCTAACCTGGTTACATCGTACGAGTAACTGTAAGTGTGAGCAAACGTGCACATATGTGAGGTTGTATAAACATCCGCCACTTATTCTGTTTACAGTTCAAGCAACTGCAACGCCATAAGCTGCAGTAATAGTAGCTTTACCCAGCTACGATTGGTTCGCTTCACTGTGAACTTAAAAAAACGTTATCTAGACGCCAGAAAAGTGCGATTATGCTGTCAACGAGCCTCTGAACTGCAGTTCAATGACAGTCGTCGACGACAGCTGAGAACCCCGCGGTGCGGGGTCTGACTCTTGAACTTAAAGATGCCATGGTATGAATTCTGGGCTGAGATAAATCATTTCAGATTGGAATAATACTAACCGGATATTGTTTGTAGTGGGCTAAAAGAAATAGGGTAGAAAGTCAAAAGCCTGCTTTTCGGTACGAAAATTCGAAAATATTGTTGACCTTGTTTCCTTCGATAGCTTTCCGCATTTTCAGTGTAATACATTCGCGGTACCAAAAGCACGTCAGCCTGCGCCAGCTCACGCATTCGACACGAAAACTGCGTCACTCGGCACGTAAGCGCCCCTCAACAACCAATCAGCGACGAATATTCGAATTCGCGTTCGCGGGCAATGAGTGCCGTGATGGCACTTATCATCACTTGAGAGTGACAGGACTCATGGTGTGCTTAGAAAGCACGGTGGAAGCTTGAAGTCATCGTACCGTTCCCCGAGTTGAGCAGAAAAAAATATGGAGGAAGAAGTTGAAAAATCATTTCATGGCCCCTTTAAAGAAATTTCCTGCGAAATGCTTCAATGAGGTTTCAGTTGCCTCCGTGTTCCGGACAGGTAAGAAGGGGGGAACGCGGCTGTTCCGTCCGAGCATCGGTACGAGCGCATCGCTACTGGCTTTGGTCCTAATTGGAAGAGCGTATAACTGCACCGAACCGCCGTCGCAAAGGGTTATGGAGGACGCTATCTGCTCGCGCACGTGCTTCATTTGGACCAACGCTCTTAATCTCGTTTCCCGCCCTTGATGAGGGAGGGCCACTCGCCGTGCCGGGAGCCCGGGAGACAATCTCAGCAGCACGTGACCACGCCGCGCGTTAAAGTGAGCTTGTAGCGAGCGAAATTGCGAAAGGCATTAGGGTTTTATAAAGTTGTTACGCTCCCCGCCCAAAAAAACCGCGATGATGGGTTTCCTCCAGAAAGCTTTCGGAATGAAAAAAAAAAAAAGAAGCGAGGGTGGGGGTGGTAAGTTAGCAGCAGCAGCGGCAGCGTCACGTCCAGCCCTCCCTGTCACTTCCGGAGACTGCAAACAAAGCGGGAAAACCATCTCCTGCGAACCCAGCCGCACCGGGGACGCAGAAAAGAGCGTCCCTCAAAAAAGCGAGAGAAAAAACAAAAAAAAGGTGTGAAGAACTGAAAGACTTTTTTTTTTTTCGAGTTGTTGCTACTTCTTAAAAACCCGAGAGCCATGAAAAAAAGGTTCCTGATTTTGCGCAGTTGTTGATGTTTTATTGCGCTTTTTTTAGGCCGAAATCTATCGCAGTGCGCTGTCTGCTCCTCCCTGTGCGCGTGGGTGCGCGAAGGGAGTTGTATCCCTTCGCGTGAACAAGAGAACAAAGGAGGCTGCGCGGCTATGATGGGTGCGAAGACTGATGGCGAAGAGCCGGATATTTCGGCTCGTCATCGCTGCTTCGAATGCCTCATAGAAAAAGAACAATACGTGCATTGCTTCGTTCGTCCACGTTATGGCTGACACGGGCTGCAAGGAAGCGCCGCATCATAGTTATTTGCTGGAAGGAACTTTGGTCTCGAGGCGATGTACCAAACAACCATCTAGGTGTGGGGAGATGAATGATCGAGGATACGTTAAGCGATCAGCGCGAATCACTGAAGCGTTTTTTAATCCGGGGGTCGTATCTCACCCGGTAACGACGAGGCAGTGAAATACTGTTGTTAGGCGAGGCCAAGGGAAGAGCGAGACACGCTGGATGAAACATTTCATCTATAAACAAAATCAAGATAAAAAGATAGAGTGGCAATGTGTGGTGGTTTAGCCGAGGACTGACGCTAAAATGGTTTCCCTTTCAAGTAGCTTTAACATGCATCAGTCTGGCAACAAAGGTCGACTCGGAGTAAAACCTCATATTCAGGTCCGCCCTTGGGATTTCTTCCCGACTGTCACGGACTGGCCGTTTCGTGTGAATCTGTTTCTGGATTAAGTCGTCCTGGCCTTGGCTGTTAACGCTCTTTCTTCTATGCACGAATCAGGAGCACTTCCCTATCTTTTGCTATAGTTGCAATAGGAGAAGATAATGTTATATATGTTTTACAAATGAGTACGCGGGACCATTAATATCGAACTGGGCATTCCAGAACTTCAGATCAGTTTAAAGTTCTAAAATAAGTATAGAACGAGCACAATTGGTAACAATTTTATAGTCACGCGAGTCCCGTGACGATGTATTAGTTTTTGTTTTTTCTTCTAATTTTATTTCGTGCCTTCGATAGCATCCTGCAGATACAACGACTGGTTTTATTTCTTTTTTCTTCTTCTTCTTCCTGCTCGCTTACCATTGGGGTAACCACATTAGCACCGTGATCGCTGTCGCAGCACGAGGCAAGGAGCAATGAGGATAACATAAAAAAAGAAAGAAAGAAAAAAAATTGTCGGGCGACGGCGTGGGGTTGTTGCGGGCTCACGCTCCGCGGCTGCGCACAATGGCGAACACGTCGAACACGTCGCTAAAGAGCCCCCACCCAGCAAAGGAGCCGGTTGACTTCGCATCACTTTAGGAGCGCCCTCTTTATTCGCAAGGCACGAACACGACACCTGGCCACTGGGGGAACAGGCGTTAGGGAGAATGCTGGTTCCCTTTTATCGGGCCGACGCGAAGTCATAAGGGACGAAGCAGCGCGACTGTGCCTTCGCCGTCAGCGCCGGCCCGAAGGCTTCGAGCCGGGCCAAAACCACCAACAAGACAAGGCCTGCGTCTTTACCCCTCAAACGTCATCACTAGTGGATCCACGCAGCGCCGCCTAGCGTGAGTTAGTATCGCCGCTAGCGCGTCTTGCAGCGTCTCACAACAAGCGATCCACCAATGATGACGTCATGTGCAGGCCTTGTCTTTTAGGCGGGCTGTGGTCTGCGAAGAAACCGCGCGGCGGAGTCGCGACGCACGGCCCGCCTCTTCAATGGACGCGCCGATCCGGAAGGGCCCGGGTGGCGGCTTTTCTTCCCCGACAATCTGTCGGAGGAAGTGACCGTGATCGGAAGCGAGGCAACTTGGCCGCACTCGGCTTCTCTTTCTCGCCTTCTCCCGCGTGAAGAGTGAGCGCGATTTGTTCTCCGCTGAGCGGTTTCGCCAAGGAGGGGCAGATCATTGTCGCGGTTTGGGCGGAAGGAAACGACGCCCCAAAGAATGGCGGACGCTTGTCGTGTCGGTGGCGTCGTGACGATCAGGGCTTCATGGTCTCGGAATTCGTGGTTGCTGGGTTTCGGCTTTGATGGTGGGGATGCAGGAGGGTGACAATGTAAGGCGACAACACGGAGAGTAGTAGTAATCGATTTTATTCCTGTAGCATGGGCGAATTTCATCGAGCCACTCGGTATAACTAGACGCGCGTAGTGTTTGGATAGCCCCGATAACGTCAGTACTGCGTGCGGCGTGACCAGAAGGAAAAATAGCGCGACTTGTCAAATGCCCTCCCCCCCCTTTCCCTCTTTAAAATTCCACGCAGCTCAAAATAATTCTAGCTTACTAGGACATTTAATGCACTCTGAATAGAAAAGAACAACTACACGCCAGTGAAACCCTAAGGATCGGCATGCACCGTCGTTTCTTAGTCACTGCAGCCTATGGGATTGACAGCGTAACCCCGATAAGAACAATCCCGAATTAGTAGAGACTAAATCAGTCCTAAATAGCCATGCCCTGTTCTTCATTAACGCTATTAAGATGTACCGCAGCGAAGGCTAGAAGCCCGGACTCAAAGTTGTTTTTTTTGGCAGGTGCTCCTGCTGCTCAAGTGTTGGCGACGCCGAGGAGCGTCCCTGAGCAAAAAGTTTGTGCTAGTCCACACTTGGCTGCAGTACGACTGCCATTTCTACTACTACTACTACTACTAGTAGTACAGCTACGACATCTACCAACACTGTAGTAGAACTACCGTGTCCACTACAGCTGTTACTAACAATAATAATACTGAGAAAAGAGGGATTGAACTTTATAGCCCCGTCCCATGTATGATACCAATGCGGCTGTCCGAGTCCACCGGGAACACATTTGGCGCGGAGTGTTGCCGCGCCTCGTAAACATGACCCTGCCGCGGATGCCTCGTTAGTGCGGTCCCCGCGAACAGGTGGCGCCCTCGCGACGACCGTAAAAACTGGCGACCCGTACAAAAGAGAAGAAAGCGCGTCCCCCCAGACCGTCGCTGTCCTTTTAGCGCACCTCTGGGATCCCCGGTGGCGAGGAGCGTCCCTCCCAGCGCGGGGCGGAACACGGGAGAGGCGGAGGGAGAGCTCCGAGCGGTCGTGGAACGTGCTCATGAATCATGCGTGGAGGCCAGCTCAACGACAGCGAGGACCTGATGACCGCTGCCCGCCACACGAGCCCGCGCTGCGGGCAGACACGCAGCAAAAAAACAAGTGGGGTCTACACGAACCAAATGCTGGGGGAAGTGAGGAAGGTCAATCCCCGATGTGTGCATTGTTTCCGCGAGGATTAGGGTCCGGCAGTATCCCTTCGGACATGAGGGCTCGCGGGGAGTGAGTACAATGGCCGGCTCCGCGCGGTTCTGACTCAACTCGGAAATGAGGCGACGAAATCGCCGCCTGCTTGGATGCGGGAGGGGGAACAACACGGGCCGTGCCCCACTCGGCCCGCCCTCCCCCGATCGGTCCGAGGGCGGCCCTTAATCCGGCTCCGGAATTGGGGGACTTTTCTGGTAATCTGCCCCTGCTGGGAGTTGCGGCAGCCGAGCGCGCGATCGGCGACGTGTCCACGCTAAGCCTAATCAAGGTTACCGAAATAACGGGGAGCGCTCCCAGACTGTGTGGAGTTGAAGAGGGATGATTCTCGGTGCTGTGTCATGGTCGAGAGGTGTTGTTTTCTACTTGAATAAACAAAAAAAGGAAAAATGAAAACGTTGGAGCACGAGCTCCATGTTTTGCGACCCATGCAAGCCTTCCTCGGGTCGAGACGAATACCGGTGAGTTGGTGGCATTATCGTGAATCAAGGGCGTTTAAGTACGAGGAAGGATCTGCTTCACGTGACAGAAGGTCTGGCAACGGCCGGTTTTAGAGTAGACAGTGGCTATCGTACTTATTCAATACGGTTTTTTTTTTTTTAAGCAGAACGCTATGTTTGACTGCTTGTATCCTCTGCGGTGAAATAGACGCAGGGGCCTTGTTCATAAATAGTGGGTCTATGGCTGGGTTTACATGGATGCGATTGTTACGCATCGAATCAATCAAAGACCAATCACACGCACCCTGTCTCTTTACTTCTTCCTCTTCTGCCCATCTACTACCAATCAAAATAGCCAAATCTCGATTCAATGCGATACGGTCGCATCCGTGTAAATGCAGCCTATTACTCGAGTGAATGCAGTATCATGGAAGCAGTCAGTTTTGCTTGTAGCGAATACCAATGTCTCTCGTTTTATTAATTCTCCTCATATTACGATTTTCGATGAGAACGCCATTGGTTGTCGCTATGATTAAGTCACATAATTCCTTACGGCAGCCTTTGGGAGTGATGCGCAACCCGCGAGGAAGCCCAGCTGTGGCGGTAACATCATATGGCGTTCTGGCTCTCGGTTATAACGCATTTTCGTCTCGCCTCTTGCGTCCTATGTTTTTGCCAAGTTACCTTTGACACAAACGCATTCTACGCTTAAAATTATATCTAGGAAGTTTTCATTTCTTGAACACTACTCGCATGCCACAAGGAAATCGAGTATTGTCTCGAATTAGAATAGCGAAAACGCACTCTTCGCTACATCACATCTGATGTTTAACGTTATCATACGAGCGATTACATCACCCGCGTGACGTCAGAGCAGGTTGTAAACCTTGTTCCGTGGCCCATCTTAGCATTATTGAAAAAGCATGAATTCCGGACGTGTAGGTTGCTCGCATGAGCGCTCATGGGCAAATTGGGGAGTAGTAAACTCACAGCGCCACCGCGGTGTCAGCGAAGGTTATACCGCAATTCCCATAACGTCCCTTGTTTACTGCTTCATCCCTCGTTAATGTTTATTACCTCCCAGGTTAACTATCGACCCTCACAACGATTGAGCGCTGCCCAATGAACACTTTGTTATGTAATAGCTTTCACCCTAGTGACATCTGTTATGGCATCAAAGCAAACATTCGGTTACCTTTATTTCTGCCTGGGCACTCATCTCGGAAGTAAAGTGTTTCGCATTGTAATTTCTAAGGCTGCCAATCTCTCCACTACCTTAATTAAGTTTCTCTCTCTCTCTCTCTCTCGTATTGTAGTGTCCGTCTGAAATATACAGTCGTATACCTACGTCCCACTCAAGTCTTTACTGTGAATCTAAATCTCGGGACAGTTGTTCCAGAAATTGGCAATTTCACTACTCGACCACTTCCGGCTTACGTATATTTCTATGTTTGTCTGTCCGAAGCTCCCCCACACCACATTCCTGAGCAATTTCTGGCACTATTAGGGCTAGGATGCAGGGAGCGAAAAGGCGGCGTGCAACCGACGAAGATTCGCCCGGTGGCACGTTCTCTTTGTGCTCGGTGTCAACAACCACTGTTCTGACGCCGGGCGCAGAGCGAACTCCTTCTGGCGAAATTCGTCGCTTGTTTACAGCATATTCGCTTTATGGTGTCTAGCTCTAGAATAATATAACCATTTCTCGAAGAAACGGCGTAGACCCGTGTTCATACCACATGCATGCTGAGTGAAACCCCTCAGAGCCGGGGTCACGAGGTGGTTCAGAGTTGGACATTTATGCAAGTCTAGTAAAATGCTTGCACTACAGTCAATTCAGTGATTTATTTGATCGAGTGAATATTGTGTTCCTATATTCTGGGACCGGGTGCGGAGCTCATGGTGTATTCACACGGCGGACAAGGTAAAGGAACAAGGTCCGCAGACCAGAAAAGTGTGCGTATCACGTGACCTTGACGTAATTACGAAAAACGCCGCAGGTCCGCGGTTAGGCCGCGGACCTGGCTCTTAATTTCATGGTTACCGTGCACCGAAGTGAGGCCTACGTGTCCGAGCTCGAAGCTTTGGTTGCTGCTTTCGCTGCACGTGCTACCAAACAAGATCAGCACCTTTCAAAATTGTGACCTTGCGCCCATAGCTTTCGCTGCACTCCGAGCTAAAAAACGACCACCAGGCAGCGCACGTGACGCTGGATTTGGCGTTTGGCCAATCTGCCAGCAAAGAAGACAAAGATGAAGGGCCCTAGCGACGAAACGACGTTCTTTTTATGTCATGAACCAACTCGCCCGCTTCGCCACTTTAGTTCTTTCTAAGTTTACTCGTGGAAGAATTTCTTCAAATGCAGTGCCTCCAATACGATCAGTACCGAAACAACGACATAAAATGCCAACTCTGGCCTCAGCGAAGAAATGCACTAGCTGCTTCTGCTGGTGTGGGCCTTACATGGCAGGGAAGATTATTGAACGCTGACTAATTCATGTGTTGGTTTGAAAAAAAAAAAGCAAAAAAAGCGCCTCATCTTTGAGTTATAACAGAATAAAAAAGGTTATGTTGCTGAGGACGAGCACGGTATGCGGAGGTTCTATCGCGGCCTCCAGTTCGTAGGGCGAAACAGCCTCTGCTTCCCGGGCATGCGCAGAAACCTAGCGAGAAGATGAGGATCCTTACGCCGTTGGTAACCCAATGGCGATTTTCTGCCTCCTTATTTTATGTTGAGGAGTGTTCGCGCTCCCTTTCAATTGATGGAACCCACTGACTCATGTGCGAAACAAGGCTGGGGTCCATATCACATGAGCGAATGACATTTTAGCGAACAGCGACATTTGAGCGAATTGACGCTTTAGCGAATAACGGGGGCGCGCGTTAACCCATCCGCCGCGCTGCGCTTACGACGCTTCGCGGCGACAGTCTGTGTCGGCTCATTACAAAAATGTGAACCCATTTGGCCCACCCGAAAACGCCGCTTCGCGGCGTCCGACTATTCGCTAAAGTGCCATTCGGTGAAACGTGGGCGTTCGCTCAAACGTCATTCGATCAAGTGAGTGCCTCCCTTCGGCATTTGTTCGCTCGGGCACGACCAACTCTATTTTCCTTACGACCACTTTCACTCTGGAGTACCACTGCGCCCGCTTTCATCGCGCTCCGCTTTGCACTCCTCCCGAGAAATGACGGTGCATCTCAGCCATACTTGTACGTAGTTCAACTACTCTACTCACGTTACTGTAGTTTAACTACTTTTCTGAGTAGTTCGGTAACTTTCAATTATATTTTTATTTCGGTAATTAGTAGATTACTTTAATTACTTTTTTGAGTAACTTCTACTCAAGTGACAAATTACTTTCGAATTTTAGTGGTTGTTTTGCCTATCAACAAGGGGGAAGCATGTGGCGTAGGAAGGGGGGGAAGAGAAAATGGTTTGGAGAGTCCGAAACCCCCCAAAATTTCCACAAGCCTTCAAGTCGTCTTAGGGATAATATAAGAGACCCTGTGAATGTTTCGTAAACATATCGTGTGTTGGGGAGAAAAGTGAACCGAGATTTCTTTACTGTAAAAATAACGTACGCGTGGCGGAACGCTCGTTCTCCCGTTGGAAGCAGACGGCAGTGTTTCAGAACTTGTCGTTATATAATCCAAAGGTTAAAGAAATTTTCGTACATTTTTCACGAGGAAATGTCGGCTAGCGGAGTTCGCACATACATGGGTGTGAGGCGCCAGCTACCGGGAACGCGCCCCAATTATATCATTATTGAAAATGTCAGGAAATCGCTTATAACTTGGAAGTCAGATAACGGTGAGTTCAGGAACTTTGGCATCTGCTTCCAACGCCTCGCGTAGTCCATTTTTATTGTAAAAATTTAAACACAGTTCTCTTTCCATCCTGGTGAGTTTCATAACTGCGTCTGCCTTTCGTCGGGTTCGTCATGAATCTGGAGAACGTTGCAAATGTTACATTCACTGTATACCTCAAATGTTGGCGGTCATGCTGTACATACAGCTGCAATCAATGATTGCTGCGTTGAGCCCAGCGCTCGGATAACGCGCCCACTGTTTTATAGCTGGAGTTAGAATTTATTAACATTATTATTATATTTATTTACTTACTTCATCGTAGAATGGGATATTACTAAATCATAAAAAAGCTACGCGCATGACATACGACGAACCGAACAATATTAAGAACTGGATCTTTTTTAGCGTCACCATTTATGATCGAATCCAGCGACAGGAAGGCGAAGTCGACTTTTTCGATGTTGCGGGAGGACCACATCAGATGGCGCGACGTGTCAAGCGAAACTTTTCATCTCACTCCCACCTGCGGCGGTGTCCGTGCAATCGCATGGCGCTGCTGAAGGTCTCATATCGAAAGCATTCGTAAGAAGAAATTCATCGTTACGGCAACATCAAACGACATTCGAAGAAACGAGACTCAGTGTTGCTTTGTTTTATCGATCCCGTGAATTTCAAACCAGAGTAGGAGCGCTAAAGTGGGACATAAGTGCACCATGAAGTCAGGGATGCGATTAAAAATGTCCTGTGTGTTCAGACATTTTATCTGACGGATGTTGGCTTGCGATGCTTGTACACATTGCGCCATTTGTTAGCGCGGACACGACATCGGCGCCTTTTCGCATTTTATTAGGAAAGAGTATTAGTGGACACACAATTTTACACCTTATATTAGAGCCCTAAATGAGCTCTTTTTGTGACAATGAAATCTTTGATGACAGCCTTTCGGTTCTAAGAGAAAAACATAGAAAACTGGCGATCGCTTGTTCGCGCCAACAGTGTCGCGCTCTGTACATATTGCAGAAATAGAAGCGGTTACGTGCGAAGAAATGGGCCCTAAGTTATTGTTTACACAAGCGATTGTTGTTGTTCTCTCATCCTCTAATGGATTGGGTACAGAAATAAGTGTGAGGGAAAATATTTGAATATACACATAATCTAGATACGTACCGTAGCTACTTCTCCACATAATCACCTTACACATTTAGCCAATTATAATCATAATGATGTGGCGTAAGCTTCTGGACGCTTTCCTCAAAGAACGTCGCTGCTCGGGTTCTCAGCCATTCCATCTCGGGTCAAGAAGACCACAAGGCGCCACTGACGTTCTTCCCTGACCCCAGTCATCGCGGGCCTCTGTTCATGCTCCCAAAAACTTCATGTAGTTTCCTACATGTTACACGCCTGTGGCGACTGACGTTCTTGCTGACGCATGATGGAATGACCGAGAACCCGGGCGGTTACCTTCTTTCAGGAGAGCATCTAAAAGCTTACGCCACGTCACAGTATGTGCCTAAGTGTGTGTGGTGATTATGTGCAGAAGTAGGTACAGTATGTATCTAAACTCCGCGTATAATAAAAAAGCTTTTATCACTCTTAGTTTTTTTTTAGCATACTGTATTAGAAGTTGAAAACAACAGCCCTCGTATATGTCAGCTTATCACAACGTTCTCGAGAGCTTTTCTTCAAATAGGGAAGTCATGTTTTGATTGAGACTTTTACTTGGTTGCATCAGGACTGTGCGACCGTAGATGATTTTTAATTCCTTTTTACTAAAACTGTTCCTCGTATGCCGCGAAGCCCCGATACCAAAAAATTGGGACAGAATGCTTGTACGCAGTTGTTGCGTCTTAATTAGTGCTTTCTTGATGCAAAGTTAGCTCGAAGACCCAACCAACTGCCTGTTTCCAGCACATCAAGTCAAGTATTTCGTTACGCTCCAAGTGGTATTGGGGACGCGTATCATCGGGAGGTTAATCCATCAACCACAACATACATATCCTGTATCTTTCATTTTGTCGGCGTCAATTTATTTCCAAATAATTTGAGATAAAAAAAATCTACGTCATAAGATTTATTGCTTCGAAACAACAGCCGTACATTTAATTTTAAGCACCAGTTAAGAGACTATTCAGTATTACTGAAATACTTTGTTTTTGCAACCAAGTTCTTTGCAAAGAATCCTTTGCAACAAAACCTGCGTGCAGGAGGCGGGAACATGATCTTCTTGACCATGATAAGCTTGCATGATAAGAAACAAATGAAGTTTGAATTAGGACAAAACAGCTCTTTCAGGCACATATTAAGTGGCGTATGGAGAAATAAAGTACTATTCCGTCAGAATGTGAAGAAATAAAGCAGGAATTGTATAAAAGTGCATTACGAAGTCATGAAATATTGGCAACATTACTATTTTGTTTTATAGTTATCTGGAATATAGTTAGACTTCGTGATCTTTTTAGAAAATAACTTGTGTACAGATAAGTACAAAACCAAAAGTAATTTTATGACGTCTTGTTCGGCACAATGCACTCAGTGGTCCCAAGGTTTTCCCCATCTCCTATTGTTTTTAATAAGAAGTGTTGTGTTTTTCTTCTTTATTAACTTTTTGTTTATTCTTATGGGTCCGTTTACCTGTCCTTTTTTTTTTTTGAGGACTGTGTTGCGGCACTGAACCCAAGTGAATTGTTTAAACTACCGCGCAAGAGTGATAATGACATTGCTAAATTACCTACCTCGTAAAGCTATGAACGTTACCTAAATTACCCTGATAGAGTAATTAATTCCGTTAGTGAATTACCTTCCTCCTAAGGTAATCCATTACGAACAAAGCTGTCACCAATGCCAGCTCAGTATATTTCAAATTTATATAATACCCCCCTCAGACTGGCCAATTTAGTGAACTTTAACCGAGTGCACTTCAGCTTACCGAATATCACTTCAAGTGTTTCGGTGCCACACGAGACAAATTAGTGTCACTAAAAATGATGGCTATAACGGTGGGTAAAGTACTATGTGGTACGTCACTAAAGACACGTTAAAAATTGACCGCATCTCCACGTGGTGAATGATGTTGCTTGGGGCGATGCTCTGGTGGTGCTTGTCTGCGTAGACGCCGAGCCGCAGCATGCCGAGCCTTTTCATTCATGTCAGTAGGAGAATGTGTGGATTTCTTCTTTTTCTTTTTTTTTAAGCAGACAGATGGGATGGCATCTCAGAACCCCATACTTTTTTTTCTTCTTTTTCTTTGAGCCTTTTCATTCATGTCAGTAGGAGAATGTGTGGTTTTCTTCTTTTTCTTTTGTTAAGCAGACAGATGGGATGGCATCTCAGAACCCCATACTTTTTTTTTTCTTCTTTTTCTTTGAGCCTTTTCATTCATGTCAGTAGGAGAATGTGTGGTTTTCTTCTTTTTCTTTTTTTAAGCAGACAATGTGTTGGGGTAAGCGAACTTCCAGAGGCTTGACTTTCTTCTGAGGAAACGAGGAAAGGACTGCCCACTGCCCTTCCACGGTGCTGATGAACGTTGATAAACGCAGGATGTCTGGGTCACGCGGCTACATTGGTCGCGTGCAGAGCAACCTGGTCACAAGGCGATACTATACGGTTACGACACAGTCACCGGTAGAACTGTTCTGTCGCGCAAACCACCGACAACATGTAAACATGGAAGCCAGAAGAGACGAGCAGAAATTACGAAAGGACCTGTTCCGGACAGTTCAGTGTTTGCCCGCTAGGTGGCGTTCGTTTTGCTGGAGTCGCGAATATGCTGAAGCTGAAACGCACAACAGCTGGGAGCACGTGGAGCGAAAGCTCGCGCTGCAGAACCCAGGATCCTGGGTTCAATCCCCACCCCTGCCCGTTTCGATCTGGATGAGCATCGTACCAGCGTGCGGTCGTGTATCACTACTGCGTGGTGCGCGTTAAAGACCCTAGGCTAGCGGTTGTACTGCACTGGCCAAATTGTTCATCTACAGCTGGGAGACTCGTCGCCCGTTGAGGCAGACCAAGTTCTAGGCTGTATGAACATACACACAACCCAATTTGTTTTTTACATGCTGAAGCAGATGTACGCTGTATCCTCCTCCGCTAACCAAGAGAGCATTAGAATGACTGACTTTGTCGTCGTCTTTTATTGATTCACATCTGCGCTAATCTTGGTACAGATCAGCCTAAACTGTAAGACTAAGTCCACCCTACTATTTTTTTTGCAATCGTTTCTGTCCTTACTTTCAAGAATTTCTCACTCTTTCTAGAATAAAACTTTTTTGTTTCTGCGTCGTTACGTTTTACCCGCGAAAAACTGCTATCGAGGCCACGGTACTCGATCGAGTGAAGTGTGCTCGTCCATAGCCTCCTCTATACTCACAAAGCCTGGCAGTTCGACGACGGAGCCATAGAGTGCCCGGTCGCAAATTTGGAGCGCGAGAATCTGGTAGCAGAGAGCATCAAAGAGCCATTTCTCGGGGAACCTGGACGTCAGCGCACAGCTTTTGCAGCGGCGAGGACCCGAAACACACTTGTTCGCTCGGGAGAAGTGTGTTTCAGCGTCTCGCCACAGCGGGGCGCCAGTCACGTGGCTCTCCTCTCATCCGCTGGCTGCCGCTCCTCCTTTTCCATTTCGGCGGCCACTTCTGGTGACGATCTGCCAGGCTTTGTCAGTATAGGAGGCTATGGCTCGTCAAACTCACTCGAAGCCAAGTGTATTCTTCAGGAAGAAGCCGCGCGGCACACTACAGAAATGACACTAAAGGCGAAGTGCGCGTGGTTGAAGTGCACTAAATTAGCCCGCCTGACTGGGCTATTAGCCACGGGGAGCTGGCCCCTGTAGCATTTGCTCGTATACGGCGGTACACAGGTTATCCGTGCCTAAAACCGTGCTCGCACCGCTAATGCGTCGTACAAGAGGCACTCTGCAGGCACACTCTGAGGCGTGGCTCTTCCTTGTATGGCGGTCACATTGGTCATGCAAAAACTGCCTGGAGACATGTTCAAAGCGCAAACATGTTTCTAACTTGCTTGAGGCGTGTCCGAACATAATTCTGTCGTAATGTTTGCAGCGATGTTTTTTTGTATGATTGATTTATGAGCTGCGCGGCTGCGAGCCTTAAAGCACACCGCTTATACATTGGTGTAGAAAATGCGAAGCTAGATCTTACTTACTTAGAATGCATGCAAACTTTAGTTGCGGAGTGAATAAAACGCGTAGTTGTACATATGGGGCCCAAAACGCACGTTTGGTGTTGCGACTCTTTTTTACTCCAATTTTCTTCCTATTTATTGCCTTAGTAATATTTTTATACCAAACGTTTTCTTTCCCATGCAATAGCAAGTAAGCAGCATAGAGAATTTCGTATGATTAAGTTATGCGTTCCGCTTTTTTGTTATAATTAGATTTATTTTTTGTTCTCCTTTGCACACTTTAGCCAGGGTTCACGGGGAAGTTTCCGAGAGAAAGCTGAATCTGATGGCTTCGGGAGATGAATCTTATGCATACAACGACTCGTGCAACGTAGGACACCTTCAAGGATGCGAAAAACTTGAAACAAAAATCACCAAATAAATGTCGTTCGGTTTTACTTATTTTCAGGCTTGCGAAGGGGAATTACTACGAGTAATTGGATAGAATCGACGTCAATATATGCAGTCACGCTGTTCGTCTTTGCGGACGACACCCGGCCTCGTTTTCCCAGTTTTGACGCTTCTGGATCGTGACTCAAATGCAGACAACGCCGGTGATGTACACGTTCCTTGTAAAATAGAACTAGTCGCAGTTCTTCCTTACTTGGCCAAAATAGACTAAAATACGTCACTCGTTCCCGTTCGCAAGAAGCAGATCATGTACACGTTACGAAAACAAACTAACTAAATGCCGTTTCCCGTTACTCACTCAAAAAGTAACTGAGTATGTTACTCGTTACTGCGACTCTAAAGCAACGCGTTATATCAGCTTAATAGTAACTCGTTATCTCCTCGTTACTTTAAATGTGGCATTTTTATGAAACAGTAGGCAGCTTCAATATTTGTCGTCGTTATTAATACCTTGTTTTAGAGCGTGTTCATTCATGGATATCTGTGGTTATACTGACATACCTCGTTGCCACAAGATTGTGGACCGGCCTTTCAGGGAGTAGGCATAAATCGTGACAAGGGCAAAACCGACAACTTGTTTTGAAGAGGAAAACGGATGTTTGACCGGTTGACAGGCGATAGGGCCACGCCCGGTGTGAACCGGAACGAGGGATCGAGGCGACGACTGGGCAAGCGTGAATCACCAACAAACTAATTCCTACTTTGAGCAATAACGTTTAACAAAACAAAGTAAAAGGAAATATTAAATGCAAAATTGAACAAACACGTGCTCGCAATCCGCGTGGACAATCGGTAGGAATACCAGAAAAGAAATTTCATACGAGCCAGTCTAACGGCGTACCGAAGTCCAAATATAGAAAAACAAAAAGTATTATCTCTCAATCAGCGTCTTCACTTGACCAAGGGAGGTGCCGTCTCCAAAGTGGTACAGGCGTTTAGTGCGTCGGACGTTTTCTTCTGTGTCTTTTCCTTCAACTAAACGTTTTCATTTGCTGCACAGCAGTCTCAGGTGTTAAACGACATGATTAGCCACCACCAGTTCGCCTGCGCGCTCGCAGTCTTTTGACTACGGTATTCTTTGTCGCGCACTTCCCCGCACGCCGTCGTACCGCAGAACAGTGCAAACGGAACTGGGGGATAGAATGTCCATCTAACAGCGAGTCTCAGCTTCCCGTTGTCTTCGTGACCGCCACACTGGAAAACGGCATCTCGGACTGCTCCCTGTACTCCTCCAACTTTTTTCCAACAGATCACTTCTATATTATAAGAAATAGCAGCACCGCAGACATTTAGCTGATCGATAGGAAATAACCATGTTATCACCAATCAGCGCTATCTCGGTTTTGAAACTAAAAACACTACGAGTCAGTTCTAGCATCGAAAAATACCGAGAACAATACACATTGACATTGAGCTATGTTCGGTGGTGGTTGCAGACGTAACCCTAGACGCCCAGCAACAAGTGCCCAGCAACAAGCGACCGGCAACAAGGAAAAAGAACCTTCTCCGGCGAGCCAACATTCGTATCGTCACGTACACCAAGATCACCACTGAAACGAGTCCGACAAAATCCAAACACAAAACTTGAAGAATCGAGCAATCCGTGACACTCGTAAATATCCTTTATTTTCTGGACAATCTAGCGTTGTCTGGTGGCGCAAACTACAGGCGCTAGTTGGGGTGACATCTACTTTGGGTGCTTGTGCTTTCAACGTTCCCCTATGGAAGTAACTAAATGCCGTTATACGTTTTTCTTTATCCGAAACTAACGTAAATACGTTACCCTGTTCCCTCTCTTAAAACTAGGTCGTTACTTCGTTACCGGGAAAAGTAACCAAGTATGTAGATAACAGACTGATTGTAACAATTCTGGCAAGAAGTTACGAGTTCGTCACCTCGTTGCCGAAAAGCGACGAATTAAGAGCAAAGCATTAGTTACTATAGTCTATAGTGCGTTGACAATGCGCGTGGCGTCGCCGTTTCTCGGTAGCGTAGACGTCGGAGAAAACCGCCGGCCGAAAGCAGGAGCAGAGAAAGAGAGAGGCATGGGCGCTAGCCCTTTGGCTCCTTGCGGAGCAGCTGGGGGCCCTCGACGCCTATTTGACCACCACTTTGCGCGGCGGACACCCCAGCCTGACAGGCACTCAGCTGGTCGCGGCCCTCTTTGTTCCGGGCCCGAACCCGCTACTTATTGCGGGATCGTCTTTCTTTTTTCTCCGCTCTCGTCCCGGGGAGAAGCCCGCCATCTCGGTTTCGTCGGGTGCGCGACTATCAAGTTTCGCCATTAGGGACGGCCGGCGCCGCCTCGCACTCGGGGCCTGGGAGAAGCCAGCTGCGAGGCTCGGGCTCCGGGCTCGGGTGGCGACGCCAGCCAGTATACATAGAAGACAAGGCTTGTGCATGACGTCATCGTTAGTGGATCCCCGACCAAGCGGCAAACACGCCGAAGCACGTAGAGAGACGCCGCAAAGCGGCAGACGCGCGTTCGTCTCGGAGTTGCCACGTGCTAGCGTCGCGTTCGTTGGGAAACGCTGAGAGACGCTGTCAGGAGGCGCTGACGCGAGCTAAGCGGCACTGCGTAGCTCCACTTGCGATGACATTTTTTTGGGGGAAGAGGCGCGGGCCTTGTATTCTAGCTGGTATTGAACCGGCGCGTCGGCGCGGACCTCGTCCCCGAACGTATCGCCACTGGTGGTGGCCTAAGAGAATAGCGAGGGCCGGTACGGCCAGTACCAAAATCTCTGGACATTCGACGCTGCCTTGCGAAGAAGGGAATATCCGCACGCGTATGCTGCCTTATTCCCTGTCTGAGATGCGTTTCTTTAACCTAAGAGAGGGACTTCGTATATCGCCGATAACGTGTTCCGCGTTGTTTTTCCGAGAAAAGACACAAATTCCCGATGAACCAGAACATGCTTTTATAGGTGTAAATGTTGATACATCTCTCCCGTGAGGTTATCACGTGAAGCTAAATTTCGCTCAAATGATTCGAATGATCAGTGCGACAAGAAGTGGGTGTTAATTCTCAGCAATGGTGACTCTCTATAACTTTGTTTTTGTAGAAGTCGTTGGCAATATAGCTCACGAGTGATGCGCGGCGCCTCGAAGTCTGTAACGAAAGACCTTGAGAGTGCGCAGGCACAAGACCTACGCACGTCTCTGGGGCTGCCGAAATGCACATACACAACACATAGCCACTGAGGCCAGAGCGTTAGTTCCCACTCTAAGAACTCAAAAATACGTTTCGACTTCACATTCGACATATAACTCGGAATAAATACACCCCCTTAAAAATATTTCCGAATAGAAACCTAGCTTCCTTTCATTTTTCGAAAGTCATGCATGAACATACCATCTTCTTTACATATTTGGGGCAGCTCAGAATCCAACCTATTATCTTTAAATGTATCCTCCCTTACAAATAAGAGCCAATATTCCAATAACTGCGCACGCACGCGCGCGCGCACGCACACACACGCGCACACGCACGCACGCGCCCAAACACACGCACAGACACAAACAGCGATATCCGTAGCTGGGATTACACAAATACTTTTAGAGTAATATAGAGACTCTTCACCATCGACTTATGCGGGCGGATGGCTCTATGACTTCAATATTACCAACTTTCAGAATATATCTTCCGTCCATCAGAACTACGATCCAAGCACAACTACGCCAGATAACATTCTGAGCAGCTGCGAAACTTGCAGCGATAAGGGTAGCTATAGAATAGATTAGTCTTTGGACCTTCTGGACGATCTTTGTTGACGCAAAATGTGAACTCCTATAGCTCTGTCGTCCATGGGTAAACTAAGCCCGCATATCCGACTCATTCGCGAAATCCTGCAGACTCACCGAAACTCACCAGTTCAAGGACATTTTATTTCATTTCATTCCATTTATTTACCTCAAAGGCGTCTTTTGAGGACGCATTACATGAGGGGGGTGGCAATAAATGGGAGTATAATATAAAAAAAGAACATAAGAACACTAACAGAACCATATTTCATTTATTTTACCCTCAAAGCGCCCGAAGCCATTACATGAGGGGGGGGGGGGGATAGAATAAAAGGAAAGATCGTAGCAAAAGAGCAAAAGAGGAAAACGGGATGTGACAGATAGCGCACACTTATACACAGACACATAAACATATACATATCAGCTACACGCCAAAAGAGATGAAGTCAAAAGGACTTAAGTAATTCCACACAGGCACTCCTAAACTGTGTACAATCTTGTATGCTTACAACATTTTCAGAGAGCTCATTCCATGCATGAGTGGCCAGCATTAAAGGATATTCGGAAAACTGTTTTGTGCGACATAAGCCTAGCCTGCTTTTGTGCTGGTGGTCGTGCCGTGGAAAGATTCGATGCGGAGGAAGTAAAACTTCACTTTTAAGGTATGGGTTATAATAATACATTCGATGGACAAAAGTTAGCCGTGATACTTTGCGCCTATTGCATAAGTGATCGAGGCCAGCTCTGGACTTTAATGCCGCCACTCTAGACATGAACAAATAATCTCTAAATATAAAATCAACGGCCCTATTCTGAACAGGCTCAATTTTTTGCATTAATCCTACCAGGGACTCCAGATAATGCTAGCACATTCTAGCTGGGAACGAATGAAGGATGTATAAGCTAAGAATCGGACATTACTAGGCGCAAAAAAAATTCCTTCTAAAGTGCCCTAGAGTGCGATTGGCTTTGCTCCCAATATATTCAACAACATGCATTATCCAGTCGAGTTTCCCAGTTAGAATTACTCCGAGATATTTATAATGTGTTACATTTTCAAGAATTGAACCATTAGCTTTATAGTTAAAGATAGATTTCGACTTTAACGTAGCAAAAGTAAGAAGTTTGCTCTTCGAAATGTTGATACTCATTTGCCATTTCTCGCACCATAGTGATAAGGAATTCAGGTCACGCTGAAGGGCCAAGTTGTTATCTTTTATAACGATGCGCCTATATATTACGCAATCGTCTGAAAAGAGCTAAATTTTCGAACAAATTAAAGTCGGAAGATCATTTATGTAAATCTAGGAAAAGAAGAGGACCGTGGACTGAACCCTGGGGAACTCCGGATTTTACTGCAATACTGCGGGACGAGTCTTTACGGACTGAGACTGATTGCGTTCTTTCAGAAAGGGATTCTTTGATCTAATTGATATGAGACAGGTCAATAATAAGAGATTCAAGTTATTTTTATTAATCGCTGGTGCGGGAACTGGTCAAAGGCTTTCGAAAAATTGTTAAATACAGCGTCGGTTTGCATCCGTGAATGAATGTCATCGTAAATATCAGTAATAAATTCAAATAGCTGTGTTTCACATGACTTCTCCTTAAGGAAACCGTGTTGGCTGTAAAAAAGAAGTTAATATCCGAAAAGTAATTGACAGTATGACAGTAGGTCACATGTTCTAAACGTTTGCAGGGTACACTTGTTAGGGAAATGGGACGATAATTATTAGCGGATGCAACGTCACCAGATTTTAGAACGGGAATAGCATTTGCGTGTTTGCAGTCTTTAGGTAGTTTTCCTTGGTTCAAACTCTGTTGAAACAATATTTGCAGAAGCGTACTGGAGACTGGCAGAGTGAGCTTTAGTATTTTAGACGTTATTCTATCACTCCCCGGACTAGATGAGTTGGAAAGATTAAATATAAGCTGGCTAATCCCGTTGGAGTCAACGATTATCTCATCGAGAAAAACAATCAGATAGTTAGTTCTGCAGTGCATAATTAAACATTGTGGGATCGCTGGGAATGCGTGCTATTGCAGATAAGGCAGCCAGAGACGCTCACGAGGAAAATCTCTCTCCTCATTTAATATTTGAGTACCGACTCCAAAGGTTGGTACTCAAATGCAATAGCCCTAGAAATAATGCAGTTATTATGGTTTCTTATTATTACTCCGGATACCTAAAGCAGATATCGATTCAAAATTAGAAGTTTGCATGCCACGATGACAGCCAGAGGAAAAAAAAAAAAACAATTCCTAGTTTCAGTGTACCTTACACTAGGAAATACCCCCATTTGATAGATATAGAATCACTCACGCGCTCTTAGGGCTTTTTATTTTGAGAAAATTATCATTCGTAATGCAGCTGCATAACATACGTCACCCAAAACAAAGCAATGAAGATACAACTGTGACTGGGGGAAAAATGTCAAGAAACTAAACTGCACTGTTCTTGGCAAACTACCGAGGTTGGATATAGGGCCACGAAAACATTAATTATCTTAGTAATAATACTCATCTAGTCAGAATACTGTAAACTTCAATGTATATAATACGTATTTTTTTGTTTTGTTGCATACCATTCCTTCTTTCCTTGTTTTTGTTCATTTTATGCTCTATAGTCCCCAACCCTACTCGAAACAGGAAATCAGGACAGAGAGAAGTCGGTCTGCCTACACTGGCTTAACTCGGTGGAGGTGCAATTTAACGGGTGCGACGCCTGGAATGTTTAACGTCCCCCAGGCGTCGGACCCAGTCTCTGCTTGATTGTATTTGGATGTAAGCATCGAGCATACCGGAGTACGCAAATATTCGCTCAACAGGCAATCAGATTGCAGCGTCAGCTTATCGACGCGCCGAAGGCATATTAGGTCACGACGTTTCTTAAGCTAGCCAGTGACGATGGTGCATGACATTCTCTGCGAAATGAGAATGGTTTTTGCAGGATTTCACATCGTATTCGCAGACACTCCCATAGCCATGCGATTTAGCTCGATCACTGAGAAGGGCGATTGGTATTACTGCCACGCTACAACTACCTTTGCGGCTTTTTGCGCCTTTTTTCCAACCTGGGTGGAAAAAAGGCGCAATTTTTACCACGGAGTCCGCATGTTTATGCCGATTGCTCTTGTCATTAGGGTAACCGATTAAATGTTGAACAATGATTGGTATTTCGAGTGCACCGAGGGGTAGCATAAACCACCCTCACGAATGATCTGGGAGTGCATGGTTCCTAGACTGCCGGTACACTGGAAAGGTTCCTAGGATCTCCAGCCCAAAACGTGTCTCGCACTGCAAACTGTTCAATAGACACCTATAGTCGGCGTCAACTACCTCGTGTTACATTGTCAAGGCTAGCGCAGCTTCCGCAGTGTTCCAACTCTTTAAACCAAACTTGTACACGTTACTGAAAAAAGTAACCGATTACAATTACAATTACTTCCCTGTAAAAAGTAACCAATTACAATTACAGCCCAAAAGAAAGTAATCGAAAAATTACTCTAAAGTAATCGATTACTCCCCAGGTTACTTTTATTCAACTTTTTTTTTATTACGGTAGCATAATCCTTATGATCTCGTCCTCAGTTATTCCGGAAAAAGAAAATTGCAGTGGCTTAGCTCGGCTCTGCCAGGATATACGTACCGTGAGCGGTCGGGCACGTCGCTCAGCCTCCTGGCGACGCCGCTTTGCTAGACGTTCCTCCCTTTGCTCCGGTGTCTCCGCAGCACATTTAGCCTTCTGTTCGGTCTTCCTACGCCCAACCGCTCTTTGCCAGGCAACTACTTCGGGATCCGATGAGTTAAGCTTCTCCGCTCTTATGCGCCGCTGAGCAGCAATTTCGCTCTCCTTCTCCATGGCTATACCACACTGGCAAACGCCCCGCTATACCCCCACTGATACCTCTGCGCATGCGCACAAAATGAGAGGCGCTATCAAGCGGCTCAGGTGCAGCGTCAGACTTGGCTACTGCGCAACGGAGGCGCACAGCTGGGCACGCGCCGGCGCCAGTGCGTCTGCCGCGGCTATGACGTCACTCCTCTGGAATGCGCAGACCGGCGAGGCGCGCGCGGCGGCGGCGGCTCCGGCGCGCCAGCTGTGCGCCGTGTGACGTCACTGCTCCCCGCGCATGCGCAGCACGGCTCTCCAGGAGCCACGCGAAACTGCTCAACCTCGGCCAGTGTAGCTCACGCTACAAAAAAAAAAAAAAACACAAAAAACCTTGATCGTTTTTGTTTAGAGCTGAGTAACGCCTACACACCCAATCCCTCTCATGAAAAAAATAAAAAAATGAAATAAAAAAAGCGTTGTATAAGTCATCTTTCAAACCCAAACGTAGTCTCCGGAGCACAAAAAAAAAAGAAAAAAATGTACCCAGGAAACGAAGCTATAGTGAAAAGGCCTACTACTCCTCGAGGTCCCGTGCTTAGTAATTTCAAAAAAGAAAAAGAAAAATTAACGTTGCCCAGAGTTGAGTGACTCAAGCATGTATAGCCCCTCCCCCTCCTCCCCCCCCCCCCCAAAAAAAAAAGAGAAATTGAAAAAAACTTGTAATGGGTAATTTCGTAATCGATTACAGCAAAACAGTAATTGAATTACAACGATCGTTACTCGTTAAAGGAAGTAATTGAAGTGTTACAAAATTACAGACAAATGTAATCGATTACAAGTAATCTATTACTTGTAACGCGTTACGTACAAGTCTGCTTTAAACGCTATGTGTAGATCAAGCGCGGGCGAATGAGGCGCAAGACGAAGCCACTTGCTTTCGCAGCAGTGTGGTGCTGCAGCACCGTGTAAGCTACGCTAGCCTCGACAATGAAGCGCATAATACTTGACGCCGAGTATATTTATATTGTCATCACAAAAGCGCCTCTGTGGGACACGATCTTCTCCGACGCAGCGGATACACTCCCGTGCCACCACTCTATCGACAACTCAACCCCCTGACGTCACTTTCCCTGCGGTGGCGCTGCGGTCGACACTGCGCATGCGCAGAAGCTTCACCTCACGCGAATGTGCTTTCTGAGCACGCGCACTGCCCACACCCGGCGGGATCGAGCGCGGGCTGGTTTGTAAGCGGCGCGTTGGTGTACAGCTCTGCTCAGATATCATACAAAAGATGTTTGCTGCAGACATGACGCGTCAGAATTATCCGCGACTCACGCGTGTCTTCAGACAGTTTTGTACGACTAATGCGATACAAGGAAGGCCACAGACAGTGTCTGCACACTGTCCTTCGTATGATAACGGTGTGAGCGCGGCTTTAAGTGCCCCAAAGGGCGGGTCGCCGGGAGAGAAAAGTCTCGATTCGCTCTCAGCTGCGCCGATCCGTGAGCGTTCCGAGCAGCCACAGCGAGAAGGAGGCGCCCCGCGTTTAAAAGAGAACCGGAGCCAGACGAATGGCGCGTCATCACGCCGCACCCGAATACGCGCGGTGCACGCGAGCGCCCAACGCGGGTGGGGGCAACAAACAATGCGTGGAAGCCGGGTTTCGACGCTTGTTTCCCGGAGTTGGGCGAACGGAACAGCTGCGCCGCTCTTCATCGCCGTTCACCCACCGGCGGTGGAGCATTCGCCGCCGTGGGGTTTTTCGGCGAACACGCTAGGCGTGCACGAACCGCCGAGGTTAGTTAGCGTTTTTTGTTGTTGGCACGAGTCGCTGTTCAACGATGCCAGGCTGTGGCTGAAGCGTGAGAGGAAAAAGCGTGTTCGACGCTGATCTTTTCTCAGCGATAGCCGCTAATTAACGCTTATTCGGTCAACCCTCGAGCCAGAGAAAAGCGGGACCGAACCGTGGCTACAGTTTACGTGCCTCTTTGTTCTGTCTCCGTTTTGTTCGGAGGAACATTTTCTGACACCCCCGAGCGTATTAAACCTGAGTTGTTGTTTTTTTTTTTTTTTTTGAAACGTCCTACACTTTCCGACAGTGATCATCGGCATCGTTGCAAACTCGCGGGGATTTTGTTATGTGCATGCTCGTCATAAAAAGAAGTCATGAAAAAAAAAAAGAAGCTTTTTAGACGGTGAGTTATTTTGGCGGCGCCGTCTTATATAATTCCTGCGTGTGGCATCACCATCAGGGCTTGCCTGGGTGGTTCTGGTTCTGGCTACTTATCATTTACTGCAAGTGGTAACTTCGATGGTGCGTGTAAAGATAACGGTGGAAGCTCGTACATTCGTGGACAACTTTTCTAGGCAATGCCGTCAAAAATATGGGCACGCGCCCCCCCCCCCCCCCCCCCCCTCCTATTTTGAGCGCCGATTAAAGGTCGGTTCTCACATGCAGCGAAGCGCTGATGTAGCGCTCCTCACGTGCCGTCAGCTACTTATCGTCTGCCATGAGCAACAGTTTTGACGGTGCGATACAGAGCTGGTGAACGCTCCCGTCAGCACGCGCTTAGCGCGAGGTAAGCGCTACGCTTGTAGCGCTCCGCTGCATGTGTGAACAGGCCTTAAAGCTGTCTGAGTGCTTTCTTCCTTTCTTCGGAAATGCCGAGAGAAGTTGTCCACTGGTGAACGCAACACCGCGGATATCTTATATTAGCCTTATTTTCGTCGATGAAAGCTGCGTTCTTGACCGATCGTGGAAGGACGACCACGGCAACGCGTCTGGTCTATAACGTCGTCAGAGCAAATTACAAACTAAACACGGAGGTGTTTGAAGCAAAGTTAACTCGAAGAGGCGTGTCCCTAAAAGCCTCGGAAGTAGAAGAAGAAAAAAAAAAAAGGGAGGCGAAAACAGAGGTTTACCAAGGCGGCCTGCTTCGGTTGGCCAATCTGGGGAAGGGGGGATGAAAGAAGGAGGAGAGAGGGAGCGGGGGAGACGCGATTAAAACACTCGCGTTAACGCTGTGGGCGCAGAATCCCGCGCGTCAAGAATGATCAGAAGAACTGCAGAAACACAGCCTTGTGGTTTTACCGTTTGCCTAAGCAGGATACTGAAGTAGAGATCTTGCTGTTTAATATATTTAGCTGGTGAATGCATTCTACCCGACAGGATCGAAAACATCGTTTCAGTTGCGAGGAAAAAAAAAAAAGTCTGAACTCAGTGTTAACGCAACTGTGAGTTCTAACACCCGCGTTAACACTGAGAGTCAGAAATCCTGTGCGTACGTAATCATGAAAGTGTCCAAGTATACAAAATGGTAAAAAACTAAAACGCTGAAAGTACGTATTATGCTTGGTACAAATGCTTACAAAAAATACGTGCGTTGATGTGCCAGCATGGACTAAAGTTGAAGCCTGGGCGAGTTGGTATGACATATTTAAAAGGTTAAAACAGCTCAAAAACCAACGGACAGTGTAAAGAAGGACACAGAGAGCGCTCTGTCTGTGTCCTTCTTTACCCTGTCCGTTGTTTTTTGCGCTGTTTTAACCTTTTAAATATGCCAGCATGGAGTTCAGTTCCACACATGCCCGCTTCGGTATTATGGAACTCCCCGTCATCCACACGAACGCAAATAGTGGATAACATAACTTTTTTTGTTTTACTAACTGAACTCCAGGTAGCCTCAGCGGGGTAGCCAACGACTTAGGTTAATTATGCTAAGTAGCGAAAAATCGGCAGAGACGACATCTGGTAACTCCGTTTTTGACAGGCTTTTTGCAGGCCTGTGGTCTTCAGCGTTACTCACGCAGGCGTTATACACGATTACGCGTGCGATGCTCACTCACATAGAAACGGGCAGGTGCAACGATCAAACTGATTAAACACCTCAATGGTCCTTGGGACTTGCAGCCAGTCTTTAGAAGCTGTAAATTGCATTTTAGCACGCCTGATCATGGTCGGAGCGGTTACGTGATAACCGGTACTGCTTCGTTTTTCCTTCTAACACAGGCTTTGTTTGGTACCTCTACCTCGTGGAACACGTGGTGCAAAAGCTCAGGCTGCTGAACTCTAGGCTAGACCCCGCGCACCTGGCTGTTTCGATCCGGTTGGGCCTCGAACAGCCGTGCGTTCGGTGAATCAGTATCGCGCGTGTAGCAAGTTCAAGATTCGTAGTGATTAGGCGTATTCCTGTAGAAGAAAGGCCGGTTCACAGATGCAGCGAAGCGCTGGTGTAGCGCTGCTCACGTGTCGTCAGCTACTTTTTGTCTGCCATGAGCAACAGTTTTGACGATGCGATACAAAGCTGCTGAACGCTCCCGTCAGCACGCGCTTAGCGCGAATTTAACGCTCGTGACTTATGTTATACAGCCCACGATATTCGCACATCATCACTTACAGGTAGTCTATAAGCCACGGGAGGGGTTAATTTGATAAAAAGGTTGGGGCCAGTCAAGCTGTTTCTGGCTTCTTTTTTTTTGTTAAGAAAGAAAGAAAATATTTTCATTATCTTACTATTATTACAGGTTCCTTGTCGAGCCCTCCTTTTTTTTTTTCTTTCTTTTAATATAAAAAAGAGGAGAAAGCATTATGGTAGGGTGCCTACATGTCTGTCTGTCTCAGGGTAAAGGCATCCATTGTTGCACTGAATGTTCAGCGCGTGACGCTCTCGCGCACTCGTTGCGTGACCTGGGTGCTAAAATGGCGTCTATGCATTAGCCAAAGCTACGCGCTCGAGCTGATTGACACCGGATTGCGCGTACTTCAAATTGCATAAAAAAACGATTGGGCGTAAAAATGGCTGAGATGTCACCACTCAAGCAAAAGCGAGCGTGTGTATGAAGGCACTCTACATTATGGTGGTTGCAATGGTGATATGGTAACATGACCCGTTGGTTTGCCAACACAAATACCACATATACAAATACACGTTCCCTTTCCTTATTGAGACATTGACAGCTTTAATGAGCCCCAGAAAACAGCCCCCTTGTCTACTGAGTAGAGTACAGCATAATACCACCTCCGTCTGGTTACCACGCCCTGTTAATGCTTTCGAGCAGCCTGGTTTTCTTCTGTTCACTGCTAAAGCTGTTGCTATATACAAATTAGTTTCGTTTGGGAGACAGGCGGGTCATATATGGCACTACTTTTGTTTGTGCAATGTAATACAAGATCTAGCTTCAGTCTCCTAAACTAGTTGTTATCTCAATTTTATTTTTCGGGTACTTGACGATCGATGAATGATATCTACATGATGACAACGACGAATTCCAAAAGTTAAAAAAAAATAATAAAAAAAGACAGACGGATTAGAACAAAAACGAGAAAGAAACGGTCTGATTTCTAACAAATGAGCTGGCCTCCCTTTTCTTCTGAGCCCGTGCAAGAGGCAAGCGCGAGGATAGGGACTTATAAGACGTCCCAAAGAATAGCTTTCCGGAAGAAGAAAAAGGAAATACTTTCGGGCGAATGCGTCTCTAAGTGCCAGCGTCGTGCCCGGCCCGGACGGCGGGAGACGTGGCTGAGTGCTCGGCGCAAAATGCCTGTCGCAGCTCTTTGCACCTTCCCCTAAGTGCGCGAGACAAAGTTGGGCCCGGGACGACCCATCGCTTAAATCGTCCGTGTAGCGGAACCTCGGATACCTCCTCTACTAACAGAGCCTTTTTATTCCGGGGAATCGCGGGCGCCTTGCGAGGAGCGCTTCGCGATGGCGCGCTCAAGAAGAAGGGTGGTGGAAGATCGCGCTGATTGAAATGCAGCCGGGGTGTTCGGCGCCTTCGACGCTGCCGACCGAGAGAAAGCTCTATTTTTCTTCTCCCGGGGATCCCCTCCCTCTCCCCCGAGCCTTTTTGTACTAATGGCTATTTAATCTACCTCCGGCAGGCTCTCGGTTACTCCGCTTTTTGTGCCCGGAGAAAGGTGAAGATATCGGGCGCCGAAAGGGAGGACGTCGTTCGAATGAGAGTCGTCGTCGCGAGTTGGGGCCCGCGACGTTTGTCTGGCACACGCGCGCGACGGTCCGGATTCCGGATTTTTTTTTTTCTTTTCTTTTTCCTTTTATTTTTAATTTTTTTTTTCATCTTTTTGTACCCGGTGGCGGTGTAGCGCCGAACCTCGGGGATTCCAAAACGATTTTTGATGACGAGGAAAAAGCGTTTTCTTTTTTTCTGCGCGATTGCGAGTTGAGCTCCCTGCGAGGCCGTCATTGGAGCGCGTCTCCTTATCAGCGAACTCGGGGGCGCCCGCCGAGGACCGCGACCGGGGAATTGGATCCCGTGCAGCGGCGGCGGCGTCGCCTTGTTTACCCAAACGACCTCCGCAGCCCCGCCGCGGTGCGGACTCGGTAGCCCCCGAGAAATTAGCTACCTCCCCCAGTCCCGCTATTTTCTTGAATAACCACGTCGCGGCGTTGTTTGCGATCGAGAGCCACGAAATTGACTACGGGGCTCTAAAGGCACGAGTGTAGGAAATTACTTCCCGCCAGCGAAAGTAGATTGGAGGATCGTGTGAAAACTCCGAGAGCAGAGGAAGACATTGTATTTATGTTGATTTTATTTTACGCCTTTTTTGTTTAGTAGCATCGTTATACTTATTTCCAAAACCAAAGTGTCCCGTCATAGAACGTTGGCGCGCGTGGGTGAATGGCCTCCAAGTTGGATGAAAAAGACAACGCGCTTTTAAAACGAGCCTAGAGGTACAATGGCTTTTTTGCCCGTGGGAATAATGTAATCGAATTTCGCGCGGAGGCACACATTCACACGGATTCGATGACATTATAGTCGTGACGCCTTCGGTCGTTTCGCCATCTATACTGAGGATCCTCCAGCACGTGCAAGGTTGGAACAGCGAGGTTACTCGCAGGGGATGTTCGGATTTACGTTTCGTCTGAGCGGTGAAGAGCGAAGGTGAGGTTTATAATCGACCGCTAGTTGGCACTGCAGTCGCGTGTTCTTCGGCACAGCAAATTTGAAAGTTGAAGTACACGAGTATTATGCTTTTAAAACATAAAGATGCTCAGACATTATCTCCGTCCTCGCGCATGCATTAGACATTTCCTGCCTCCGTCAGAACTACATTACAAAACCATTTCTTTTCATAGACAGGGAAGGTCCGCCACATTCACTCTCTAGGATAGGTGGTGGAGTATGAAGGAAAAACAAGTAGGAAAAAACAGTAGGAAAAACCAGTTTAAACAAAAAGCTATGCAGGAAGAAACAGTTTTTCCTACACAGTTTTTCCTAGACAGGGAAGTTTCACCACTCCCATAGACTGCGGAAATCGGACAATCAATACGTCTTTCAATTTATCAAAAAAGGAAGCTTCTATCTGTCAATGCAGGCATTACTGACGGTATTTTAAAGGGGTACGAAAACGAAATGACGTGGCCACGAGTTCTCTACCTCTCGCTTCAAAATCAGCCAGCGGCAAGAAGCGCGTATCCCGCTCGTGACGTCAAGGGCTCCTGCACGGCCAAGGGTACTGTAGTTGCGAGCGTTGCCGCTTGCGGCGTCAACACATGACAATCTTGCCTATACTCGGCGACAACGTTTCTTGGCAATGCTGCCAAAGCTACAGAGCCGAAGCACGCTGACTTCTTACGCAGCTGAACACAGTCCCCGGGTCTAAATTGTGTTTTGGCTGTAACGTAAATTATAATCTTAATATTCGTCATTTGAATAATAATTGTCACATCACTATGAATTTTGAACAATAAACATATAAAAATGAAGTTAGTTTTCTAGTCACTAAATATCTGGTAGTAGGTAACAAGAGGAAAAGGAGGTAGAGGAGCACAGAACCACGAGATCATGAACGGCACGAGAGGGAACGATAAACCGACACCATCAAAACGGACGTGCCCGGGATCTCTTCCTTAACAGATGGCATCTGCTCTGAGCCCGGGTATGTCCACTGGAAACGGTTTCATAGACATGAACGAGCTGTATAGAGTGCTTGCCTTGAATGCCGACAACGAAACCAAAACTGAAAACGAAACGAAACCAAAACTGACGTCATGAAAGCCCGGATGCTTGGCGGAGTGATACATGTGCAGGAGCTCCGCCCCCCCCCCCCCCCCCCTAGCATTCCCTTCATTGCCAAGAAAAGTTGTCGCCGAGTGTAGACCTTTCGAATGTGTACAATATCACAGTCCAGCCTGCGATCTTCACAGTCCAGCACGTGCGTGTTCGTGGCTTCGGAAAGCGAGGGAAGCACGCGCCATACGCATGAACACTCAAGATGGCACCGGCCACACGCTCTTTTTTGGAAAGGTCTATAAACCTTTCCAATGTTTAGAAAATCACAGTCCAGCGTGCGATCTTCACAGTCCAGCACGTGCGTATTCGTCGCTTCAGAAAGCGAGCAAAGCACGTGCCATACGCACGAACACTCAAGATGGCACCGGCCACACGCTCTTTTTCGGAAAGGTCTATAGTAGTAATATCCGGGGGTTGTACCAATAGACCTAGGGTGCCTTCATGTGCGCTTTGCTTAGGGTGGTGGCATCTCGCCATTTTCTCCCACACGTTTATTTTTTATTTTTTTTTTTGTTCAGAAGCGCGTGAAAGAGCGTGGCCCTGCACGCGTTTGTGGCGTTGACTGTACTATGGCGACATTTTGTTTTCGTTGATTTCTTTGTATTTTCCCCGTGAGCGCGTGCTGTCGGCATCGGGTACTACAAAGGGTGGCATCACCCAAAACAGAAGGACATTGAGTCACCCTAAATAGACCTATAGGAGGTATTCACTGGACGCCATATTTGAGGGCGATGTTTAGAGCGCATGCCCACAACGAGCTCACATTAATAGCCTGCTAAGACCGGCAACCTTGATGGTGCTAAATGCACGCTCCAAAAGGACTGCGGAAGCTCGCCGTCAGCACGCGCTCAGCAGCCGCGCACACAGATATGGCCACCAGTGAATACTCCCTATTGCTATAGACCTTTCCAATGTTTACAAAATCACAGTCCAGCGTGCGATCTTCACAGCCCAGCACGTGCGTGTTCGTCGCTTCGGAAAGCGAGCAAAGCACGCGCCATACGCACGAACGCTCAAAATGGCACCGGCCAAAAGCTCGTTTTTGGAAAGGTCTGTATTACCCAAGCATCAAGGAGAATGCAAGGATTGGTGTTCCACGCGCCGCACGTGCTGGCCTCAGCAGTAGTAACTTTTCCAAAGCAAATACCTAAAACAAATGGCATCTTGCACGCGCGTTTGTCAACGCTTTATTTTGGTTATTTACTTCGAATCTTTTATACGAGGAAAGCGTGCGCGTGTGGCGCGTGGAACACCAATCCCTGCGTTCTCCTTGATGCTTGGGTAATATAGCAAATGGCCTATAGACGCTTTACAGCAGCTGTGCATGGGCGCCGCCATAACTGACCTTCAGTTTTTGTTCCCTCTTATTCCGTTCGCTTGACTTCATCATTTCCACAGCAGGACAGGTTATTGCCATTTTAAGTGTTACTGTGTCCTTCCCCCCAGCATAGGCCGTTGTGGAGACTCGTCAACGCCCGCTTCAGTGGCTCGGCATCTCGGTAAGACAAGAGAAGGGCGGCTATGGCGGCTCAATCTGGCGCGTGTGTAAAGCGTCTATTAGCGGCGAGAAGTTTTGGTGGCGCCCTCCTGTGGTTCCCCCTTGTGACTTCATTACCTTGCAAACAACTAGTTCGATGGTGTTTGTTATTAGCATGGTGGAAGCTTGAAATCATTGCGCTCTCAAAGGAACACTGCCAACACCGTCAAAATTAAAGTTCTTTCATTCCTCTTATTTCCGTCGATGATAAATCCCGACGTCATAGTCAGCGTTCGGCCAATCGTGGAAGGCCGACCACAGCGACGCTTTCGGTCGCGCACGGGGCTAATTGTACTCCCTGCGTCCCGCAACGTCATTCCCGACCAAGCCGGTATTTTATGTGCCACGAGCGTTCGGTTCACCGTGTTAGTTTCACACCACAAAAGCAATAGCTCGAAGGAACCAATAAGTAGAAATAAACATCAGTACACCCAGCCTTGGCGAAAGTGGCGATACCGGTAAGCAACGTTACTACACTTTGAGAAATGCCTTCGCGTCTACTTATCCGCAAAACACTCAAAGAACCAATCTGGGCTATCTACGAAATCAGCTCAGCGAATGATGAGGCGGAACATCTGTTTAGAGCTAAAAATGTAGTCTGTACTGTGGCATTACGCAATGCAAGGCGTCTTGCTTGCATTGCGTAATACCGCAGAGCAGACTTCATTTTGAGGTATAAACAGATGTTCTGCCTCATCATTCGCTGAACTGATTTCGTAGATCGCAGAGATTGGCTCCTCGAGCGTTCTGCGGGTAAGTAGACGTGCAGGGATTTCTTAAAGTGTAAAGCACTATACTCGTTTTCACCTTAAGAACCAAAGTAAAACAAGTCCGGCCGGTGGCGGAGTGTTCTGGGTGTCCACCAATGAAATGGCGCGATATCGTGTAGATTTCACCTCTTCGTCGGTAGGTGGTGCGATCCACAATTAGAGAACGAAACCAAAATGAATTTAGCACTGCAACATCCTCTAGTGGCAAAAAGCTAGAACATACCTCGTTAAATAGCGTTTGTTTCTGATAAACAGGCTTATGCTATGCACAATTTTGCATCGCTTCTTTAAACTGTTTTCAATAAACATATCTTTGTATATCTAACATTGTTTATACCATCGGCTTTCTAAAAACACCATGAGAAAAAAAATCAATGTCTGCCAGTTTTAGCGTATTTACAGTTTTTAATGGACAACCATGGAGCGCTAAAGCAAAAATATCAGCTGACATCATCGACATCGCAGCAAACTTGATGAACTGGGATTGATCAGATCTGCTACCAGCCACGAACGTAAGTTTGCATAGTTTATTCTGTCCTAATATACCTTTGTTTACGTTATTGCGTTGACGTTCACGTGTATATATTGAGTGGGCAATCGGTTTCCTTGTGTGTGGCGGTGAATTTCAATTTTTATTCTTTAATTCTGTTCTCTTAAGTTCTGTGGTGTGGGGATGGAGGTACAAATCCTGATTATAAGCAGAAACAGCGTGGTTGATGTGAGATACGTTTATTGCCAGAGCGACCCCAAGGCATGTGGATGGCAGTTTGTGAGTTTACTTTCCCACAAACCGCCTGGAGAACTGATCACTGCAATAACAGAGCTATCTCAATGAAATACTGGGCTGAACATTATGTTTAGACCTCAAAATGATGTGTAAGCGACACTGAATATGCATGAGGTGAGCAAGTGAAATGTTATGCTCAGGGTCACATTGCGAAACAATGGTCCACTTTCGGCATGCCGCCAACACTACGTCTTCTCTCTTGAATGAAAACGACCCTCAAAGTGTAATTGTGTGCATATATGTTTAGAAAGCAAAAAGCCAAAATGGCGCCTGACACCTCTGCTGTAGATGGGCAAATTCGCGAGTGCAGTACAACTGCAAACTTTTTTTTGTAGTGTAAATCTTTGTACTAGTTATTCACGGTGCAGCGGAATACATACAGCTGATTTCAAAGACCTCGAGAAGCCATGAACAAGGCTATTACGTTATGAAAGGTAGAATCACGACAACAACATGACACTGGAGGTTAGGCGTGTATGAAGTAGGGAATCCGATTTTGCAGTATGTGAATGGTCCTTAAAGGGGCGATGCAACAATTTTTGCACTTTGCGCAAATACCGCTTAGAACGGATCCCTGACGTTAATGACCTATGAAACACGCGTTCGTTTTTCACCCCACGCAATAGAAGTCCCAGTAAAAAATTAAAGAAAAACGAGCAGCGTTCACCCCCTCAACTCGCAGCCAGAACAAGCGGCCACGTGATCTGGAGCCAATTATATGCCGCCAATGGTGATCATAGCCACGCGCCGGGGGTTGGCAAAGCACAGGACACGCGCTGAGTTCCAGACATTGTTATGGCTCGGCTATTGTCGTCGTTGCAGCGATTGGACACGGGCCACTACCCGAATGCTTCTCGAGCTATCAATTATCACGAGCCCAAATCGAGAGCTCACGCAATGCTCGGGTCCAATCTATGAGCCGCATTCAAATATCGTCACTGGGCGGTACTGCTACCGCCCAGCTACGTCATCAGGTATTGCGAAGGAGAGATTGAAAGAAAACGCTCGCTTTTCTCCTTGAAATTACACCGCAACAAAGAGGTTTCTTGGTCAGTGGCGTTGCGTGCGAGGGTACTTGGGTCCCGCTAGTGCCAGTAAGCTCATACAAAGTGAAAAACGCTCAAAACGAATATCGTTGCACCGCCCCTTTAAAAGGACCGCTTTGTGTTCTGGGGTATGACAAACAGTCCAAAGTTCTAGCCACTTTCAGGAGAGGACATGTTCTAGGGGGACATTAGTTCTCGGTCAATTCCATTCTAAAGGCTGAACACCGAAGATATTTTCACCCTCGTCCTCGTCGTCAGCTTCGTCGTCGTCTCCACTCTCCTCCTCTGTGTCACTTGCATCGAGGGGTATGATGACTGGCTCCAGGTTCGACTCTTGGACATCAGATTCTCGAAACTTCGCCTCCATTTCTTTCACATGCTCTACACAGTCATGCCAATGGACAGCTGTTACGTTGTCCACTGCTTCCCTCAAGAGCCGCTCAGCGTCATTAAGCTTGAATGTTATGTTCTTGGAGGCGACCTCCTGCTTGACTCGTGCCCATATCAACTCTAGGGAATTTAGTTCGCAATGGTACGGTGGGAGCCTCAACACTGTGTGTCCGGCGTCCGTAGCCATGACGTCAACTTTGTACTTTGTGTAGCGATCCTTCACCGTTGCCACAATGCTCAGAAGGTCTTTTTTCTTCATTGTGGCAGTCCAGTCAAGGTTCTTGGAAGAGAGCCACTGCTGGATCTCACCCTTCTTTGTTGCAGTTGTGGGAACAGCTTCAGCCTTTCTGCCGTGGTACGGCGCGTTGTCTATAACAATTGCGCTGTTAGGCTCGATGTGGTCCAGCAGATGAAGAAACCATGCTTCAAACCTGTTCGAGTCCATTTCATCGTGGTAGTCTCCCTTTTTCTTCCCACGGAACACGTCCAGGCAGCCGGACACGAAGCCAGTGTCACTACCTGCGTGGGTGACAATCACTCTTTCACCTTTTCCGTTTTCCTTTAGCCCGGTCGTCAGTCCAGACATGAAGGCTTGCCTTGCTGACTTTATGGTGCTGTCCGTCAACACCTTGTCAACTGTGAGGCCGGCGTTCACCCAAGTCTCGTCCTGGAACTAAATCTTGCGGTTCTGGGCTCTGTGCTTTCCGATTGCCCTCAAATACCGCCGCCTCCACTCGACGATGTCCTCTCTCTCAATTAGCAAGAAGTTGCGATTCCGTTTCTGTTTCTGGAAACCCATGTCCTTCAGCAGGTGATACAGGGTAGTCCCGGAACAGGACGGCAGCACGTCGTCTTCTTGGAGACGAGCGGCGAGTTTCTTCAACGTTGGGATCTCCCCCCGACGGAAGAAATTATGCAGGCAGCTTCTCACGGCCGTCAACGTGCACGCGTCGTGATTTAAAATCCTCTTTCTTTTCTCAGCGAATTTCGGGCGCTTCTTTGAAGGAGATTTCACAGCTCCGTTGGCACGTTTAAAGCCACGCTTGATCTCGTAGACTGAGCTAACACTGATCTCCGTTGCGGCGGCAGTCCGATTGACGACTTCCACCACATTTTTTTCTTGGTACTGCCGCCGCATCCAAGAATAAACGTTCAAAACACACTGCCTTGTCTGGCTCGACAGGACATTTCCACTTGCGTGACGTTTGTAGTACACCCGAGGGGAAACGTTTTCAGGAGAGAGTGCTGACAACACGGAGCGATCAACCAGAGTTGTTGGAGTCGCCATTTTAGAATGCGAGCTACAGCGGCTGGCTGGCTGGCTACGAACATCGATCCTCAGATCTTGTGAGGCGTTGAACTACGTGAATACACGCGTACTAAGGAGGTATATTATTTATCCTACTGAGAATAACAAATTTATCTAAGCTTATAACGCTAGCTTCCCAGAGAGCAAACTTTTATGGGAACTACTTTGCAGAACGGAATAACATGTGCGACGGCATGGGACCAATAAGCATGCGACGAGAGGGACACACCCACTTTTTTCTTAAAGGGATGCTGAACCGAAATTGTGGGTGGAAATTCTTGGTCGCAATGGCATACATAGCATGTCCTTTACTTCTAATTGACGTTGTTTTGAGCGAGAAGGCGTATAAAATTGAATAAACACGAAAAATACAATTTTACGCGACCCCTCGTGAGCGTCGTGGAAAGCTCGCTTCGTGACGTGCGCATTCTCATTCGCCTCAAAAGACAGACGGAGCCAAGCCAAGCCAGGCGCTAAGCCGGGTGGCGTTTGTTATTGTTAGTACCACGCGGGCTCTGCCCCATATTTTGGATTTCGGCGACCTCGGCTGGTCGGCATTGCCTTTTGCGATCTCTTTACTAGTATGGCGACGTATAAAATCGTCGGCAGCAGCAGTAGCAGCAGCCTCAGCATCCTCAGCAGCCGCAGCAGCAGCAGGAGCAGCAGAACAGCCACCGAGCGAAGAATCAAGGCGAGCACCAACGAACGAGGAGAAAGCGCGGAGGCACCAGGGGCGCTGGGGGCGCCGAGAATGCGCACGTCAGTTCCGCTACGCCTGCTCCCAGAAGGACTCACTCGCGCCGGCGGCTTCCGGCCGAGGATTCGCTCTTAATTCAAAAAAATACTATGCCCCATCCGTCTGACTGAATATCGTATTTAGGTACAGTACCATCCCGTGAAGCCCGCTCGGGCAATAATTATGAGATTTCAAATATCGGTTCAGCATCCCTTTAAGGTGAAAACGGGTATAAGTTGGGAAACTCGCTTTTGAAACCCGGACCACTTGCGTCCACCGAATCAAACTAAATACAATAACAGCGCCACCCTTTAGCGACAAGTCAAAATATGAAAGTTGATTTCTGCGAAATGGCACTGCGAGGTGGCGCCACCGGCCATTGCGCGACTCGACCTGGACCAGCGTGCAGCCATGCGGTTCCGGGAGTGGCCGCTGCAGTAGAAATGGCGTCATTGCTATCGCCTTTAGTTCGGTCCTCGAGTACGGATCAATGCCAGTCTCTATTGCAGTTATCCAACTGAGTGGTTTTAGTAACGTTGCCGCAGCGTTATTGTTCACGTTGTTCACAGCGTATTCCGGTGGAGGCGAGTGGTGTGGTTGTCTCGGTAGAGGTCCCCGCATCTTCGGATCAAGTAAAGCCCTTCGATATGTTTGCGCTTGTCTTGCAAAAAGCGTAAAAGGCGCCAGTGCACAAGGCCCGTGTCTTGAGCTGTCCTTGGAAGCAATTGGCGGCGTAGCACTGAAATGAGCGGCCTTTGGAAGCGGAGGAGCACTTGCTCGTGGCGCTTCTCTTGCAACAATGATTGACGGTACGTGTAAGCTTGATTTTTATCAAGAAACTTTAACCCCTTAGCCGTTTATTCTAAAATAGTTCTGACATTATGCTATTTTGTTTTAATTTTTATAGCACGTGAGTGTAGGGCCGCACGTGTCTCCGCCGTTAATCGCCATTAACAAAATGTGTACAGTAAAATCACTTACAGTACATGTGCTGCCGTCTCGGCAGCGCCGAACTAAGCTCTGAATGAGCCTAGATCGTTCAAAACAGTCAAGAGGCGAGCGAGGATGCGCCGACAAGCTACACTCGTCCTAAACGATTTGGAGACGGCTCTATGTGGGCAAGCTAGGCACGCCCGAAAAGGTGAAGGGGTTAAGATCAAGCCCCTCCCCCCTACCTATCGTCTGCAAAGAACGGCGATCTCGAGGGAGTGGAATGCACGTTGCGGAAGCACTGTGGAAGCTTTAAAGGGACAATGAAGACGATTTTATTTAATTTTTTTAAATGGTGTTTTTAGGCTTTTTGGGAACCTGGCATACTGCCCAATTTTTTATAGACATTTGTGAGGCGTATTTTTGTACCTACGAAATAATTGAAGAAACCGAAACTGAACTATCTGCAGTATAATTTTTGGGACTCCAAAAACGGAGGTGACGTAGGAGCGACGTCACATGTGAATAGTCGGTACCGGTAGCATTTAGGGCATCGAGACTCTGGTTACCGCGGTGGGTTATAGCAGCGCGGTGGCGCGGTCGTTTCGTCGGACCAACATGGACGGCAATGCCACTCTCGCGAGCGAATTCGGGCTCCCGTTCAGTGACCTGACACCAACAGAACGGGAGATGCTCCTGAGGACGCGGAACTCTGGAATGCTTCTTTACGAGGACGCCCCAGAATTGCCGCCGACCGAGAGTAATTCGTCGCCGCCCAGCTCGCCTACGCCACCGCAACGTCGTTACGGTAACACCGAATGGTAAGGACGTAGTTTGTGTTCGTATGTAGACTTCGCTGGGTGTCCCCTTTTTAGATCGTCTTCTAATCGTTTTGAATAATAAGCATAGTTGCCGAATCAACACGGCACCAACATCTGAAACCAGAACCAAAAGTCTCGCGCGTGTTCCGCGCTGTGTTCTTTATTTCATATATTTTGTTTGCCCATAGTTGCTCGTTGCCCGTTTCGAGTGCAGTGTAGCAAAGAGAAAAAAAAATTATGGTGTTCTATTTACGGTTTAGTTATCATTTTCGGTTCGATTTATATTTTTCATGGTTATTCAAGTGGAATTAGAACAGTGTTCATAAACACCACAAACTAAAGCGTGACCGAGGGCACGTTTCTCGTTTCGACCAATCGCTGACGCGTCTCTTGTGACGTCACGCTTCCAGGCCCCGCAGGGTCACGTGACCTCCGCTTCTGCTGGTTTCTCCCGCAACGCTCGGGGCGTCGCCTCGATCAATGCCGGTACGATTATTGCCGCGACTGTTTAATTGATTTGCGCGGCACACAAGCACCGGTTTCGGCTGAAATTTGGGCAACGTGGCCTGAGACGTGCCGGGAACCCAGTTCAATCGCCAAAAAAATATCAGAAATTGCCTTCATTGTCCCTTTAAAGGTATACTGAACCAAGGAATTTAGTGTCCATAATAAGTGGCGCACGTTCTTTCCATGAGCCAGCAGCCGCCGGTGTGCGCGAGCACACGCCACAAAAATGTAGGGGTGTGCGAATAGTGATTTTTGAAACCGAATCGAATACGAATCGAATAATTGTGGCACCGAAGCGAATACGAATACGAATCGAATAATTTTCGAATAGTCTTCGAATAGAAAGTAGAGAGCCACCAAAGAAGAGCAAAAAGAATATAAATTTATTTTTATTGCTCAAAAATGTTTCTTAAAATTGTTGTAAAAACGCGACTAGACGGTAGTAACTAGAGTTTAACGATATTTAATTAAATAGAGACAAAAGCTACTAAAATATTAGAATATCAGGGTTGACGCGGATGCTGAACATAAAATCACAGTTCGCTTGAGCCTGGTACATCCTAAAGCATTGTACTTAGTAGGAACTCTACATTCTCTTTTTATTCCTTGTTGTAGCAGATGGTCTCAAATCGAGGATGAAGGAAGGTGGCAAGGCGTGTTGTGCCTGTGTGCTAACGTCCATGAACCTTGTTTTCACTGATCTGAGAAGATTCTGGGAAAACGCATTGATCTTGTCTTACTTTCGCTATCAAAAACAACATCTTTATACACTCAAAGAGTGGAACAACCATAGAACGTGTTGGGAAAGACTCGACACAAGCAGCTGTTGTGGCTTCTTCAATAGACCGATCTCACCAGCCAGTTTGACTCCGCCACCGCTGCCGCAATGCATTGATGGAACTTTAGTCTTTTTGCACGTGCGACAACATCGCTGGAGCTCTGCGCGTGTAAAGCACGAGAAGGCACGACCCCTCGCGTGTACGGCTGTCTGCCTCCTGTGAACTAAAGTTATGGCGGCGTCACGCATGCGCCGAACGCTTAGTGAGATCGGTCTATTGGTTGCATTGGAGAGGCCGAAAAACTTCCACACCTATACTGCACTTTGTCTTCAAACAACTTCCCGCTTCTACCACTCTACTCCGCTCATACAGAGCGGCGGTACAGTTGCAACCAGTTCTGGTTGCACGGTACCGCCGATCTCTCCACGACATGCTTTCTGAAAGCGTGCGCGAGCAGTCTCGGGCGAAAGCGGTCCCTAAAGGCTGAACCGCATCGATTTAGCGAGCGACGATACGAGCGACAGCGACGAGAGTCAGCTGCGAGCGACGGAGATTTTTAACTGCCGCTCGACGTGTCGCTCTGTGTTTGGATTTCTGTAAAACGTCATGATCGCCTTGGTCACTTGCTCACGCCACTTTCATGCGGCTTGCCTCATCGCGCTACTGACCGAGCGACAGTGAAGCGGGTCGACGTCGCCTGTCTCGTCTCTCGGCAAATCGGTTACATGCGGATTATGGAGGCAACAGCAACGTACGTATAGAGAGAAACTGCTGCTGCCGATGATGATAACCATTGTCTAGGAGAAGAGGGTATGTATTGCCATCTTGCGGGCACGTATGGCAGGTGTGCCGGCGCGTTGTGGGACGCCTGTGAGGAAATCTCGCGGCGCGACACCGTAACGACTATTCGAAAATTATTTGAAAAATATTCGAAACTTTTGAAAATTATTATTCGATTCGATTAACGAATCAAATAGGGTAATATTCAATTCGTTATTCGAAAATGGCGAATATTCGCACACCCCTACAAAAATGACGTCAAAGACCTCCATTCACGGTTAACATGACAGTGCAATGTATAGGCTTCGGGCCAAAGGAGAATAAAGACACGTTTTTCATCTACACAGTGGTGTCTGGTGTAAAGGTTAACCGATTAATTGGTCTAACAAGCACGTAGCTTTCACTTGTAGAGATGAAAAGCCTGTCTTTATTCTCCTTTAGCCCGAAGCCCATGCATTTCACTGTCCTCTTAGGGCTCATTCACACTGGAAGCGGATCCGCGTTCGCAAAGCGGTTGCGAACGCGGTTGTATAAGGATTCAGTACAATTGCACGCGCATTTGATGACATCAAATGCGCGTGCAATTGTACTGAATCCTTATACAACCGCGTTCGCAACCGCTTTGCGAACGCGGATCCGCTTCCAGTGTGAATGAGCCCTTAAAGGGGTCATGAAACGATTTTCCTACTTCTTCCTCCTTAGCTTTAATCCTCAACTCAAATGCGAATTGTGAAATCACGTGGTCGTGACATTCCTTCGGCACCGGTGCGATGACTCCTAGCTTCCACCGTGCTTTTTATGCACACCATAGAACTTGTCATTCCCCAGTGACAATAAGTTCCGTCAAGGCACTCATTGGCCACGAACGCGAATCCAAATATTCGTCGACGGATTGATTGTTGACGAGCGCATACGTCCGAGTGACGCAGTTCTCGTGTCCAATGCGTGAGCTGGGCTCTGCTGACGTCAGTTTGGCGCCGGTGACGCTCTTTTGGAACCGCGGATGTATCATGGTGAAAAGGCGGAGAGCTTTCGAAGGCAAGAAGGTACAAAATAGTCCGCTATATTTTCAAATGTTCGTACCGAAAAGCTGGCTTTTGACTTTCTAGCCTCTTTCTTTTGGCCAACTAAACGATATGCGATTAGTAAAGTCCCAATTTAAAATCATTCATCCCAACCCAAAATTCGTTTCATGGCTCCTTTAAGCGGGAATGGGGGTCTTTGACGTCATTTTCGTTGCGTGTGCTCGCACACATGCACCGGCGGCTGCTGGCTCGTGGAAAGAACGTGCGCCACTTATTATAGACAATAAATTCTATGGTTCAGTATCACTTTAACACGTACAACGTATAATAAACTCGTTAGCGTTCTCCGCCAAATCACATTCATGACTAAGCGACTCCACGAGCGAGCCATACTGCCGCGAACTCGCGCTGCTTCTAAGGAACTCATCAAGTGGCGGCATTCCAACGGAGCTTCACAGACCGCCACCAGGCGCAATATGGAAATTTGTTCATTCATTTTAAAAGTAGTTTTCTTGATATTTCCGCCGGCAGTTCAGAAACGCTAGTCTAGACTAGTGTTTCTGGGCTGCCGCCACAACATACACCACACATAAACAAAAAAGTGTAAAAGTTTCGTTTTCGTACTTCTTTAAAAAACTAGCAGCAACGCCCTCATAATTTCCAGAATGCAAGCAATATTTTTTTTGGCACGTGCTTTTGCGCTTTAATTCCATCGGGGATTGGTGCTGAAGCGCTTAGCATTTGTTTTATTGGCGAGTGAATGCAATATTTACCCAAACGCCGGGTCTCAATGATGGAATTAGATTGCTTTTGACAATTGATGGTTTATGCTGCTCAGAAAAAAAAACAAAAAAAACGGGGTGCACTAGCAGGTTACGAGGTCCGAAAATGCTGTTCTTTAAAAGTTAGGTCATGCTTAGTTTGGTTAATGTAAGGTAAAAGTGGGGGTCATTTATCTGCATTCAAATTTTCTGGAGTTTTAATCGCAGTTCACTCGCTTCATGTTCGCTTCAAAGACTACATTACTTAGCGCTGTTGAGATCCGCAGAACGTCTGTCCCCCGTATTAGAAATCGAGATGGCGTATTCAGACATGACTTGGAAGACCCTGAAAAACAAGAGACAATTCACGTTTGATATCGTTTAATTCACTTCGACACTGAATTGCTTCATAGCTGGCGGTTACACCTTCTGTGTGCCTGGGTGCTCTCGTAAATCGCATTCCGCGAATTCCTCTTCTCCGCTTTGATTCTTTGTGTTATTTCTGCTCACAGAATTCCAACCAACCCTCGTATATCTTGAATGCGAATGTGACGTGAAATATTTTTACAGGCAAAACGTATAGTCCTCGCTTATTTTCAGTTTATCTGAATCAGGAAATATATCGGATTGACGGCATAGGCGGAAAACTAAAGCAACAATAATAATACCACGGCCCATTTAGAGAGAAACTCTACGGTTGAAGAAAAGATGTTTAACCTCCAGCTAAAAACAAACAATTATTTTATCTACGCGACGACAGTAAGTACATTTCTAGGATTTATATGGGAGGCAAGTTCGATATGAAAAGCGTAATTTTGTTAGGACGCGTTTTTTGACCCAAACACTGTTCTTCAATTACGAGGGGAAACAAACGACCATGCTTGTACGCCGTTTAAACTTGCGACGCCAGCTGAAACTCGCGCGCTGCTCTCCGTACAGAGAGCGTCTTTTCTTTCACAGTTTCAACAAGTTGGAACGCGAAAAAAAAAAAAAAAAAAAAAAAAAAACTCATACAAGAAAACCTCGATCTATCTCAGAACCACTTTGCTCTGACTCGAGGTAATTGTTGAAAGATGCAACTGCCGCGAAGTAGGCGGGCCGTTAAATTAAAAGGGCGCTCCAATTCAGCGCCGACGGAAGTCTTTCAACGGACGCGAGCAGCAACAGCGTGACGAACGCTCGTCTGCTCCGGCGGAACAAAGCCAAAAGGAAGAAGCGGAAACGACGAAACATCAACAACAACAGCTAAGGGGGAGAAGAAAGCCTTTGTCGTCTCTCGGCCTCCGTCATACTTGCGTAAGTGTGGGCCCTTCGCGCTATTCGTCCGTTGCTTTCTGCAGGCAGCCAATGTTTGCAGAGTGTCGCTGTTTGCCTCACTGTCGTCGTCACGCCTTGATTGAATCGCTCGACTGCGCCGGCGTATGCGAAGCCTCGCCGGCGCAAAACAAAATGCGACGAAAAGGTGCGTCGACTCGCTGAGTGTTAGGAAAGGTACTGCAACACGCGTAAGTACACGCGTTAAGAAAAATAAATAAAAAATAAACGAAAAAGTGAATGATGATGATGATTTTTCGGTCGCTCCGCTGATGCTTTCGCCAAGTTTTTCCGTGTGCACCCTTCGCGAGTATTATCTTCGAAAAAAGGAAAAACAATACAAAAATGGAACAAAACAAGAAAAAAGGAACTCACATTCGTGATAGAGTCCCCCTTTTCATCAAAGCCTTCAACTTGATTGTTGCCTTCCAGTAAGTGGAGAGAGCGAGAGAGAGGGGAGAGGAGAAAATAATGTTGCATGGTCAAGCTTCTCCTTGATAAAGCTTATTTCGGAGTTGACTGGAAGTTATCGCAACTGCTGTATTAGTTCTGTTTATGCTCTCAAAATGCCCTAAATTACGGAGCACACAGGGCAGTAATTAGACACTTCCGTTTCGTTCACCAGAAAACGATATCTTTCTGCCTCGAATTTTTGAAGCTCTGCTCTGGTGACATTGATGTGGTCGTTGTGAAAACCGGGATTGATGCTGTCCATCTCAGGGAATAACGAGAGAGGTTTATGGAGTTCGCGCTCTTCCTGTTTGTTTTCGTAAGGTAGTGTTGTAGAGCGTTCAATTGCCAAGATTTTACCTCTTGCTTAAAACTGTCCCATATTGCAAAAATATGCATATTACTATTTTTAAGGCTCTCTGGAAGAATTAAGGAAACACCTTTTGAAAACTTCTCATCCTTTAAAAGCTTCACATTGTTTTCACAGTTCTCATTTGGGCCGAAAAACAGGGAGAGTTTTGGTCCCGAAGCTAACAGAAACTAAACAATGGTCAGAAAAGAACAGCGGTTTAACGCTATAGTTCTTCATTAAATTAAATGCATCGCCTGACACATATATTCTATCGAGACGAGCGTGTGAAACACCTTGAAAGTGGGTGAAGCGTATTGATTGGTCTTTCCGACATGCCACATCTACAAGGTTGCGCTCCTGGAGTATGTCAAAGAGTAACGCAGAGCTTTTGTCATACCGTGTCTGCTGTAGCGCACGGTCTTCTGCGCTACAGACACAATTAAAATGTCCCATTAGTACAACTGTTTTGTTGGAGTTCAGAAAATGTCCTAGAAACTGGAAGTAAGAAGTCCTTCCATTCACCGTATTATACTTGGTTTCAGCTTACGTCCGAGCGTGGCCGCTGTTGTGAGCAGAAGGTCCAATCAAACAGCACAAAAAGCGCAACGTCATGGCGTTCTTGGCTCTTGATAGGACGAGCCGGCGGAGGAGCACGCACAGAAAGACGGCAAACACCGCTGGTCCTATCAACTGCGGAGAGCACGCCATGACGGTGCGACTTTTTCGCCATTAGATTGGACCTTCGGCTCATAACGTCGGCCACGCTCGGACCTAAGGTGAAACAAAGTATAGGAGCATCTGTCTTAAAGGGGCCATGAGACGAATTTTGGGTTGGGATGAATGATTTTAAATTGGGACTTTACTAATCGCATGTCGTTTAGTTGGCCAAAAGAAAGAGGCTAGAAAGTCAAAAGCCAGCTTTTCGGTACGAACATTTGAAAATATAGCGGACTATTTTGTACCTTCTTGCCTTCGAAAGCTCTCCGCCTTTTCACTATGATACATCCGCGGTTCCAAAAGCGCGTCACCGGCGCCAAACTGACGTCATAGAGCCCAGCTCACGCATTGGACACGAGAACTGCGTCACTCGGACGTATGCGCTCGTCAACAAACAATCCGTCGACGAATATTTGGATACGCGTTCGTGGCCAATGAGTGCCCTGACGGAACTTATTGTCACTGGGGAATGACAAGTTTTATGGTGTGCATAAAAAGCAAGGTGGAAGCTAGGAGTCATCGCACCGGTGCCGAAGGAATGTCACGACCACGTGATTTCACAATTCGCATTTGAGTTGAGGATTAAAGCTAAGGAGGAAGAAGTAGGAAAATCGTTTCATGACCCCTTTAAAGAAAGGTCACATAAAATGAGATTCCCTTCGTGGTCACTGGTCAAGGAAACAGACGAATAGCCAAGCTTTTTATGAAGAAACAGAAAACAACCGGCAGAAAGGCCTACACTCTAAAAAAAGTTTGTGCGTCTACTTTCACGCACAACACTCGGAGAGCCAATCATCGCAACTTACAGAGGCAGCTCAGCGAATGACAATGCCGAAACATATGTTTAGACGAAAAAACGCAGACTGAGTTGTGACATTAAGCAATGCAAAACGTAACGCTTGCATTGTTTAATGTCACAACTCAGACTGCGCTTTTTGGTATAAACTTATGTTTTGGCATTGTCATTCGCTGAGCTGCCTCTGTAAGTTGCGGTGATTGGCTTTCCGAGTGTTGTGCGGAAAAGCAGACGCACGGGCTTTTTTCTAGAGTGTACTGCATGACTCACAGATATTTCGGTCCCGTGTGTCTGGGTCAAGGACAAGGCATTTCTTGCCTTTCACGACCAACTGACCGCGATTGCAAAGCTTCTTTTTGGCGAGGGCGTTGACGCAGGTCACTATCCACACATGACTCATCTGAAATTGTCCGGTGGCTTTGACATCTTTCAGGTCGATAACATCTTTGATGGCGTCTCGAAAGTCCGGGGCCGTGTATGGCCTAGCAGTCAGATCGGCGTGGATAAATACGGAGTTGAGGACGATGTTGCCGGTTGGCAGACGTGGAAGTATGACCTTATATTCGTTGGAGACGTCATCCGAAGATTTAGAAATAACTCGGCCAGCGGCCGATGCGGTGTTTCCACCAGAGAGCATTTTTCCACGGCCATTCGCAACACTCGGCCACCGATCCCTGTGACGATATTTAAATGCAACTCACACAGTGGACATGAGTACTGCGTGAGCCTTCGATTTGGGCTCGAGACAATCAGTGCATACAATCAGTGCATTTGTGTCGTCGCTTGTGCTAGCAACGTTGCTCGTACCCGTTGTGTAAGATTTTCCGCCGTGCTCGTACCTATACTCCGTTTCACCTTATGTTGTACCGCAGACAAGGCTAGAAGCGCGAGCTCATAGTGTTGGGAGCTACTCTTAACGCACGAGAGCCTGTGCCGCCGAGATGTGCCCTAGAGCAAGGAGCTCGGGCTTGTAGCCTTTCCTGCGGTACATCATGAGGTGGAACAGAGTATAATTGCTGCACAATGGGTGAAACTCAGTGTGTTTCTCGTGCTTTGCCAACTCCAGCGCGTGGCTACGATGAACAATGGCGGCGTATAATTGGCGCAAGATCACGTGGTTGCTCTTCTGACTGCAGGTTGAGGGGGTGAACGTATTTTGTTTTTCTGGACTTTTTTCTGCGATTGTCATTGCGCGAAGAAAAAGCTAACGCGCGTTCTATATGTTATTAATGTCAAGGGATAATGCTAAGCAATATTGACTGAAAGTATACAAAAATTGTTGCATCGCCCCTTTAAGTATACAGACATTTTTTATCACGCCACGCTAGGTTCATAAAGTAGCGCACACTGACCCTTCGGAAGTTCGCCAGCATCATTCAGGATGCGTGAAGCCAACTATCGCCGTATCATTAATAATTTATTTTGAAGGCTGGAGAGATTTTAAGAACAGCCGTAGGTACGGGTAAAATATTTATCTTCCGCGCTTTCACCGACATTTGAATGGGAGACGCGTTGGAACTACACTCACTACCTCACTTGTAGCCAAATTAGTCGTCGAAACGAACGAATCTGTAAGTGTGTGCTCGCAGCAGCAGGCTGGTCGCACGCTGGGCTGAACTTTATACAAATACTGTAATCGTCTGTACACCAGCTCGTGTCTCCGACGCAACACCAAACGAGCGACTGATCCGCGGAGCATGTGGAGACATTTCGCTTTAGGAAAAGCGTGTTCCCGTGCCTGCGCAGCCTCCACAGCTCAATACAGGCAAACACACTCGCTTATAGACCTTTTCTTTAACGGCGCTGCCATCTTGTGAATTGCGGCGCCGACGACGCCGTCTAGCGGCTTAGAAAAAGAAATACCGGCTAGTTCTGGCAGCACAGCTATCTGTGTAGGCAACGGTGTGGGTATGGGGGGAACTTGGCTAGACTTGGCTATGGTGGGCTGCAATAACTTGGTTGGAGCTTGTCCGGTTGAATCCAGCTGGCTACTCGCAGGCCATCACCTTGCCTCCTCGAGAGAACGAGGACGAAGACGGCGGGGTGTTTTGATTGAGTTTCCACAGCGAAGTATATATGAGTAGTTTAATGTAGTCTGTAATGTAGTACGCAGCAACAGCCTTTCGACTCCTTCGAGCAACTCGCCAGCATCATATACAACGCTAAGCCCGCGGCGTCAGAGATGATTGAATGCGACGATACAACAACGTGCATGGACGCACACCTTGCAAACCTCTGGAAAAGAGTACATGAGCTCACGCACCGGTACCGCTATGGCGGTAAGCGCCACCGCGATCTCATGCAGCTTAAAAAACAGTATAAATCCATACAATCCCACCAGCAGCTACTTGAGACGGAGACATGGCACTCCACTTGCGCGAAGCTCGGAGAAATTCCCGGGCTTCAGCGCCTATGGGGCATTCTCCGCAGCATGCTTGGGAAGAAGAAAGGACAGCCTCCCCTGAAAGGCCTTCTCCTGCAAGGCAACCCAGTGGAGGTGGAAACGAAGGTGATACGGACCTTCTTCCCGCACGCTCGCGACAGCCCAGCACCCGATCTTCCGGAGCGAACAATAACAAACCTTGACCCAGGGCTTGACGCTCCCTTCACCTTGGGGGAGCTTACCGCGGCACTATTGAAAAGTAAGGCCCGCTCAGCCCCGGGACACGACAAAGTCAGTTGGCAAGATCTTCGAAATCTACCTCTTTCAGCACAACAAAAGCTACTTGACATCATCAATGACACCTGGGAACAAGGTTCTGTGCCTGATACACTCAAGCTTTCGCTCATATATCCGATACCTAAAGGCAACAAGGACCCCACCAAGCCCGAGAACCTACGCCCCATATCACTTACGCCAACGATATGCAAGCTTATCGAACGAATGATACTCGCCCGTATGCAACACTACCTTGAATACGTCCAACCGGGCCTTCACCCGGCGCAGGCAGGTTTTCGTCCCAACATGGGTACGCACGACTGCCTCTGGCTCCTGCGGCGAGTGATCAACAGGAAATCTCGGAAACTAATGCCTGACTATGTCCTGGCCATTGACATGCGAAAGGCCTTTGACAACGTTCGGCAGGAGGTCATCCTTCATGAACTGGCTCAGAGATATCCCAGCCAACGAGCCTACAACTGGATTCGTTCCTTTCTTCACAGTAGACCCATACGCCTTCACGGAACCGCACCGGGGTGGACGCCATGCACATTCTACCTTGACAGAGGCGTGCCCCAGGGCTCCATACTCGGTCCCATGCTTTTCAATCTCGCCATGGCAAGGGTAGCGGATGCCCTGGAACGGGACACCACGGCACGATTTACTATTTATGCAGATGACATTACAATATGGACTGAAGCTAGCGACCACCTAGATGAACAACAAATGCAAACTGAACTACAAGCAGCAGTCCTAAGCCTAGAGACAACCCTAGATGCACTGGGGCTGCAACTATCGCCCGAGAAGACCGAACTCATCAGCATAGACGGAAAGCGCGCCACCAACCCGAGGAAGCAAATCACCCTGGTGCTCGGCTCGGCACCAATCACCTCAACGAACGGACATATTCGCATCCTTGGTGCCCACATCGCTAGCTGTAATAGCACACGCAAGTGGATTCAAACGTTACGTAAGAGCTGGACACCCCTCCTTCACGCCGTCCGCCGCATGTCCAACAAGTATGGCGGGGCGCGACAAAGCTCAGCCGCAACCCTTGCGCGTGCGGTTGCAGTAGGCAGAATTCTCTATGGGGCGCCGGTATACGAACTCTCTCCGAAAGACTTACGCGACATAGAACAATTACACAGAGCCACCCTTCGTACAGTAACGGGGCTGCCCAAGCACACTAGGATGACCCTCCTCCAGCAGCTGGCACCAATACCTCCGATCCAGACCATCATTACCGAGGCCCGTATCCGAATGCAGTCCCGCTTGGACAACTCCTACCAAGGAAAGCTGACAACCCTATGGGATCAAAGGCGACGTTGCGATACAATGCCGGACGTCAGTGGGATCATTTCACCCTGGGAAACTCCCCCGCATGGAAGCTTCACCAACCGCCCTATGCTCAGATTGGCCGCAGAGGCTAGGCGTAGCCGAAGCTGCCGGCACGCCAGCAGTGCAGACAACGTCATCAACGTGTATACGGACGCAACGGCAAGAAACGACAGAGTCAGCATAGCCTGGATCTGCGACACCGACCCTCGCATACAAGGACAGCACTCATGTGCTCTCCCACAGGGCACCGTACTCCATGCGGAACTCCTCGCCCTTTGGGGAGCACTGGAGGACGTACAGCACACAGCCTTCACTGACAGAGACGCGACCCCCCGACACCAATATCGCCTCTTAACAGACTCCTTCGCAGCGGTGCAGGAACTATCCTCCTCCACCACGGAAGACGCCACAGCGAATCAAATAAGAAAAAGACTGCAGATGCTTCAAGAATTTGGAATCAAGGTAAACATACTCTGGACCCCAGGACATACAGCGCATGACGGGGGTAATGCTGCGGCGCATGCAGCAGCCGTACAGGCACGCGGGACGGACCACACTTATGCCACCCCGCACCCCGACAATCCCACACTCCAGACACCCTATCACCTGGACCCGAACGAAAAGCCCTTGAACAGGCATATAGCCTACATGCACTTTATTCGTACCTCGATCAAGACCGCTAGCAAACAGCGTATCATGGAGGCTACACCGCAGACGCCTGTCATCAAAGGACTTTCAAGGCAGCAAGAAGTTTTCATAAACAAAGTCATCGCGAACGCGGCCTACACACCGCACATAGTCAGTAAGTGGCAGCAGCCACCTGTATCAGCCGCACCACCAAGATGTAGCCACTGTCTCCAACAGTGTCGCGCAGATCTGTGGCATCTCCTAAAGTACTGTCCTGCTTTCGCACGGGGCCGAGACCGCATCGACGACCTACAAGTGACCTCTCTTGCAGCCCTTAATGCTATTATACAAACAAATGATGACGCCCAAAAGGCGGTCGCAGATCATGGAAAAATCAGTGGCTTATACCGAGCGGTGTAGCGCGAGTAGACTGCCCTAGTACCTTGCCTGACATGCTAAAATGACGAAACCCCCTCCATTACCCCTCCCCCCCCCCTTTTTCCCCCACTGCGGCCTTGAGCCATCCTTGTCATTAAAGGACTTCAATCAATCAATGTAGTCTATGCAGGTAAGCTCTCGGCATTTGATAGCTCCATCTTGAGTGGTGGCATGTAGACTTTTTCATACCTTTCACATGCCATGGGGCTTGCAGTGATAACCTAATTGGACCACCTGCACCGGGAAATAAAATCGGTCCTCTTGTCGTAGACGAAGTGGTCGTGAGCTTAAACGTGACGTTGAGTCTGATACAAATCTCTCGCGATTCAAGCTCGCAGTCGACTGACTTCATAAATAAGGATTCTTGGGGAAAATGCGAAGCTCGATAACATTGCAGCCACACTCGCGCTGCAGCTTGTTGTGCTCATGGGACACTTTCTGCTATTGGTCTTATGCTTTTTATAATTATTTATCCATCCCACGACCACGCAGTGGTAGCCAGGCAACCGTAGATTTTCGGAAATTGCAGCACGGTAAAAAGGAGCACTCGGAACTAACTCATGCACGACGTCCGTTTTTAAGCCTTTTCCCCCATACCCTTGGCGGTGGCATACCCTGTGTCAGCGGGCAATCCAAAAATGCACCAGGTCGAGGGTACGTCAGTTACTGGCTGGTTTGAGGTTATGAGAAAAAGGTCTATAATGCCCGAGTCCCACTAGAGCGACAAACGAAAACAACAGACTCGGAGCCTCGTGCACTGGCAGGATTCACGCGAAGGTATCTTTGCCAAGCTTGCCATCACTCGTGCTTACTTCACGAGCACCGAGACACTGCGAGCCTGCCAAAGGTACGTTCCCGTGCATGCTACACGTGCACGAGGCTTGTCGGTGACGGTTGTTTCTGTTTTCTCGCTCCAGTGGGACACCAGCGTTACAAACAACGAGTCGGTGCATCTCGCGAGAGATGAGATGAGAGGTCAGATGCTGGCGAGGCAACGTGGAAAACAGACGCGCAACTCGGGCTCCCTTAGGGAGCCCATACAGAGACTCGAGTCTCTCTATGGGCTCCCTAAGGGAGCCGCTATTCGCCGAGATCAATCCCGTGAGGAGCAAAGAATCCTATGCGGTGCAGGAAAGCTACTGATACGATCGCTTCGCCGACGTTGCACAACGATCCGGCGTATGTTTCCCTGCTTTTGCCTCATTCTACTCCTTTCCTATTTTTCGTGGCTTTCCCACATAACTTAGAATTTCAAGATGGCTGAACGCGCAACTCTGGCTCCCGTACGGAGACAGTGTGTAGAGCAAGTCGTCTGCTTCTTGCGCAGAAGTAGCGGTGACGTCCGAACGAAGCCGAGCTCTGATTGGCTTGGATCGGAAGGATGGTGGGTAGACCTCTATGCTAGATGCCTTGAGGTCTACCCACTGTTTCTTTTTTTTTTTTTTTTAATCAGCCAATAAGAGCTCGGCGTTCGGACATCATCGCAACCCCTGTGCAAGAGGCAGACGAACTTGCGTTTCGCATACAACGGAGCGCGGCCACCAACGACCTTCCGTGGCAAACCCTCTCGGTCACGGCTCCCGCCAGGACTGACGCAACTTTCGGCGGAGTCTTAAACTTATTTCTCGCTCGTCTCCCCGGTGTTTGCCAACATTTTCCTTTCCGCCTTCCGGTTATCGCTGGTGGACCGTTCCGCAAAAGGGCGCGCGTCCAAGTTTCCGAATCCCTTCCGCGGAAAGTTTCCTCCCCTGGGCCGCCGGCGTGATCGAAGAGGGCCGAACGTGTTCGCCGTTTCGTTTCAATCAAAGACATTTCCTGCCGGCCGTGCTTTTGACAAATGGGCCTTTCTCGCCACTCAGAACCAGGCAGCTGCCTGCGTGATTTACTATCGCTGCTATTTCGGTATCCTTCTTGTTGACGCTATTGTTATTATTTTCGGGCAGCCACTCGGTCCGTACGGATGCCGACAGCTGGACTGACAGCGGGCCCCGGTACGCGCGATATTGGCCTAAAATTGATAGCTTTATGGAATCGCCTCCGCAAAAAAGAAACGCGCGACGCTGTTCCTTCGACGGCCCCGTGCCGAGTCGACCACCTTGGTGGTCCCTGCCGAAAAGCTATAAAGGAGATACCGGAAGGGGCAGTGTTGTGAGATCAGATGATGTGAAGCTGCTTGTGGACAAGGAACGTGAAGTTCACACTTCTGTGGGCGTCCTTCCCGATAAACAAATATAAAACGCAGCGATGATAAGCTGGTGCATGTTCCCTGAGACTCTGAAATACAGAACATGCTGCGTTCTTTTGTGTTCCGCTGCTAGTAAGTCATTAGAGAGTTTTAGAATAGGGGGCCCCAAAGCTTGGGGGCCCCAAAGAAATAGGGGCTCACCACTGCGCATGCGCAGAACCCAAACTCTGTTTGGGGGTTTGGGTTGGCGCTTGGGCCCCCAATTGCTTGGGGCCGGGTTGCGTCGGCAAACATGGCGGCGCCCTTTCCGCTCGCTTCGGAGCGAATTCGTCATGGTCGCTGCAGTATTAGGCAATTTCATTGGTAATGAATAGTGCAACCGGCTTTCGCTTTGCTTTATCTCGCTCAAATCACAAAGAATGAGCGGTGGGCTCGCCCCATTTTAAAGATCGTCCCCCAGTCTGGCCGTTCCTAAGCCTAAAGAGGCGCGGTAATCGTTGACATGGCAACGTATGGCTACTCCGTGGCTCCGAGTGGATTTCGTTCTTGGCACGATACCTGCAGCTTGAAAACAAGTATTTCAAGGCTTCGAAGTCGCTCCAGCTCAGATCTCAATAGTGCAGCTGCTCGCAGAGTATGCGCGCTCGCGTTCGTCTCAGTCTCGGCATAGTTGAAGGCCTAAATCTTCGGCTGCAGATGGTCAAAGCGCACACGAACGCCCGAAAAAATTCGAGAACGAGCCATACCTAAAACAGCGCGCAAGCACAGAAGGAAGAAAATAGAACACAAGAAAGAGCGCTGACTCCCTAACTTATGTATTGTGAAAGGAAGAGAAAGTGGAAGCTTCAAACATGAAGCCCACGCGCACCCACAAGATAAAAAGAAGAAATAATAAAAACAGATACATTACTAAATTGCAGTAAAAAAGGAGAAAACTGACATATAAGGTCACAACGAAGAAAAGATGAAAAAAAGAAGAAAGAAAAACAACAACGTGGGCTTCACGCCTGCAGCTTCCTCTTTCTCTTTCTTTCACAATACATAAGTTGGGAGTCAGCGCCCCTTCCTGTGTTGTTATCTTCCTCCTGTGCTTGTGCGCTGTTTTAGGTATGTCTTCTAAGTACCAGCTAGCTCAACTCTCTATGTTACTACGAGAACAAGCGCCAAATTAGAGCGCTACGGATTGGATTGTTTCGGCTACACCCGAAGCGGGATGCCGAACAAGTCGTGGCCGATCCAAGGCCAGAAGAAAATGGCGGAAGAGAAGGCTCCCGCGCGCGTTCGCTTCTCGATTGACGATGACATTTATGTGCTACGCGAAGTGTACGCCACGAACCCATTCCAAGATTCAAGGAGATGGACTTCGATTGCCGAAAGGGTCTCCGAAGCAATCGGAAGAAATTTCTCCACGCGGGCCATCCGCGACCGGGTGGACCTGCTGCTGGCACAGTTTGCATACGATGATCGCACGAATCTAAGAAAGTGAGTACACTTTCTATCGGGTTCATTCGCCAACTTCGTTACCCAACTACGGTCGTGAAAGATGTGGCCTTTGAGTGCGTGCTTCACAGGCTGTCAGCTAACGCTGTTTAAACGTTACACGATACCATCGCAGGTCCGGCACTGAAGAAAGATACGACGAAAAGTGTCAGCTTCTTCAAGATGTCAGTGATTTGGCGAAAGAATTTGGCTACAAGATCAAGAGAGCGGCTACAAAAAAGGCGACCTGTTCCCGTCCACTGGCGCGAGCCGGAGCTGCAGCTGAGAAGTGCAACGCGTCTGCGGCCAGGAATGCAGCGGGGCCGTGTGCACGGTTGGCCAAGACAGCCTTCAGATGTCCCCGGAGGCATGCAGCCCATGTGAGCACCCTGTTTAGCTCGGAGGCCTCTTCTGACATCCAGAGCCCGTTTCTGTTCGCGCAAACACTGCGGCCACGCGTTTTTTTTTTTTCCTTTTGCAATTATTTAGAAAATGCAAAGTTTCAGCGCCGAAGTTGGTGCCCAAAAAGGGACCTTCTCAGCACACCCGTACGTTTTTTTTTTCAAAGCCTTTTATTTGTAAAAGAAAGACAGGAAAAATCGGCGATGGCTTGTTGGTGCTGACTGTGTCACGGTGTGTATCTTTTTCGATGCAGTAGCCTATGGATGTAGAGTGCAAACTGGCATATGACAAGCAAAAAATATCGCTAACGCAAATTTTGTTACGATGTAATATGTGATCTAATGTATAAATATTGTCAAATCCAAGCTGAGTGAGTGCAACAGGCATTAGTGGGAAATGGATGGGTGCTAGTTTTATTGTGTCTTAGCACCATCGTACGTACTGCATTTTGTGGTCACTGTTCAAGTGTGTGGAGGGTACAGAACCTGTCTATAAATCACATGCAGAGTTTCCGTTATCCTTCAACTTTAAAAATGTAGACCCTAGTGCTATTTTCAGTGTGTATTCCTCATAATACGCCAGCTGTCCTGTATCTTTCAGGGCCGGAGGGAACAACAACGACAGTCTCACAGGCTATGAAGCAAATCTACAATGTAGAGGAACTAACAGATGACCTGGGACCTGCAGAAGGCAACATCGAGGACGCCGGCAGTGTCCGGAACACTATGCCCAGCGGGAGCGAGCCAGGCCAAGGCGTCAACGGCCGCCAAACAGGACCCCGTGCTTCGCTACCACCAACAGACGTTCAGCTCCCGAGCTGTAGCAGAGAATCTGCTGCTCAACAAGGAAGGCGAGGTGAGTTCTGAATTGCCTAAACGTATGCAATTTATACCTTTATTGAATTCACAACTTATCTCGTCTCCCTTGTGAGTGGACAAGGCATGATGATTGACGTAACGGGTCTGTCTTTTCTGTTATTCGCAGGTCCTACTCGAAGGAAGGCTTCGGAGAGCAACCTGGCATTTTTCCAGAGGCGGCTCCAGCATGAGAGCAGCTGGAGAGAAAAAGAAAATGAAACTGAGCAGCGGAGGCTTCGCCTTGAGGAAATGCGTCTGGAGCTGGAAAAGGAAAAATTAGAGCAACACACTAGGGAGTGGCAGGAATAATGTGAGGTCCAGGCAGAAGAAAGGCGTCTGAGGTTTGAAGAGATGGCTGAACGGCAACAGCAGCGTGAGCGGGAGCGCCAAGAGCGGGCCGAAGAAAGACGCATCTTTCTGGCGCAGCAGGAGGCTCTCCTACAAGTGATAAGGTCGTTGATCCCACAAGCAAAGTGAATAAATCATTATTATATCCTTACCCAGGGCAAAGGAAACGCAGCTGAGTAAAGGGACACACAGTGCGCACACTTTCAGAGGGTTTATTCAGGAAACCATAGGAGTCCATATACAGATCACATAATAATCAGTATGTACATGATAAAATCAGGTTTGTCGCAGGTATTCATCCAAAGACAGTGGCCGCAACCCAAAAAACATTGCTACCTGGCTGCCATACAGGCATGTGTGGCAGTTTGTTAGGATTGTTGCCACCCGATACATTTGTGGCACATTTTGTAGCAGGAGCTTCTGGTTTTTCTTGAAGTCAACAAATGAAAACAAAGCAAGAGTTTAGCCAAACCCCCACTCGACGGCCTGGCGCACTGTACTCATGGCACTATTAAATTCCTGCTGCTGCGCAGCTAAAGATACACTAGCATATGGCCGCATCAGCAAAGGCCGCAGCGGATATGCAGGGTCCCCATATATAGTAAACGTGGAGCCCTGTACCAGCCGCTCCAGCTTGTCGTACAGCCCACTTTCTCGCAGCATGCCTGTAAAATAGGTGACACTCGTGAGCACCTACCTCATGTGCCGAAAACATTTCTGTAATCTCGTAGTTGAAAAAGGTAAAGGTGCAGCTACTACGCTGTGCTTCAGTTAGCAATCACTTTCTCTGTCCAGTTGCGTGTCTGTTGCTACATAGCTAGTCTGGCACTATCTATTTTCTAAATAGCAATGACGACGTACATATGACAGAATTATAACATGATCTTGCCGCTACATGACATGTCACCTGTGGAATATTATATGCGAGGGCAATTTTCTGAGATAAATAGCCTAGGTCCTGGTTAACAAATATGTTTTCAAGTTTTCGTTCCCAAATCAAGCCACTGTGGCAATGGAGAGTTTTAGAATAGGGGCCTCAACGTTTGGGTTCTCCTAAGAAATCGGAGGACCCAAACGCAGCAAGGTTGGCGTCGACGGCATATAGAATAGGGGCTTCGCGACGCCGCGCAGCGCGCTTACGTTTCCCGCTTGCAGCGTCAATGCAGCTAACGAGAGTAATAATCAACAAAGAAAAATATTAAAAAAAAACGTAAAACATGTCCGCTTAGCAAGTACTTTTTTTTCACAAAAAATAGCTAAGGTAAATCCCAATCAAGCCGGCTAAAACAAGAGACAATTTAAGATCAGTATAAATATTGTTGGCTGTATTCAGCAAAAAACAATCCAATCCGTAGCGCTTTAATTTGGCACTCATTCTCGGATTTTTTGGGCGTTCGTGTGCGCTTTGACCGTCTGTCGCCGAAAATTTAGGCCTTCAATTAAGCCGAGGCTAAGACAAACGCGAGCGAGCATACCCTGCGAGCAGATGCTCTACTTAGATCTGAACTGGAGCGACTTTGAAGCCTTGAAATACTTGTTTTCATGCTGCAGGTATCGTGAAACGAATGAAATCCACTTGGAGCCACGGAGTAGTAGTAAAGTGGTAATTTGAGCTAGTTGGTACATCACTAAGGATTAAACAGCGCACAAAACGTCAGAGGAACGAAAGAGCGCTTTAGAAAGAGGAGAAAAAGAGAAAAACAGGTGCCACAAAAAGTTTTTTTTTCTTTTATCTTTTTTAATTTTTTCTTTTCCGGAGTTTTTGAGAGTTTCTCCTCCTTTCCTTTCTTCACTTAAATCTATCATTCATATCTGTACATATTTTTTCCCCTTTTTTTCCTTTTTCTTTTATATTTTATTTATTTATTTATTTTTTTATTTTTCCTTTTTCTTCTTTTCTCCTCTTTCTAAATAAATCAGGTGCGAGTCAGCGCTCCTTGGTTCTACTTTTCTCTTCCTCCGACGTTTTGTGCGCTGTTTAAACTTAAGGTTACGTTACGAAATGTCACCGGGAAATCAGTGCTTCGTATTAAGCGTGGCTACCAATTCAAGGAGATAGTTTGGCACGAGACGTAGAGACAAGAATGTTTCGGTGACGACGAGCTAGGACGGTGAGGTACCGTGACAACCAAGGACACAAGGCTCGTCGTAACGTAACCTAAGGAGTTGAGCTCGGTTCCACTTTTCACACAGCAACGTTTTGTTACGTGACGTCGAAGTCACCGAAACATTCGTGTCTCGAATACCGCGTGCCAGGATATCTCCTTGAATTGATAGCCACGCTTAATACGAAGCACAGATTTCCCGGTGACATTTCGTAACGTAGCGTAAAAAAACGGGTCTGCTGTGAACAAGCCTTTAGCCACGGAGTAGCAATACGTTACCATGTCAACAGTTACGACGTATGTTTAGGCTTAGGAACGGCCAGAATCAGGGACGATCTTTAAAATGAGGCGAGCGCAGCGCTCATTCCTTGTGTACTTGAGCGAGATAAAGCAAAGCGAGAGTTGGTTGCACTATTCATTGGCATTGAGATGGGCTAATACTGCAGCAACCATGATGAATTTGCTCCGGAGCGAGAGGAAAGGGCGCCGCCATGTTTGCCGACACTACCCGGCCCCAAGCAATTGGAGGCCCCACGCTATTTCTCGAATTTCACGTTGGGAGCCCGAGCGCCAACCCAAAGCCCCAAACGGAGTTTGGGTTCTGCGCATGCGCAGTGATGAGCCCCTATTTCTTTGGGGCCCCAGAGCTTTGGGACCTCCTATTCTAAAACTCTTCATAACTGTCGTGCTGCTTCAGCTACAGGATGGACTAAAAGCAAGCTATATACACCTACCAGCGTCGTGCCTGTGACCGGGGAATGGCCCGTCGAGTTCGCAGATAATTCCATTGGCGCACATGATAGCCTGGTATTTGAGGGCGTGCACTCTCTTGTGACCAAAGAAGTAAATCTTCTGATTCAGAGACGGTCGGCAAATGGGTCTTGCTGTGCCGTCCACGAAGCCCCAGCAGTTGTTGAGAGGAGCACCTCTGTTGTGAACGGCCTGCAAGGAAAACATTGTTTTTTGAAGGTACGATGATACAACGACATTTCTTTTAGCAGTCTTTAAGGTTGCAGGGTTAGAGACGTTAGCACCAGTATAAACGCAGGAACCACTCAGGCAGTGAGCACATAGCGAGCTCTTGTCATTACACTTTTTCTTGAAAATTCCAGAATTATTTTGCTGCTCATCAAGCCGCCCTTGTCCCGAACAATTTGTAAAAGAACTACGTATGCCGATAATTTCATCAAAATTGTTACACCTTGCATTAAGTACCGGAATGCCTGCTCTCACATCCGCGAAATCTGCGAGGTCGTCCACGCTGAGCCACCGGTGTGTTGTGAGGTCGTCGAGGAGGTGCCCAAAGGTGCTTTCAATATGTGCGAACAGTTTCGCCACAATGCTTGACATCGCAGAACAGTGCCGGCCGAAAACTGGCTCCAGGTCCCACCACCTGTTGGGGTAGGCGAGGCGGCGTAGTCCCATCAGGAGAGCTTCGTTACCAGACACTTTCACGCCTTGGCTGCTTTCAACGATGTCTGGAATTTGAAGTGCTGCTTTCAACAAATCTAGATGTGGCTGATGAAAGCGGAACATCCTCCGGAAGTCTTCTTCTTCCAGGACGTTGATGTCCAGTAAACCGCCACTCGACTTGTACCGCCGTGGAACCGGCTCCCGATAGTGAAGGAAAAGGTCTTCTAAGTCCGCCCAGCTCAAATCCAAACACAAAAGCTGGTCGCACAGGACGCTGCCCCGATCTCGCCTTCGCCCGTGGCATAGTTGAGCGAAAGCACGAGAAGTCAAACAAGGCGCGAGAAAGAAGCGAAAGAAACACGACAAGCACTTGCATTGTCTTGACTTCAAATAGCCGAACATTTATTAATTTGCCAGAAATGAGTTTATTTGTTCAAACTGGTGTTACCCTCCCTATTATTTGTATCGCACGCCACAGTAAAGTATCGTTTCAGCGCAAATGTTTTGCGTTTGAATAATTTTTTATTGTTAGGAAGTTCGTTCGTTGTCCACAATGGCGCTGCATGCGAAAAAGGCGAGCGTGCCGCGTTGCGTCGTCACAAACCCTATTCTATAAGCACGCTGCGTGAGGTGTCGTTGCGTTGGGTACCCCAAAGCGTTGGGTTCCCCAAAGCGTTGGGGCCCCCTATTCTAAAACTCTCTATTGTGTTAATAAAAGTAATTGTGTTGTGTGTACGTTTTTACAGTCGTTTTCTCGCGAGTCATTTCCGTGTCGGAAGGTCTTGCGCTGATCGCTCCGGCCGGATTCGCTTTCCTCTCCGCTCAACTTTCTACGCGTTGCGTACTCTTCGGCTAGCTCAGCGGCTCTTTCGACAGAGTCGACTCCCACCCTGTCCTGCACCCAGAGCTTGACTGACTGCGGAATGCTACGAAAGAATTGTTCGAGGCACACACACTCGACTACCTTGTCTCGGCTTTCGTACACTTTCTCGCTCTTCAACCATTCTATCAGGTTGGTTTTAAGCCCGTACGCGAATTCCGAGTAGCCCTCGCTGCTCTTTTTGGATGCGTTTCTAAACCTTTGACGGAACGCCTCGGCAGAAAGGCGGTACCGCTTCAAAAGGCTGGACTTCACCTTGTCGTAGTCGTCCGCGTCTCCAGCACTAAGGCGCGCGACAACCTCTGCAGCCTCACAGGGCAACAGAGTCAAAAGCCGTTGCGGCCACGTTTCTGGGGCGAAGCTCAACTTCTCACATGTCCTTTCAAAGTTAACTAAGAATAGGCCCACGTCTTCCCCAACTTTAAACGGCTGCATGAGCTTCTTCATTTGATACGACTCGGTCTCACTTGCTCGTACCGGAGCCCCAACTCTACTGTTCTGCGAGTTTAATCGCTGTTGTTCAATTTCGAGCTCTAGCCTTTTCAGCGCTCGCTCCTGGTCTCGTTCCTCTTTCGCTGCAGTCTGTGCTCGTTCCTCTCTAGCTGCAGCCTGTTCCTCTTTCGCTGCAGCCTGTTCTCGTTCCTCTCTAGCTGCAGCCTGTTCCTCTTTCGCTGCAGCCTGTTCTCGCTCTCGTTCCTCTTTTGCTGCAGCTTCACTCTTAGCGTTCTGAAGCAGTTCCCACGTATTTTTAATTTCCTCTGCTTCCGCGCTCTCTGAAATCGCTTTACTGATCTCAGATTTCTTCATCTTTTGCTCCACCTCCACACCCAATTCTTCACATAAACAGAGTAAATCTGTTCAGTAACCTCATCAGATCCATGATCGCTGCTCTTTAGCTTTGGCTTTGCTATAAAACTTGTCGCGAGGTTGTACACAAACCTAGCGCACGAGTCAAACACTAAGGATTCCCAGCAGTTCAAAATTAATTACCCATAATCTGAAGCCTGGCGAATCTCAAAGCAAAGTCCAAACGCTCACCCGCAGATGTAGCACGATGTCGCATGGTCCGATCCCAACCGCTGCCAACCAGTTGTTCGAGGCGGGGCTTAGGCCGCACGTCCGGGAGCTTCCTGGCTCGTGACGACGACCATTCCCCGAAGAGAAGAACCCAGGGGTCCAGTGGAGGTGGGAGAATTGGTAACGTAACGAACGGTTTAATTACATGGTAGCGATACAGTCGTCAAATCCGAGAGAACAAATGGAGCTCTCACGCCCCGCCTTATATAGGGGTCCGTTTTCTCCCTCTCTCTCCGCCAGGGCAGCAGGTGCGAAAGCCACGTGCTTTGCAGCTGGGTCCGGCGCGACGTAGACAGAAATGAGTCATAGCCAAGGTTCTCCGCAGTTAAGCCAGGCCTCTCTCCCCTTCCGGAGCGCACGAACCCACACGCACACACACACACGTCCCGTTGACGTCACGGACGCGTTGAGACACGTTTTGGGCAGCCTTCGACAGGTGGGCGTCAGTCCTGAACACGTCGGGACTCGTTTTGGGACTAGTTTCCGTAGCGTTGAAACTCGGAAGAAGGTTGCCGAAGGTTCCATTCTTAACACTGGGTTCTGCAGGGCGAGCTTTCGCTCCGCGAGCTTTGAGCTGGTGTGCGCCAACGTTAGTGTGCGCTAGCCCCCTCGGCCACCGATCTCCTTTTTTTTTTTTCTTTATTGTTGGCCACCGATGGATCCCTCCGCTGCAAGTTGAGCGAATACCCTTCAGCAAGAAGGCCCAGAATGTGGCATCGCCGTCTGTTTTTGTATGTAACGCGTCTTTTCAGCAAGCGTCTAAGCAAACTGTGGGTCTTCGTAGCTGTCCTTTTTGCGCCGAAGAGGCACTGTTTTTCACAGGCATTGCTGCTATCGTTTATGTTAGGTCTCCACTCTAACGAAAATTTGGCCGTAAAAGGAAAAAAACAAAAGAGCGCAAAGACAAGGACGAAGTAGAAGAAACCACAGGACACAGCGCTGACTTTCAACTGAAGATGTATTCGTGTAGGCGTCTGTTACGTTCTACGTTAATCAACCGTAAAAGGACTCTTAGGGGTTCTTCGCTTGCCCATATTTTGCATCCTAAAAGTTATTTGTAAGGGCATCAAAGAGCTTGTAGTGATCAGCCGGCGCGAGAAGAGGAGAAAGAAAACGAGCTATCTCGTGCTGCTTGTTTTCTTCCTCCTCTTCTCGCGCCGGCTGATCGATTCAGACTGTCGCCCGCACGCTCGTCGAAATGTACCGGGTGGATCAAGGAGACGGCAGGCTCTTTAAATTGACCGCAAAATTCGGTTTCTTAACCTATCGCGCTACGACTTTGTGCAGAGCTGCCCACAGATGGTGCATTTTTTTTGTAAAATTTGCAAAGAGCAAACTTACCTGAGGAAAAAGTAAAGAAAGAAAAAGGCTTAGCTCCTATGGAAACGCAGCGACGCCACCGGTCTGCAAACAACACGGCGCCGTTTCGCACGGGAGACAAGAGAGGGCGCAAGCGGTCACGACGCCAACTGCTGCCAACGAACGGGCAGTCGACGCCGAGAGCCGGCGTATTTAGCAGACAAGGAACTGCAGTTGCTTGTTGTTACCGCGCCTGTAATTGTTTCTGCGACTGTCGCCGCCTGCGGAACGCGCGCTGCTTTTGAGTCGAAAAGATTGTCTGCTAAAGACGCTGGCTCTCGACGCCGTATGCTCGTTCGTTGGCGGCGTTCGTTGCGCCATCTCTTGTGTCCCGTGCGAAACGGCGCCGTGCTCTTTGAAGACCGGTGGCGTCGCTGCGTTTCCATAGGAGCTAAGCCTTTTTCTTTCTTTACTTTTTCCTCAGGTAAGATTACTCTTTGCAAATTTTACAAAAAAAAAAATGCACCATCTGTGGGCAGCGCTGCACAAAGTCGTAGCGCGATAGGTTAAGAAACCGAATTTTGCGGTCGATTGAAAGAGCCTGCCGTCTCCTTGATCCACCCGGTAGATAAGCCAGTTTGGCGCACAAGAGACCATTTCCACAGATCGCGGACGACAATTTGAATCGGTACTGTTCCACAATCTGTCTCAGCTCTTGGGCACACACCACATACACACTACCGCCTACCATCCGATGCCCAACGGAATGGTCGAACGTTTCCACCGACAATTGAAAGTGGCCATCAAAGCCCAAGATAAAACACTTCCGTGGACGAAGACCCTTCCCTCGGTTATGCTCGGCATCCGAGCAGCGTTCAGGAGCGATCTGAACTGTAGCGCAGCGGAGTTAGGTATATGGGACGTCCCTTCGCATGCCAGGAGAATTCTTTCACAAAGCCAGCAATCCCCCAATTGCCAGCGCGGAAGATTATGTTCATCGGTTACGGCTCCTGATGCAGGACTTGCGTCCTGTACCTTTACGAGTTGCTTCCACACGGAGCACTTTCATCAGTGCTGATCTCGCGAAGTGCAAACACGTTTTTCTTCGAAACGAAGGCGTCAAGACGCCACTCCAACATCCATATGAAGGTCCGTTCCCCGTTAAACAGAGAGATACAAAGATGTTTACGATCCTTGTTAAGAACCAAGAAAAAGTGTTAGCTGTAGGGCATGCCTACATGTTTCCGCTCCGCTTTAGGGTGGCGCCAACTTCTTGTTACCCTTTCCCAGATCCTCTCCCACCGCCATTTTTTCCCACTTCTTATTTCGCTAAACGTACACAACGTTGAGTTTCTGTAGCCTCGACAGACCGGCAACACTGTGAGGCCACTTCCGTTTCCGTTCATAAGAGGAATCGGAGGCTCAGCGGGATGGCGGTCGTCGTGGCTGTCGCTGTCCCATTCGGGTGTTTCATATTTTGAAGTTGCGAGCAGAAAGTGTGCGTTGCTTTTATCGAAACGCGAGTTCCCGCGACAAAACGGAACGCGACAGACCGGCATTGAACGCCGAAACCTCGCCGTCGGAACGAGAGCGGTGAGCGCTTCCTATAGCCCTAACGAGGATTAGCGGCGTAGTCCGAGCGCACGACCGGCGAGTGTGACAAAATGGTCGACGAAAACAGCGGAGGTTGCCATGGTAACGAGGTAGGCAACACTGGTTTGTCGGCAACAGGTATCACAAACGTTGTCGCCACCCTAAACAGCGGAGCGGCGGAAACATGCAGGCACCCTAGTTAGCTGTCTACCTATTGTCGACCGAGTCAAGCCCGCCAACCTGGACTCAACCGCAACACCGCCTTTCCCACCTCCTTCTCATCCGACCTCGACGAGGGGTCCCCCCCCCCCCCCCCCCCCCAAAAAAAAAAAAAAAAAAACACTATGCGTGACACTGTTGCTCTTAGCATTAAAAAGAAAAATGCTTGGCCACTGCACCTCCAAGCTGGGGGGGGGGGGGGGGGGGGGGGGGGGGATATTTTAGTGATCAGCCGCACGACAAGAGGAGGAAGAAAACAAGCAGCACGAGAGAGCTTGGAAACAACGTATGCCCCAGCTTCAAGCTCTTCGTGAAAAGCCTATAAGGAGTTCTTTTAAGCTCCTTTTTTAATGCGAAATAGTTCTTCATCGCCCAGTTGCCTTTCTAGTGCGGCAGTAGGTAATAGTGCTTGAGGCAAAACCGTTCTTCACGAGCCAAAAACGTTCTTGTGGCGTCGAATAAGATTTCAAGAACGTATTTTTTTTATAGCATAGTATACAATATGATGCAGCCACCCCAGCAAAAGGACTTGGTGTTTTAAGTAGCAAATGCAAGCCAAAGATTCTTAAAAAAAAACAAAAAAAAAACAACAACAATAATGATAGAGGTGATCGGCGTACTTATGAGGAATTTCCTCGGTCAATTTGGAGAGGTTTTGGAGTGCTTTTTTGCTGGCATCTTCTTGCGCCTGCCAGTCCGTTCGCACTTACCGCAGTAAACGCTTGAGTATGGAGCACTTTTGGATCGCTCCAAATCCACCAAGGGCATTTCCCATTAACCTCCATAAAACGGCGACCCCGAGTGAGCGAGACGATCTTCTGTCACGGCTCGAGTTATCGTCACGGCGGCTGGTGCCACAGACCGTCACGGAAGCCACCGAGACGGACGGACATGCCTGCGGCTGGGGAACCTGCTCGAACGAAAAGAGGAGTTGCGAGGCTCTGTCATCGGCGATAGAGAGAGACAACAGAGTTAAGGAGCTCTTCATCTTCTTCCCCCCTCCGTTATTAAACGGCGGCACTTCCTACGGCCGCTGGGGCCAGACCGGACCGTCGCTTCCTGCACTTCTAGCGGAGCGTGATTGATTGGCGCTTCAGCGGGACATGCGGCTGCCCCCGCCGTTCCACTTCTGGCCATCGTCAAGTGGGCCGACGTCATGTCCTTGTCCAGCAAAAGCACGAACCAGAAACGTGCTTCCTAAACGCTATCCTCACCCCCCCCCCTTCCCCCCCCCCCCCCTTTCTTTTTATCCCGAACAAGGACCGGTGCTTTTGCGCTCCTCTTCGCGTATATTCCGGTTGCTCCATCCAGCAGCATTCATAACTGCGGGCAGCCCTCGGGCAGTCGGGACCCGAGTTCCGAAGAGCACGAGGCTCCAGCCGCCGCGTCATGCCTGGCGTCGTTCTCTGGGCGACCGGGAAGGGAGGGGGACCCTTCCTGGCCCAGAGGGCGGCTGGCCACCCGACCGGCGTCGTCGTCATTAAAAAACGATTCTTTTTCCCCCCGCAGCGCCTCGCGGCTCTCCCGCGGGAATATGGATCTGGTGGTGCGCCCGCGATCGCTCGTGACACAATGCACGTGCACGTGGTGGGGGGAACCTGACTTGACGTGCACGCCGCGCCTTATGAATGGTGCTCCTCGGCCCGAGGACGCGCGGGAGGGCGGAAGCAAGAAGAGATCTAAACAAAAAAGGAGGACTGGGTTCGTTTTCCTCGCCGCGGGGTCGGATGAGGGCTACAGCTATACCTAACGAAATCGCTAATGTGGGGTTTGCAGGTTGTCTAGTGATGGGTTGTACGAGGGGTTTCCTCGAACCCCCACACTGAAAATGCCGAGGGCCACAATTAGAATATTTCTCAACTGCGTGCTCGGGAAATGTTTTATTTCTGCGTTTTGTAAATGACGAAACGGTTTAGCCGGTTATCCGGCGCACGTGCTGACATTCGCGATGACTGCTGATGAGCGTATCCCCACCCTGATGTCTTCATCACCGTGTCTTCTTTTTTTTTTTTTCTGGTTCCCTGCTCTTTCTCTCCATCTCTCTTCGCAGCTCGCGTACTCCGACCTGGTTTTTTAAATGTGATTATTTTCTGGACGACGTGTTGCGCTGAGACCCGGAGCGTGTTAGCCATGACGATTCTGTATCGTATACAGTTGAGTGAAGATATCTGTTCCGCCCAATAACTCGACAGCCACCCAAGATTGACGATGACGGCAGCGAAGAAAGTCATGTTCCAGCGCTTTTTACCAAACGCACGTTCCTGCTCTTTTTTGACTGCCGCAGCGTAGTGCTCGAATAAAAGTCACATTTTCCGTTTTCTAAACGATCTCGGAGTTCATTTTACTTGTTCCGGATGCGTTTGTCTAACCGTGAGCCCAATGCGCCGTCCCTTTTTATCTGCCAGGATCTCTCCGTCCCAGCGGCGTATCTCCCGCGCTGCGCGACAACGCCATTTCTCCGACTGCCTCGTCCCCTCCATTCGGTGTCCGAACCCGGGCGATAGCGTCATTGCGACACCATGGAGCACGACACGAACGTTTAAGCGAGTCTGCTCGCATTTCGAGTCCCGCCGAACGAGGCGGGGGACCGCGTGTGCGCCCAGGAATAAAATGAACCCGAGTGCCCTTCCATCGCCCACCCGAATCGCTCTCGACCCGGGCCCCCAGAAAGCACTCGTGCCGTGAAGCTTCACCGATATTGATTCGGGCGAAAAAAAAAGTTCGCTACCCTCACACCGTTAACCAAACATCGATCGCGATGGAATTACGGCTCGCTGTCGAGTGTCCGCCGTGTCATTCGGATCCTTCGAAGCGAGGCAATGAACCGCCGGTCTCTCTGCAGTCTGCCAGCCCGCGCTGCGCAGCGCTGCAGCGATCTCGATCGTTCGTGTGATCGGTGTGCCAATGCGCCGCTCTGCGACTTCCATCATTCCTACGCTGACAGTGAAGGGATAGCTGCGTGCTCGCTGAACCAATGAGCCGTCGCCCCCGAGTCACGTGATAAACACCTTTCGTGTATACGCGGCGTAGCAGGCGCGATCGGTCACGAGGTTTGGGTCTGCATGTCGATGGCTTGGTCTAGCAGCCATGAGGTTGCTTTCCCTGTCAGCTTGGCTGCGGACCGGGCTGATAGTGGTGCTCCCTTACGACATACACTGCGGCGCGGTGTTTCAACCCGGAGAGAGTCCAGGGCTCGGTCTCCGACGGAATTGGGAGCCCGCTGTCTGCAGGAAAGCATCTCGGCGGATCTGTCGCTGTGTCGGGCTTCGTATCTGGCGGGACGGCGCTGGTTGCGAGATGCACTCTCGTTCCTAAACGCGAAGGAAGAGCGTCGGGTCGCGATTGCGCGGGTTCAGATCCGGGCACGGGGATTTGTGACGCAACGTAAGCGCCGTTGTGGTATTGCGAGAGGGGATGTCAGTTGGCGCAGCGCGAGGACGACCGGAGGAGTGCATCGCCGATTCTGATTCGCCTGGATTTGGAAGGAGTTTCGCCACAGGTTTTAGTCGTGTCCGAGCAAAGTTCTACTGGAGAGAAAAGAAGAGAGGGGGATAGGGACTTTGAAAACTTTGCTGGTAATTGAGTTTTGCGGCCGATAAAGTCGCGCCAATTTTGAGAAAAAGGGAAACGAAGTTTTACTTAACGGCGACGTTGCGTTTTTGTTTACGTGGAAACGCAAAGAAAAAACTGAAGAAGGTCTTACGCAATCGTGTGCCGTCACAGCCAAACCCCGCAACAAAAAGCTGAGAGTATTAAACCCTGTCCCATTGATATGGATTGTTATTCTTTGCAGCGTTGAAAAATAGTTCACCTTTCTGTTCGATAGCTTCGTGGTATCTTCTGAGACATGCAGAACTAATTCGTATAAGCCATACTGTGGTAGCATTATTTCCGACTCGACCACAATATTAGAGAGTTTTAGTAGACCGTTTTCGCTTTCACGCTCCGCTATATGGAAAGCGGAGTCGCTATCGCGCATGCGCGACCCGCTCTGGGATTTGAGCGTGTAGCGTCAGCTCCGCTAGCTCCGCTTTTCTTGCCATTTTAGGAAGCGCGTTCCACTCTCAGTAAAGCTTCAGTAGATGGTGTTTTTTTCTGAAAGGAATTCGAAATGGGTGCTCGCCACTTCAAAGCATGCTTGGGAGCGCGTTTGATCGTTATGAACCTCGCTGTACTAAGATGGCTGCGCAGACTTTGTTTGAAACGGCGTCCTTAAGAAAACGTTTCACGGTGGTCGAGAACCTCTGGCTGCTTCGGGAAATCGCTGGCTGCAATCCTTTCACGGCCGTTGAACGGTGGGGACAGGTGCTGCCTTGTCTAAGCCAGCGGGCTCGATTTTTCTATGCGAGATGACGACGACGACGTTGAGAGGATGACACACCGGGCTGTGTATGTATCTGCCTAAGATACATACACAGTGTATGTATCTGCCTTGGGGGATGAGATGAAACCATTTTGCTTGGCTACACCTCTTTTCATTTCTTTTTTGTGTTTTTGAAATTGCGTTTTTCGGCTTAAGCTCCTGCCTAGTTTCAGCCTCACCTGTGCTACGGTGTTTTCTTGCAATAGATGGCTACGCAACACAGGCTACTTTTACAATGCTGAAGTCAACAGAAACACTGTAATTTGATCAGATGCCATATTCACACACACGCACATCTGAGAAGTAAAATGGGAGTCGTTAGTAAATGTTTCTTTATTAAAACATTTCTAGACGCCTTTCAGCCTAGTTGGACAAGTATTTCGCTCAGTACAACAGCTTGGATATGATTCACTGTGATCAGTTTTCGCATTCTAATATTAAACCAAAACAAAAAACATGCCCATGGTCTTTGTAAGGTTCGTACAGCTGACAAATTGTGCCGTCTGCGCACATCACTGCCTGGTGCTTCACGACGAGCACCCTCTTGTGACCAGAAAAGTATGGCTTCTGATTCTTTGATGGACGGCATGGACGTGCTGTGCGATCAACAAAACCCCAACAGTTGTCCAGGGGTGCTCCCTTGTCTTTGACGGCCTAATAAAAAGAAGAAAAAGACACTCTTACAACAAGGCAGTATTTAAACACTACCAAAACATGTGATATGGGACTTGTTACTCATAAAAAATAAAGAGTATTTCCATGGTAGGGTTGCTAAAAAATGTGTATCGTAAATTAAAAAAAATAGTTGTTTCTTAATTTCACTAAGCTCTGAGGCCGTCAAACTGTGCATTCAAAACGAAACTTCTGAAACGCGTTCTAGACTACCGCTATTGCTTAGAAGTCAAGTGTTGTGTTTCATAAATTTTGAATTGTTTATGCCTGTCTGGTTTTCACCAGACAAAAACTTGACATGGAATATTCTTTCGACCGTTTTTGGTAACACTTTTCAAAACACCACTGGGCAACATATTCGGCCGTTATATTTTGGGCATCGCTTTTAGTGCGGGACTTGTGAGTAGAACCGAGTTCATATTCAGCATTGACGCAGCATTCGTGTCTAATACATTTAGACTCGCATCCCCGACAAACAATGACGCAGCACTCTTGCTCCCTAGACGCTTGGCCAAAATAAGGCGGCCTTGAAGAATAGGGGCAGCATGGTATGCACTTTTAAAAAGGCTGCATTCAAGTCTCTATTATTTTCTAAATCTACGAAGGAAATCCAAGGCGAACAGTTCCGGAGGAAAGTTAAACAATTCAAATATTGCGAGTGAATATGAATAAATAAATTTGAGAGGAATGGTTTTTTTGGTGCGGCTAGCGAGCGCTATGCTCGTGGTCAACTTTTAGTGTCATTTTCGACAGGAGGACGCGTGTACAGGTATGATTGGCGTTCAAGCACGCGCTCCAGTACTTCTGATTGCATAGCCATAGAAGGCCCACAAAAAAGCGACGACTTTACCGACACCGTGTTGGTTGCAAAGTGATACTCGTTCACTTCGTTTGATTACGCTCTTTTGTGTTCCATAAAACTCAAATGGAATGGTTTACTTTTCACGCGTGGGACGTACGCTTTACTTCTTCATTTGGCCTCTTTCAAGCTGAGGTCAAGGTGAAAAACATCGACGCGTATTGAGCAAGTGCAGCCATCTTGAGATCTAAGCGATCCCGCTAAGAACACTGAGGGAAGTCCGCTCTGCAACTTGTAAAGCGGAGCGCAAGCTCACTCCGCTAACTATACGCTCCAACTCAGAGCGGGCTACGCATGCGCGGGGGGGGGGCGATGCTTCTTCCAGAGCGTAAAGTAGAGCATAGAGGGCTCATAAAAGTGGCCTACTAAAACTCACAGATTAAAAGCGCGCTCGTCGTGACTTGTCCTGACACTGCCCATGTACACCTTGTTTTTTTGTGCCGAAACAAAAGTAAATACGTAAATTATTGGCGTATCAAAAAGAGTAACTTTTTACTGGACAGAGCAGCTGTGCTAAAAACAATGGAAACACGAAATTTACACAAACCGTGCAGGGTCTCATCTGTGAGCACAGCTCCAGTTTTGCCAGGGTCAACCCCCTATGTTTCTTCATGTCAGCGAGCGTGGCCGAACCTCTCGTTGATGTGAACCACGATGAGGTTCTCAATACTGAAGAACACCGACAAGTTCCGTCCAAGCGCTCATCCAAGTTTGAACAGACGGTTGCGATAGGCCAGTCGACAAAGATCCATGCAAAGCGTCTGGCCAGATTGGCAACACCCTGCGCCGATCTGTCGGGTGCTGGGATTTGTAGGCCCACTTGCAGAGCAGCCAGGTTCTTCTTTAAGCGGGATTGCCTCCAAAAGGGGTTCTCTTCTACGTTGGCAATATCCAGCAAACCGCGTTCGGAAAGGAAGTTTCGGCGCTTCATGGCATGAGGGATACAAATCATTGATTCGATGTCTCGCCAGCTTAATCTCGTTTGTTGAAGTCTCCTTCATTGAGAACCGCGGGGATTCATCGTGCAGGTGTCTTGCTAGCCTTGAGCAACACTGTACTCGTACTTCGCCAAAGGGTGTACTCGGAATGCGCAAACGTCGTCCTTTTCTTTCATTTTTCTACTTCGAATACGTAAATCTGTTTCAGTTTTAATTCGAGTGGAGCAGAAGCTACAACAGCGAGTGCCGGCCTTTCAGCGTCCTTGACCAGCACGCGCGCTCGTGCAGTACAAGTGCCGTTTAGAGCAATATGCTCATTGTTATACCTTCGGCTTCACTCGCACACAGGGTGGAACGATTATATTTATATTTTATAGCGTAATATTCTTCGCGTGTGTGCCTACTCTTTTGTGTTCATTATTCTCGCCTTCGTTTTTACCACCTTCACAAACACGCTCCCTTTCACTTTCTTCGTGTTAACGTTTAGTTTTTTTGTCTTACTAGTACTATGAACGTCCACTTGTGGGGCTACGCAGGCGAATTTTTCGAACGCTCTCAAAACGCTCTTACGCTGAGGTAAAACGGTCTACTAAAACGCGTTTTTGGACCTCCGCTTTCCATTCCGCTGAAGCAGGCCGCGCATGCGCAGTTTGGCACCCTCAGAGCGGAGCGGAAAATGGAAACGGTCTACTAAAACTCTCTAATTATATCTTTCTCCGGGCAATAGTGGTGAGATTGGGTGTAGCCCGAAACAACCCATTCCCGTTTGAACCCGTCCCATTTCGACCCATTCCTAAATCGACCTTCCCGTTTGAACCCGTCCCGTTTCGACCCATTCTCAAAACGACCTTCCCGTTTGAACCCGTCCCGTTTCGTCCCACTCCCGAAACACCCTTCTCATTTGAACCCGTCCCGTTTCAACCGATACTCGAAAGACCCTTTGCGTTTGAACCCGTCCATTTGCAGCCCATTGGTATAAGATCCTGGGCATCACAGCCTCTTCACGAAAAGTCTCATCGTTCTAACCCTCGTCTGCGCACCTTTGCGTTTGAACCCGTCTGCGCAAATATTATTGCATGCCAATGTATTCTAAAAATACGCACCTCGTTCAAGCAAGCTTCGAAGTAATATATTATCCCTACATCAACCACTTAAAGTGTTTTTGCTTCCTTTTTTTTAAATTTCAAGATGATCTCCATAACGCGCAACCGCGAAATGGTTTATGTACACTCTGAAACACCGTTACTGCAAAGACAACCTTGTCGCTGTTTTTTTTTAAATTTTACTTCGAAATGATATTAGCAGAGAAAAAATTTTAGGGCTTAGGGTACTGGCTCAGATGAGCACTTCCAAAGAAAATAATAGTTTTTATTCCAGCCTTTTGATTCTATAAAATAAACGGCAACATTTTCGATCGCTTGTTCGCGCTACGTACAATAATGAAATCTTGCATACACAAGCACAGTGGGTAAGTTAAAAACAGCGTCGGCATCGCGACGCTATTTTGAAGGTACCCAAAGTGCTTGCGTACGTTATTCTAAAACCTCATATTAGTGATCTTGATATTTTGAAGAGCGATAAATCAGAAAGGGTGACAGGCATATGACTGCGACTTTATTTTATTTTACAATTTTAAACACTGAACACTCGCGCACACAGGAAAACATCACAGACCAGAACATGTCTTCACCTTGTTGAGAAAGTCGAACCAGGAAATCGTGCCCTCAGAAAGGCGACACCCCAGTTCTGATTGTTTGCGGTCCTTGCTGACCCACTTGTGACCCCTGGCCCGCACGGCACCTCTCTTTGCAAGCTGCTGCAAAGATGCCCTTGCCAAAGCCTCATCCCGTTTGATCAAATAAGCTGTAAATGTTCGAATGAGCCCTCCCTGACACCGTGTTTATCTTACGGTGCAATGTCTCTAAGGTTGTTTCGGGAGAGGGAGAAGTAAGGTCAGCAAGGAGGGCAGACATTAAACACTTGAACCTAATCAACTGTTAACGAACAATACAAACGAACCGACCTAAGTGATAAAAAACGATGGCCGAAGCGGGAAGGTTGTTTTGGGATAGGGCGAAATGGGAAAGAATGAAACGAGAAGGTCGTTTTGAGCCGGGTCGAAACGGGAAGGTAAACGGGAAGGTTGAATTGGGAATGGGTCGAAACGGGAACCACCCCATAGCTCACATTAATGTTTTGAAACAATAAAACCTCTATAAAAAATAAAAAAAAGAAATAAAACGCACTTCACGCGTTTTTCTGGGGTGAAAACCGGAGTTCAGCGGAATACTTGGAGGAAGAAAATGGCACGTCAAGGGTGCTAATAGTTCTGATTAATTTTATTTTGCAAAGGCCAAGGACTCCACACCGTACTGCAGACTACTTTGTATGTTAACTTAGGCCTTGTAAATAATTTCAGCAGTTGCAGCGACGTTTGTGATTGGTTTAAACAAAAGTTTAGGAGTTTGTACGGCCTCGACATTTCCTATCCGGGAAAATTAGCTAGGTAGGCTTCAAGTTACTTCGTAGTCACACCAAACATAATTTTCGTAGTCTCTCCCGCCAGCTACTACCAGAGGTTTTACGTTCTCTATAATTTTTGTCGTAATTATAATACTAAAAAATAAAGATAGAGGTGTTTTTTTTTATCTAACAATATGTGTTGAATTAAAGTGTCGTAGACATCACACAGCATGTACTATTTATGAGATTCAATATTTACGCAATACCTTTACGTATCTCACCCTTTCATTTATTCATTATTTAAGTTTATTTGATGGGATGAAATCGGTACCATATTTCGAAACAGGATACTTTAGCTAGTTATAGTTATAGTTATAGTTAGTTAGTTATAGCTCGGGCGGACTGCGATGGCTGTAGAGTGGGATCGTCTATGTGGGGAAAATCTTTCTGGGGCAGTCAAGTCAAAGACACGGGCGCGCGAGATTGAGCGCCGATTCAAGCTGTGCAAATGCACTTCTCTCTCCGGTAATGCCACAGAACGCAAGGCTACTTGCGTGAGCGCATGGCTTCGTTTGGCTACTTCGCGCGAGAGCGCTTTCTAGAAAGACAAAAAACTTGGATAGTCCGTTTCACTTCAAGGACGAGCGTAGCAGAAGTTTATCTCACAGCGAAGCTCAAGCACACGCACGAGCATGTTGCCCCCAGTGGTGCATGCACTGCACGAACGCGCACGCTTGGCAGGAACCTTGAAAAAGCCGGATCTCGCTTTTTTAGATTCTGCAGCGTGTTCATACTACAGTGTACTAGAATACGGGGTAGTGTTGGGACCGGCGCGGCTCGACAATGGAGCTCGTGAGGCTGCGTGTGCAGACAACAATCGCGGCGCTGTAGTCGTCACGATGGCAGGAAGTCGCCGCAGACCGCCGTTTGGCGGAATATCGTATCAGGCGTTCGTAGGAGCACAACCATCCCACTCTACTATACCCGGGGCAACTTTACTAAGATAACTCAGTCAGGAAACTGCCAGTAGGAGCATGCTTTGAAAAAGTGGCTCCGATCCGTACTCGAGAACCGAACTAGACGCGATCGCAACGCCGCCATTTCTCCGGCAGCGGCCACAACGGGAACTGCACGGCTGCACGTACCGGTCCAGTGGATACAGTCTAGTCGCGCAAGGGCCGGTGGCACCATCCCGCAGCGGCAACTCGCAGTAGCTCTATGAAGCAACTTTCATGGTTTGACTCGCCGCTAAAGGGAGGCGCTGCAATCGTATCTAATTCGGTCTCGGTGGACGCGAGCTGTTCGGGTTCCAGGGCCGAGTTTCCCAACTGAGTTGTTCTATACTCTGTTTCACCTTATGATGTACCGCAGGAAAGGCTACAAGCGCGAGCTCCTTGCTCTAGGGCACATCTCGGCGGCACAAGCTCTCGTGCGTTAAGAGTAGCTCCCAACGATATGAGCTCGCGCTTCTAGCCTTGTCTGCGGTACAACATAAGGTGAAACAGAGTATAGTAACGTTGACTCGGGAAAAACTTTTTCTGACATTTCCGAAGAAGTGAAGACCGCGCGAGCACAGCTGTGATCGGCTGTCAATGTGCGCGAGTGCACGGGTACGCGAAGTTTGGCTTCACTGTCAAGAAACATTGTCCCCAAGTATAGACGATTGCAAGCAAGGCAACGTTGAAGCAAGGCCACTGGCCGCAGCCATGTCTCACTTCGTGCGTACAAGCCCGTGCAATTTTTAGCTTGCCAAAGTCATGTTCACGCGCATGCTGCACGTGCTTGCACTCATGGAGCACCAGTAGGGGCGTAGACCGATCTCACCAAGCGTTCGGCGCATGCGTGACGCCGCCATAACATTAGCTCATAGGAAGCAGACGGCAGTGCACGAAAGGGCTCGTGCCGTCTTGTGATCGACACGCGCAGAGCTCCAGCGAGGTTGTCGCACGTGGAGAAAGACTAAAGTTCCCTTGATGCATTGCGGCAGCGGTGGCGTAGTGAAACTGCCTGGTGAGATCGGTCTGTTGTCTATAGTGATGTGTTAATGTCGACACTTGTCGCGATCTGTACGCGCATCATGCGAGCCGCTCAGATCTCAACACTACTCCGTATTCCAGTATACAGTAGTTGTTGCACTTTTGATAAAGTTGCGCAGGAATGCCACCCCCGTCTGCTCATTAGGGCAAGCACGTGCAATTACAAACCTGCTAAAGTTGCCTTCACGTGCATGATGAACGTGCTTGCACGCGTGGGACACCAGCCGAGACGACATGGTTGATTTTCTGCTGCTATAATTTTGTTTTCCAAATATATCAGCCGATTGCTTTGGACTCGGACCTCGAGATAATAACTGTCACCCATTTTGTAAGAAGTTTCGAGAGCATAACTATAGGCCCAAAGTGCATAATTCAACTATCTTCTGCCTGCCGTTGTCCTGTCGTGTTCGTTTCTTGTTCTTCGTCCGCATTTACGGAGGCTGTATTTCATCGTGCTCTTGTGCCCGAACTTTGGGGGAGGCGTCCACAATGCCTTAACTTAGAATGCTGAATTATCGGAACGCTGAAATAGATTATTTTTAAACGCTGCAGCGCCGTCCAAAAGGAATGCCGGGAACGCTAGGTACAACCGGTTCTATACTCCGTTTCACCTTATGTTGTACCGCGGAGAAGGCTAGAAGCGCGAGCTCATAGCGTTGGGGGCTGCTCTTAACGCACGAGAGCTTGTGCCGCCGAGATGTGCCCTATACTTCGTTTCACTTTATCTGCGAGCGAAGCCAAAGCTAGAAGCGCGAGACCAGCGCTTTTTGCATTTCTCCCCAGCTCGTGCGCTCGAGCAAAGCCTGAACGCACGGAGCTTCCGTGCTCGCGCTTCCAGTTTTGCCTTCGCTCGCACATAATAGAGCAAGGAGCTCGCGCTTGTAGCCTTTCCTGCGGTACATCATAAGGTGAAACAGAGTTTAGCAGACGACAGAGGTCTCCTTGGAGCCAACGGCCAACGGGCCAGGGAAGCAACTTCGGTACCCTCTCGCTGTCTTCTGTGGCACCTGAGCCTGCTTGCCAGCGTCTCAGCTAAGACTGGGGGAAAGAAAACACTGCTAAAGCGAGCGCACGAGCTGAGTGGGACTCAAACAGCGTCTCAAGACGCTCCCCAGCCTTTGCAGTGCTTTCTTTCACCCAGTCTCAGTTGAGACGCTGTTCTAGCAAGCCGGCCCTGCAGCAGACGCTGTGGTGGCAAGGAGGAACGCACTTCGCCCTCGACGTTTTGGGATTTTTAAAAGGAAAGTTTATTTTAAATACTGAAAGCACAAAAAAGCGAAAACTCAGAACGCTGGAAAATCAAAACACCGAATGATCAAATTGCTTAAGAATTAATGAGCCAATTATTGAGACTCACTAAATTGTTTGTAAACATTTGAATGTCCCTGACACATGCACACAAGCGAGCGTGTGTTGAATATTGTCACGAATGACAATTGATGAAGCGACCCATAACTGCGGAAACTAAACGTTTAATGGGGGAGAACTTTTGCCGAAAATAAAATAAAAAAAGGCTAGCATCGCAATCGTTGATGGCGGAGTAACAGCAGGATCGAGCGCTGGGGCCAGACCAGTGTTGTACGGAACGGCGTTCCAAGGAACGGCGTTCCTGGAACGCGTTCCTTTCATGAGGAGCGAAGGAACGCCGCCGTTCTATTTTGCATGGGTGGAACGGAAACGCGTTACATTTTTACTGGAACGGAAAAAGGAAGGGCGTTACTTTTTTTCATCCAGTGGGGTAATTTGTATTTTATTTTTGAAAGGGAAATTCTAAAAGTATAAAAATAATATCTATCTATACGAAGAGCAGTATTTCGTTAACCTTTTGGTTACATACCATATGGTTCATTTTGTGTGATACTCGCTTAATGACAGTCGGGTGCATGAGAGCTAGTGGACATCGATTTTGTTTTTCAGTGCCCGAGACTGCGGTACGAAAAGCAAAACTTTTAGTCGAAGGAAAAGACAAAGAAAGAGGGAAGTATCAAATTCAGATACTTTCTTTGCTTCCACGAATCCTCGTACACCCAGAAATCTAAGACCGACTGCAGCCATCACCGAACTTCCACAAATAGACGTACAGTTACAACAAAAGAGCAGGTTACCTGACATCGAACGCACCCTTGTATCCCGAATATTGGTCACATAAAATATACACAAAAATTAATTTTTATTTCTTCTTCCCTTGTTCTTTATCTTCAAACTGAACAACGAATCTAACCTTCACGAAGAAGGACTTGTGCTTTTCAAGACTTACCTTCCAACAGCCTTACTGGCCTTACCTTCTTCACTTGCTCGTCATTGCGGACAGCAACATCGAGAAGCAACTGTTGTTACGTTCGAGCAAGGGACTTTGTTAGATTGAAACGCGTGAGGTTGTTGTGAAACGCTCGTGCAATGTGGGGTCACAGTACATTTGGCTCGTCTGAATCGCCCACCACAAAATATGGTTAACAGCTGAGATTTTTAAAGGTGATTATATCAACAAATGAAACACTGCTTCCGCTTGTCTTCTTCTCTTGGTGCCTTTCCATCACTGAATTGAAATTTGTATGCTGCCCTTTGATGGGTGTTAAGAATGGAACCTTCGGCAACCTTTTCCGAGTTTCAACGCTGCGGAAACGAGTCCCGAAACGAGTCCCGACGTGTTCAACACCGTCGCCCACCTGTCGTGGTCTGCCCGAAACGAGTCCCGACGTGTTCAAGACCGTCGCCCACCTCTCGTGGTCTGCCCGAAACGAGTCCCGACGTGTTCAAGACCGTCGCCCACCTGTCGTGGTCTGCCCGAAACGAGTCTCAACGCGTCCGTGACGTCAACGGGACGTGTGTGTGTGTGCGTGTGGGTTCGTGCGCTCCGGAAGGGGAGAGAGGCCTGGCCTAACTGCGGAGAACCATGGCTACGACGCACTTCTGGCTACGACGCGGCGGACTTGGCTGCAACGCACTTGGCGGTCGCACCTGCTGCCCTGGCGGAGAGTGAGGGAGAAAACGGACCCCTATATAAGGCGGGGCGTGAGGCTGCTCTGTTGTTCTCTCGGATTTGACGACTGTATCGCTACCATGTAATTAAACCGTTCGTTACGTTACCAATTCTCCCACCTCCACTGGACCCCTGGGTTCTTCACTTCGGAATAATGGTCGTCGTCACGAGCCAGGAGGCCTCCGGACGTGCGGCTTAAACCCCGCCTCGAACAACTGGTTGGCAGCGGTTGGGATCGGACCATGCGACATCGTGCTACATCTGCGGGTGAGCGTTTGGACTTTGCTTTGAGATTCGCCAGGCTTCAGATTATGGGTAATTAATTTTGAACTGCTGGGAATCCTTAGTGTTTGACTCGTGCGCTAGGTTTGTGTACAACCTCGCGACAAGTTTTATAGCAAAGCCAAAGCTAAAGAGCAGCGATCATGGATCTAATGAGGTTACTGAGAACAGATTTACTCTGTTTATGTGAAGAATTGGGTGTGGAGGTGGAGCAAAAGATGAAGAAATCTGAGATCAGTAAAGCGATTTCAGAGAGCGCGGAAGCAGAGGAAATTAAAATTGCGTGGGAACTGCTTCAGAACGCTAAGAGTGAAGCTGCAGCAAGAGAGGAACGAGAGCAGGGGCAGGCTGCGGCGAGAGAGGAACAGGCTGCAGCGAAAGAGAAACGAGAGCAAGCTGCAGCGAAAGAGGAACGAGAGCAAGCTGCAGCGAGAGTGGAACGAGAGCGGGCTGCAGCGAGAGAGGAACGAGACCAGGAGCGAGCGCTGAAAAGGCTGGAGCTCGAAATTGAACAACAGCGATTAAACTCGCAGAACAGTAGAGTTGGGGCTCCGGTACGAGCAAGTGAGACCGAGTCGTATCAAATGAAGAAGCTCATGCAGCCGTTTAAAGTTGGGGAAGACGTGGGCCTATTCTTAGTTAACTTTGAGAGGACATGTGAGAAGTTGAGCTTCGCCCCAGAAACGTGGCCGCAACGGCTTTTGACTCTGTTGCCCTGTGAGGCTGCAGAGGTTGTCGCGCGCCTTAGTGCTGGAGACGCGGACGACTACGACAAGGTGAAGTCCAGCCTTTTGAAGCGGTACCGCCTTTCTGCCGAGGCGTTCCGTCAAAAGTTTAGAAACGCATCCAAAAAGAGCAGCGAGGGCTACTCGGAATTCACGTACGGGCTTAAAACCAACCTGATAGAATGGCTGAAGAGCGAGGAAGTGTACGAAAGCCGAGACAAGGTAGTCGAGTGTGTGTGCCTCGAACAGTTCTTTCGTAGCATTCCGCAGTCAGTCAAGCTCTGGGTGCAGGATAGGGTGGGAGTCGACTCTGTCGAAAGGGCCGCTGAGCTAGCCGAAGAGTACGCAACGCGTAGAAAGCTGAGCGGAGAGGAAAGCGAACCCGGCCGGAGCGATCAGCGCAAGACCTTCCGACAGGGGAACGGCTCGCGAGAAAACGGGCCCGAGAAGCCCGAAGCAGGACAAAAGGTCCCAGAAAAGAGCGCAGAACACTCGAACGGAGACGAGGCGCGGAAAAGCCCAACAGGGCAGTTCGAGGCAAGGAAGCCGTTCCTGTGCTACAACTGTCAGGAGCCGGGACACACAGCGGCCAGATGTAAGAAACCGCGGGTTGTGTTCTCGTACGTGAACGGTAGTGACAAGGACCTGAAGCTTCTTCGTCCCTATCTTCACGAGCTCCAGGTAAACGGAAAGCCGTGCAGGGTGCTTCGGGACAGTGCAGCGACGATGGACGTTGTTCATCCGTCGTATGTAACGACCTCCGATTTTACTGGAAAGGTAGTTTGGATCAAGCAGCTGCTCGAAAAGCACAGTGTCTGTCTGCCTATGGCGACGGTAAGGATAACTGGCCCGTTCGGAGAACTAGTGACAGAGGCGGCTGTCTCGCAAACAGTCCCGTTGGAATATCCTTATTTGTTTTCTAACCGGTCAGATTTCCTGCTGCGCGAAAGGGGTCAACAACTGGGAGAAGGGCTAGTTCAGTCGTGTACGAGGTCCAAATCGCGTCAGGTCGCCCCTTTGTTGACGAGTGATCCAGAGCCAGAGGCAGATGACGGGGAGCAAGCACTCCCAGAGTTGGAGGCAGAAAACCGGGATGAGAGGAACCAGGTTGTAGAACAGCCTGACCTCGTAGCACTAGAAAGCGTACGCCGTCCCAACGCGCCGGCGGAAAAGGCGGAGGAAGAGGGGATCAGTGAAAGATCTCTCGTAGCTCCGGCGTCACGTAACTTTGGTCCTCTGCTACGAGTAGACAGAGTCGAGCAGAAGAGCGACCCTAGTGTGTCAGGGTTTCGCGATACAGCTCAGGAGATTGCTAGGACCAATGTGACGGGGCATGAAAAAGGCGGATTGTTTTATCGGCGCTATAAGGACCGCATTTTCACGTCTAGAAATCACGTGAAAATCGATTACTAGCGACTTCCGCGTAAGAAAAAGGAAAGGCAAATTTAACGGCAATGCCGATGGGTTGAGCAGATTTTTCTGATATCACCAAAACAGTAGGGATGATCTCAGAGGTTTTCGTCATCCACGGGAATGAGGATCAAAGTGGGGGCACTTTGCCCAAAATGACCTCACAAATTGCGAAGGGTTTTGTCTTTTGTATTTTGTTCTTAGTGACCTCGTTGGAAAAATGAGTTTTTTTGGCGACAGGGGGTCTCGATACCCGGAATTGTACCAAATTTTGGTAATCCGTAATCCAGTCTGGCGGGTCTTTGGCGAATTCCGAGCGTTTGACTGCGGTGTGGTGTGGTGTTGTGGGGGACGTTTCCGCTGATGCCTCCGTTGTGAGAGGTTTGGGAGTTTGTTTGGTGCTTGCAGCGTCTTCTCAAGGCCTACTCCAAGCCCACCTCTTCAGGCCAGCGATTGTACCACCGGCCATTCGAGGTTTCCCTGGCCCCGGAGGGGCTGTTAAGAATGGAACCTTTGGCAACCTTTTCCGAGTTTCAACGCTGCGGAAACGAGTCCCGAAACGAGTCCCGACGTGTTCAAGACCGTCGCCCACCTGTCGTGGTCTGCCCGAAACGAGTCCCGACGTGTTCAAGACCGTCGCCCACCTCTCGTGGTCTGCCCGAAACGTGTCCCGACGTGTTCAAGACCGTCGCCCACCTGTCGTGGTCTGCCCGAAACGAGTCTCAACGCGTCCGTGACGTCAACGGGACGTGTGTGTGTGTGCGTGTGGGTTCGTGCGCTCCGGAAGGGGAGAGAGGCCTGGCCTAAAAGCGGAGAACCATGGCTACGACGCACTTCTGGCTACGACGCGGCGGACTTGGCTGCAACGCACTTGGCGGTCGCACCTGCTGCCCTGGCGGAGAGTGAGGGAGAAAACGGACCCCTATATAAGGCGGGGCGTGAGGCTGCTCTGTTGTTCTCTCGGATTTGACGACTGTATCGCTACCATGTAATTAAACCGTTCGTTACGTTACCAATTCTCCCACTCCCACCTCCACTGGACCCCTGGGTTCTTCACTTCGGGGAATGGTCGTCGTCACGAGCCAGGAGGCCTCCGGACGTGCAGCTTAAACCCCGCCTCGAACATGGGATAGATAAAAAAAACTACGAAACCCACTTTATTTGATCTAATTGTATATGTTAATCATCAAAATACAAATGTAACCTATATGTAACGATACGTTCCATTTGTTTAACTGTAACGGGAACGAGTTCCTTTTTCACATATGGAACTTGTAACCGGAACGCATTCCAAACACCAGAAGGAGCGAGAAACGAGCTTTCGTTTTTTTTTTTGAGGAACGTGTACAACACTGGGCCAGACTGATTGCGGCTCGCCACGGGAGCCCCTTTTTCCGGAAGCCCACGTGGGCTTCCGGAACAATCGGCATGGCGTCGTAGGAGGTTCTGCGCGTAGAATGTTCGAACCTAGAATAAGCAACAATGTTCTCGAATTCACCAGAACGCGACATTACAGAAATAACAAAAAGGCGCGTCTGTTCCCAGACATCGAAACTCTAGTCCTTTGCGTAAGAGCCAATGACGATAACTATTCGCAACTTTCACGACCTATAGGGGGCGCGCTGGCGCCTAACAAAATGGCTGTCATCTGGATGATCGTCGTAGAACAGCAGTACAAGGCGCGGTCTGTGACGCGTAAGTAATTCTAGCTTTGCTTTATACGAGCAGTATTAGAGCCTAACTTTCCCTTTTCAGCCCAGAAACATGTAGGCAAGCACCTTTATTGTGAAGCCGATCATCCAGGAGCTAGGGAACGCGATTCTCACACCGCGGTACCACCATCGCTGAAAGTTGCGAATTCTGCCACTGGCGCGCTTGGTCTGAGACGCGCGTGGCGATATAACAAAAAATCGTTTCATGTGTTTTTTTTTTCTTCTTTTTTTTTTTTGTAGGGGAAACGTACAACACCGATTCCTTTGTCGGCTGTGCATTTGTCCACCAGCTCGGAGCACGTGGAGCGAAAGCTCGCGCTGCAGAACCCAGGGATCCTGGGTTCAATCCCCACCCCTGCCCGTTTCAATCTGGATGAGCATCGTACCGGCGTGCGGTCGCGTAGCACTACTGCGTGGTGTATCTTAAAGACCCCAGGCTAGCAGTCGTACTGCACTGGCTAAATTGCTTATCTACGGTGGGAAACAATGTCGCCATGTTCTGGCATACTAAACTCTTACTGTATAAACAACTAACGACTAATTTGTTTTGTTTGCGCATTTGTGTAGAAATAGCGTTACCAGTCGGCTTGCGAATGCAGTTCAACCGCCGAATGTCACTTAGCCCATTTTCCAGGCCGCAATTATTGCCGAAGAACGGTACGATGCCTCTCGCTCTTCCGACTAAAATCACGGTGACGCTGTTGCAGCGGCTCCGCGACAGTGTTCCAACCAGTTAGTCCGATCGCAGCCTCGTTATGGCTTCTGGGCGCGTATCGCGTCTTTGTGCGATTGCTGCGTGCCATGTGACCAGAAAAGGCAGAGCGGAAACGACGGAAGCGAAGGCATCCTTGACGGACGTTTCATGCGTCCTCGTTGCGTATTCAAGACAAAAACTGAAGCCCCTAAAAAGTATCGTATTAAATATTCCAATTACGTAGTTTTTGCTTTACACATGCTTCACTGCGACAGCAATCGCTGTGGTAACCGAAGCATGCGAAACTAATCGTCGCGATGAGCGTCAATGTGCCGAATCCCGGCCGGAAAAAAAAGCGAACAGGATAAAAGCTCACCACGTTTTTTTCTGGGATTCGGACAAAAGCTCACCACTTTAAGAATGCACTTGAGAGAAGGCTTAATGGTAGAAACGTTGTATTTTATTACCGATTTTAATATAAGTATCGAACTTTTATTCTGGGGGCCGAAAAGTCGAATCAGAAATGTCTTGAGCTTTCGCCTTCGTTTGGTAGTGTTTATAAAACATGGCTGGAAAGCGAAATTTGTGGCTGACTTCAAGAGGGTCGCCTTAAGAGCGGAAACGACAGCTGCGCGGTTCTATCTTAGAATTAGTCGGCGCATGATAAAAAAATAGTAATTATATTGACCACTACTACATGTTAAAACCAGTGTTGTACACGTTCCTCAAAAAAAAAAAAGGAACGAAAGCTCGTTCCTCGTTCCTTGTGATTTTTGGAACGCGTTCCCGTTACAAGTTCCATATGTGAAAAAGGAACTCGTTCCCGTTACAGTTCAAAAAATGGAACGTATCATAACAGATACGTTACATTTGCATTTTGCTGATTACGATATTTAGTTAGATAGATCAAAGTCTTTTTTTTTTATTTATTCCATCAAATGGCAACATGCGAATTTGAATGCCGTGATGGAAGGGCACCAGGAGAAGAGAGCAAGCGAAGCAGGGTTTCAATTGTTGATATATTCACATTTAAAAATCTTTTAACCATATTCATGTTTGTGGTGGGCGATGTCAGACGAGCAAAATATACTGTTACCCCATATTGCACGAGCGTTTTACAACAATCTCGCGCGTTTTAATCTAACAAAGTCCCTCGTTCGAACTTAACAACAGTTGCTTCTCGATGTTGCTGTCCTCAAAACGATCAAGTGAAGAAGGGGGTGGGACTTTTGGAAGATCAGTCTTGAAAACTACAATTCCTTTTTCGTGATGGTTGGATTAGTCGTTCAGTTTGAAGGTCGGGGACTAGGGGAAAAGGATTAAAGGTTAATTTTTGTGTACTTATAAGTGCCCAATGTTCGGGACACAAGGGTGCGTTCGATGTCCGGTAACATGTTCTTTTGTCGTAACTCTAGTTCTCTGTCAAAGTTTAGTGATGGCTATAGTCGGCCTTTTATTTCTAGGTGCATGACGATTCGTGGAAGCAAAGAAATTAGCCGAGTTTGAAACGTCCCTCTTTCCGTGTCGTTTCCTTTGCCTAAAAGGTTTGCATTTTGTACCGCAGTCTCTGGCACTGAAAAAAGAAACATATTGTCCATTAGCTTTACTGCACCAGGCTGTTACTAAACGTGGACCACACAAAATAAACCCTAAGATAATTAACCAACAAGTTAACGAGATTCTGCTCTTCATAGAGATATTGTTTTTTATACTTTTAGAATTTCCCTCTTTGAAATTAACAAAAAAATACCCCACTGGACAAAAAAAGGAACGCCGTTCTTCTTTCCGTTCCAAAAATGTAACGAGTTCCCGTTCTAGTTCCACCGATGCAAGATGGAACGGCGGCGTTCCTTCGTTCCTCCTAAAAGAGACGCGTTCCAGGAACGTCGTTCCTTGGAACACCGTTCCGTACAACACTGTGTTAAACTGCCAGAATCCACGAGAATAATGTTAATTTTATTCGAGGATTCGACAAAGGCAACGTCAGTGGCACAAGCTCAGCGGCGTACGAAAATAGCCGTGCATCGAAAAGTCCAGTACCGAAACGACCACGCACCAAAACGACCGCCATAACGATCAATAATTCACTACTCGAAAAAGGATAAATCACTTATAAATGCTATGCAATGTTCATTCCATGTCCGTTCGATGTTCCGTCTCGCTGTACATTCCTACTCGCCTGTCACGTGATCGATTGAACATTCAAGCTCGTCGGACATTTAGGCCATAAACGCAACACCAACAACTTCGACCCCCCCCCCCCCCCCCCCCCCCTCATTTCTCAAGTAGTTCCGACGCCTCTGCTTTGAAACCAATCGTGTTGCGACACAACATGCAACCGTGTTTTATGACGAAATACGCAGCATAGTTAAATTGAACTGTATACCAGAATGGACGAAAGCTATAGGCTGGAAGACTTCAGGGAGCCAATATATGCTACGAACAGGCGACGAATTACGCCCGGCGGCTTTCGGTCTGCGCTCGGCGTCAGCACAGTGGCGCCGAGAGCAAAGCGAACGAACCGCCGGGCCAAGTTCGTCGGTTGTTCGGTGCATATTCGCTCCGTGAAAGCGGGCCTACATCGTGCCTATCTTTCCCAGCACGCCGACGCCGTCCTTGATGCCTCATTCGATCTGAATAATCGACATACGCCGCAGCACATTTGTCCGTGTACGCCCTGAATAATTTCGCTTCGCAGATCAATGTACCTGGGCCAATGGCTCGTCCCTTAATCGCTCCTTCTTCACTTTCTACGCTTCTTTAAATGGTAGAACCTCTTTCGCCGGCGCGTGCGTCCCGCGCAGGCGCGACCTAATGGTTTTCTATAAACACCGTGGGGATGACCTGGATAGATAAAGATACACACAGTTCCGGCAGGGGCACCTTTGGAAGTGTTTCCAAAGGTGCCCCATTTTTTGAAGCATTTTATTGAAGTGTTTCCAGCGTCACCGTGCCGCTACGTGGATTGCGAATTACGTCGACATCTATTATATACATATATTATCGAACAGTGGAAGTGCGTCCCTAGCCCGCCGTGACCGGTGACACCTTTCCGGCAAAAATTATGTTGTCAGAATTCCCGGTGCGTCGTCGTCACCGCCAGAAGATCGTTCGACCGGCCCGGAAAAGAGGCACGCGCGAGGACTTGCAAATTTTTGGTCGATGGCACGTGACGCTCACTTCGCACCCAGTTCATTTTTTTTTGTTCATCAAAAAGGAAAAAAAAAATAAAAAAAATAAAGAAAAGAACATCCCCCCACTGGCGCTATGTTCTAGCGAAATGAGGTCGTGGGGCAAAAGTAGCTGATATTTGCGAAGATTATTTTATTGCTCGTTTTTATTCTCGCGGGTTTAATACGCGAAGAGGCGAGAAAGTTTTCCAAGTTCAACGGGAGACGTGATCGCCACACGTAAGGCCGCCGGTAGGGGGATCAGGGGGAAGTGCCACTTTGGGGCGGGAAGGGTCGGTGCGGACTCATTACGTGGCCGAACCAAATTAGCAAAGAGATCGGCTGCGTTCGAGACCGGGTCATCGCTGACGCCCATTACAGGATTAAGAGATCGTCAGATTACATTTTCGCTGTCAACGAGTTATGAAAAGAGACACTTCATGTGAATTGCTGTTCAAAGTGACTTCTAACGGATGACACCAATTATGTTTTTTTTTTTTTTCTGCACACGCCACGAATGACCGTGCATAAGGCACGCTCATTTTTCTAGTGTGATCTGCCATCGTTGAAATATGTAAACATCCTGCATATGGTTGAAAAAAACCCGAGACTGCGGGTAAACGACACGACACTAAAAAGTCTCTAACACAGCTGAAATTTTTATTTTCCGAAACCTGGCTATATAGGCACTTCGATACAAAAGAAAAAAGGGGAGAGGGTGAGAACCCCAAAGAATGCCACTTTCCACCAACGTATCCTCTGACTAAACAACAAGGACAACGGACTCTGCGTTATGCACTTCTCTTATCTTTGTCCCCTCGCTTCCCGACCACAAACACACTGGTAACCCCAAGCCCAGTAACACACATACAAAAAGAAAAGAACGACCCATTGTCCCCTTTACCCGGAAACCTACAAACATAAACCTTGAAGGTCAGAACTTTTCACAGCCTAAGAAAACGCCGAAGTTCGTTGTCCAACCCAAACGACGGCTTATTAACTGCGTTCCCGTGACCTAATATTGTTAATGACTCTTTTATCAACCGCTTATGGTCATCTTTTTCCCGCAACTCTACTGAAGTTAAATGCCACAACGGTACACAGTTCCTACATTCGATCAGATGTGTTGATACTTCGGAGTACGGGTCTTTTTTCTTTATACAACGTTTGTGTTCCGTCAACCGCTCATTTATACACCGTTTAGTTTGTCCAATATAACAAAGTCCACAATCAAAGGGTATCTTGTAGATGACACCCGACGAACATTCCATCCTGTTTGTTTCTTTGACGCTCAAGCCGCTCATTGCAGATACGTAGCTGTCTCTCTGGCGAGCACTCGCCGTAACGATGGAGATCCGTGTCGCTTGCGTGCTCTCGGAACCTAGACAACGGATAAACGTGAATACCGGTGGAAGAATATGGACCGGACGTGAGATTTCAAGAACGGAAAATATCACTCTACCAAAAACAATGTAAAAAAAAGGTGTAAAAAAATTTAGCCTTTCCACTCTGGTGAAGAAGGAAGAGCAGCGGAGCTGTACTATGTGCCGCCATCTATGAGCAACGGCGGCAACCAGACAACAGGTAATCCGGTTGTCTTGTTGCCGCCGTCGCTCATAGATGGCGGCAGCTGTCCAGAGGGTTGTGTCGAGATTTATTAGTCCGCGGACACGAAACTGGGGAAACTAGCCCTTATCAGCTCCGCCGTAAAAAAGCGCAACAAACAACGTTCGGCCCGTGATAAAGACAGTGAAACCTGTCGTGTTAAATTTTTTTTTATCGGTACCGTTTGGCTATTGTAGGCTCTGAAAATGTGGACATGACCCCGTATATTCGCTGTCACTTGCGAATAATACGTTGTGCCGAATTCAAACTACTGGACTTTTGAAATCGCCGAAAGTCCCCGGAAAAAGATAGCTTCGCCCTGGGTTTCGCAGATGACATTGACGCACGCGTGTTCGCAGCCCGTACACGAAAACATATGGCTCCCACGTGACTGGATTTGCACCGAAGATCGGTTCTGTCCGAACTGTCGGCACCGTCGAGACGTGATCGGCCTGTGCACCCGGCGGGCTTCGGACCCGCGAGCGAGCGAGCAGGCGTCCTCCTCGCTAGGATTACGCTCGCTGCGCGCTCTCTTTTCCCTCGGCCACTACTTCTGTACGCACCTTTCGGCGCCCTCCATGCATCTCAGCTCGCGGAAAGGGACGACGATAGTGGACCGATAGCGGCACGATTCACGATGTTTCGGGGGAAGGGGGCATATCTCGCGTTGTATACGCGGCGCCGCCGCCGGATAGCCCTCCTCCGGAACACATGTTTGAATTGGTATTGGGACTCGTTGCTCCGATGCTGCGATGTCTATCTTCAAGACAGACGGCGTCCGGCTTCCAGTCGTCGATATCTGGGGTTGCGCTCGCTTCGATCGATTCCGACGCACGGCGACGAAGGATTTCGCTTTGCAAGGACAGGCAAAACGTGGGCGCTGTCATCCGTCCGTTTCCTCGGGTCCTTTACCAACTGGTACACGGGTTAAGGCTGGGAAAAATGTGCAGAAAATAAACCAAACATTGCACGAAACTCGGAGGGGAAAAAAAAAAAAGCAAAATTCTTTCGAATGTATTTTTGGAAAACGGAGGTAATATTTGCATTTAAATGAAAAAAAAAAAAGTGGTCTTGTTAGAAGGAAATGCGCCATCGCCGCACGGAAAATTCACGCATGTATTGAGTTAAAAACTAATAGTATGGAGCTATTTTTTTAAGTTCCGATAGTTCCGATTTCTGCGCGAGTTCCGGTTCGTTATTCGTGAGTGTGTTTCCTCCTTTCTTTACTGACATTCGCAAGTGAGTCCGTTCGTTCTACCGAGAGCCCTATGACGGCGGCTTTCAGAACGCTTCCGAAATTAACGTGCATTTTATATCGCCCAGGTTGCCCTTCGTGGCAGACAATAATTTACAGCTCATTTGAAGCGTGTGCTGGGAACACCGCGATGAAATATGGTGCGTGCCGCGCGCGAGAGCAAGAAATGAAGCTACCGAGGTCCGAGGCTTCGTCACTAGGTCACATTGGAGTGGGGCAATAAATTTGTAGGCGTCGCACCTTTCACTGCCACCCTCTGGCGTCTTATACCACATTTTCCCCCCAAGAAAAAAATAAGAAACGAAATATATATACAGGAGTCCCAGATAACTTGCCCCACACTTTACAAATAAACAGAACGCTCTGGGAGCGTGAAACCAACTGTAAGTTATTAGAAAGGGTTTTGGGAAAGTGCACAATTTTTGTTTTCAGTGAGCCTAGTTAATGAGTTAATTAACACTAATGAGCTATTCTTTCATTATTCGTTTAAGAGCCGAGGTGGGAACTGGAAAGTTGCAGAGCGCATTGAGAAACCTTCAATTAAGGTGTTTCTTATCATAGCCTCCTCTATACCTCTATACCCACAAAGCCTGCAGCAGTTCGATGACGGAGCAATAGAGCGCCCGGTCGCAGATTTGGAGCGCAAGGATCTGGTATAGGACAGAGCATTTCTCGGGAAACCTGGACGTCAGCGCACAGCTTTCTCAGCGGCGAGGACCCGAAACATGGTTTTCAAACCCGTCGAGAAAAGAAGCGGTAGCGCGAGGAACGCGGGGAGCACGAGCGGTCATTAAATCCCTCGGGAAAAGTGTGTTTTGACGTCTCGCCGCAGCGGGGTGCCCGTCACGTGTTCTCCTCTCATCCGTTGTCTCCCGCTCTACCTTTTCAATTTCAATGGCCGCTCCTCGTGGCGATCTGCCAGCCTTTGTCAGTATGCTATGTTTTTACATGATACGCTATGCACGCTTATTTTTATTAGGCGAAACAGAAAAACCGCGAAATATGAAAAAAGACCACGCGACAACGCGCCCGCGCGTAGCGCTTGCAGCGCTCTCAGACGTGCTCTGACGGAACGAAGTCCACCTTATCACTGGCGCGTTGTTCGAGACAGGGCTTCGGGTTGTGGTAGTTCCCGAATATAAGCGCGAGCACCGACTGCTGCAAAGCCCTGTCTCGGACAGCGTGGCATTGGCAAGGTAAACTTCGTTCCTTCTGAGCTCGTCCAAGGTAAAGTCACTTTAGTTTGAGAGCCCTGCAAGTGCGACGCGCTGGCGCGATGTCATGTGGTCTTTTTTTTTTTTTATTTCGCTGTCTTTCTTTCTAGAATCTAGGCTAATAAAAAGAAGCTCGCAAAGGGTATAATTATAGGAAACACCTTAATTGGGCGTTTCTCAATGCGCTTGACGACTTTCCAGTTCAAACCTCGGCTCTTAGACGAATAATTAAAAAATAGCTAATTAGTCCTAACAAACTAATTAACTAGGCGCACTGAAAAACAAATTGTACACTTTCCCAATACGCTTTCTAACAACATACAGCTTATTTCACACTCGCAGGTCGCTCCGTTTTTTATTGTCTTTTTTTGTAAAGCTGGGTGCCAGTTATCTGGGACACCCTATATAACTATATACTGTAGAACCATTTAACTTCCTGGCCTTTATTTTTCGCGAGTTGGTCAAAGAGGACATAATCCCGGCCATTGAATTTCGCGAATACCAGACGCCTGCATCGAAAATCTTAAGGGCCGAAATTTTCGCGTGCCCTTCAATTTCGCAAATTTTTCAATTCGCGAAATCCACGAAAATTAAGGGTTCGCGAACATTAAGGGTTTTACAGTACGTATAAATACATAAGAATGTGTCCAATAAACATACTAGAACATAAAAAAATTAAAAAAATCTTATATGTCATTACTTATGAATTATGGAGCTTTTTATCGTGTCATGTCCATTTGACAAATTATATTAGAAACGTTTTTTTTTCTTCTTCTCAATAGGCTTATATAACGAAATTGAGCGCGTGACCACTTTTGTGGGAACAAGAAAAATATGCCGGAGAGAAGTGGGGGGGGGGGGGGGGAGAGAGGGGAGTTGCATCAGTGTGAGAATTGAGCCTTTATGTATGCTAGAAGGCATGGAGTGGGGCTTGATGTATGGTCTGGCTTAGTAAGTGTCTATAGAGCGTTTTCGTGGGAGGGTCGCCATGTTGAAATATGACGTAGTTGGGTTTTGCAACGAAAACTAAAGTAAATAGTTTAAACACAACTACAAAAAGCATAGTCAACAAAAAAAAAAAAAAAGAAATAGGACGTTTGGCACGAAACCCTTGAATTCTAGCGCCTTCAAATAGGCAAATAAAGCGATTCGCTATTTTTCCCCAACTGATCTACGTCACAGTTCAACATAACGGCCGCCACAAAAGAAAGAATAATAAAATAAAACGGATTGTACGTTACTTTCTAACACGTTGCGAATTGTGACTGGAGTCTTCGTTCGTTTGGCATGGCATTCGTGTATCACTACTGCGTGGTGCACGTTAAAGACCCCAGGCTAGCGGTTGTACTGCACTGGCTAAATTGCTCATCTACAGCTGGGAGACTCGTCGCCCGTTGAGGTAGACCAAGTTCTAGGCTGTATAAACATACACACATCCCAATTTTTTTTTTTTTTTGGCATGGCATTAGGCGAGGGCGCGTGCTACGAAGGGCCTCAAAGCAGAGCTCAGCAAATATAGCTTTCCCTGTCAACGATTGTCAAGGTGCCGTTCTATTGAGAAGAAAATTCAACGCGACAAAGTATTTGACAAAGAACTCGCGGTTGAATATGATTTTTCGGCGCAGTAAAGGCCAGTTCACAGACTTGCGTTTGCTTACGTCCGAGTTCTTGCTATCTTTTACGACAAGAGAACATACTGGCACGCTGGCGCCATCTATGAGGTGACCATGGGACTGCTTATCACTAGAGCGAAGGTTTTGTGCTGTTTGCGAGAAGAAATGTAAATATACGTACTTTATATGAGAAATGGTCTCGTATAACATCATCAAAAATGTTCCTAATAAAAAATAAAAAAAAGAATGATGCGCAAAAAAAAAATATATGGGGACACTGCAACTGTTTCATAGTACCAGTGTGATCTTTCGTCGTAAGAAATTTTATCATGTTTCAAGGCACACGGTCGTAAGCAGTGGCAAGTGTGCGAACCGACCTCATCATCCTCGAAATAAAAGTAAATGGCGATTCTTTTTTTTCATCTCGGCCCAGGAAACACGCCTTCTCATGATTCATACCCGCGGGTTTCTGAGAAATCACGCCCTGAGCCTTCCTTTTTTTCTTAAAAATTCTTTACATCCCGGCTTTTCTAACGCATGTTTGACAAAGCAAGATTCGAAGCAACAAAGCCTATTCGCGAGGCCATGCACGGCGCTTAAATTAATCGCGAAACGCCCGCGGGTTGAGAGGACCGAGCAATCGTATTAGGGCTTACAAATAAGCGGGAGATGAAAGGCGAACGCCGACTCTCGCCCCGCAGGATATCGAGGCCACGCGGAATTCGACACCCCAGTTGACCGCTCTCACAAAGCCGAGCGAAGAACGCACGATATAGAGTTCGCGTGTTAGTGCTCTCGCTGCTTTTTCCTCCCCCGCACCGCTTGCGCTCTTCGAATCAAAATGCGGTCCCCATTCTGGCAACTTTTTTACCCTTCGCTCGAGCCTGTGGCTTTTAGAGTGAATAGAAATGGAGGCTGGCGGGCACAGCCCGCTCACTAACTAACCGTGTTTGTAGGCGGGCATGCACTGTAGCCGACTTGCGACCCCTGCATCAGCACATCCTATGCGAAGGCCTTGTTCGCGAGTTCGCATTCGTCTGACTGACACGGCCTAACCCATGTTCTTTTAAGAACGCATTTGACTGGGCAGGCCGTGCGCGAAGTTTCGGCAACTTTCTGGATAAGTTTCGAATAACGCGCGGGCGCGTTTTTTTTTTTTTTTTTTTTTTTTAGAGTTTTTAAAATGGCGTTTACAATTCTCCGGGCTTTCGTCTCATGCTTGGATAATATATTGAGTTAGTTTTATTTTGCCAGTTAAGTACGGAGCTGTGTTTAGTGGAGACTTCCTCCCGGAGGCAGTCGGAACTGAAAACAGAATAGCGAAAAGTGTTTTTGCGTAGCCCTTGATGAGATGTGGAAATCCGTTGAAAGAGACGCGAGAGATACGCATCAATACGCAGATATAAAGAACCAGAAATCTAATCAGTCTCTCTTTATCGCTGTCCATTACATACACCTTAATTCAGAAACCGAGCGAATTATCCTAATTCCAATTCGTCTGTCTCGTGACCATGCCGTAAATGAAAGGAATAACTTCGGCAAAATAGAGATCCTCTTTGCACGCAATTGCCAGGAGCTCTCCTCAGTCTTTAAGGAGTCATAAAACAATTTTTTTACTTTCCCTAAATACTAGTTAGAATCATTACCCAACGTTAATAACCGAATAGAGTTGCCTCACTTTTTCTTTCTAGTTATTGGCAGTCGGCAAACAAATTAGAGAAATATGAGCATCGTTCATCGCCTCAACTCGGAGCCAGAACAAGCGGCCACGTAGCCTGGTGCCTATCCTCTGCCGCTAACGTTAATATAGCCACGCGCTGGGGTCGGCGAAGTCGAAAACGCGGGCTGAGTGAGCTACGGGCATTGTTAGAGTCAGTCTATTCTCATCACCGCAGTGGTTGGACACGAGCCACTACCTATAGTGTCCACCGAGGCATTGTTACGAGCCGAAGTCGAGTGCTCACGCAAATCTCGTGTCCAATTCATGAGCCGCGCTCAACTGTCGTCAGGCGGGTGGTTTCGACCTCACAATTCGTCATCAAGGTTTGCAAAGGCGAGACTGAAATACTCCTTTTTGCCTCACCATTTCACCGTGACCAAGGAGCGTCTGAGTCAGTGGTGGTCCGTGTGAGTGTATTTGGGTCAGGTTAGGACCAGTACGCGTCTGCAAAGTCATGAACATTTTAACCCCATATCGTTTTATGACCCCTTTAACCTCGTTGAACTGGTACTACTCGGGTGAACATTTTCTTTCAGCCCTCGTCGTTTCTTTGTAAAAGGGGACATAAGGCTGAACTTCACGGAGCGAATTATGCGACGAAGAACTGACGAACGTTTCCCGACGTCACGCTTGCTTTGCTGAGCTGGGGCCCTAATCTGGACACTTGGCGAAAAAGACGGCGAGAAATCTCACGGCTACGATTGGCCGGCGCCAAGGTCAAGTGCGGCGTCAGGCAATCACAGCCGCCAGATTTCTCGCCGACTTTTTCGCCAAGTGTCCAGATTAGGGCCCCTGATGTGCTAATGCCACGCACAGAGCTAGCAGAGCGAACGCTGGAGAGGAAGCGGTCTGCTCTCCAGCGTTCCCTTTGCTAAACTGTTCCTCTGCTAAACTGGAAAGAGGTGGGAAAAGCTTCAGCTCAACCAGACATGTACCCGTTACCCCAAAGAAGTGACTAAATACCGTTACTCGTTACTCGCTCAAAAAGTAACTGAGCACGTTACTCGTTACCGATTCTCAAAAGGAACGCGTTACTTTAGCTCAAAAGTAGCGAGATACTTTTCTCCTTCGTTTGACGGCCAAAAACACAACTGCATTTGTTTTATGTTTTATTGCTTTCTTTACATTAGTCGTTACACTTAAGTAGTAGCTGCCTCTCGAAGTTTTTATTGGGAATGTTTTCCAGATTCATTGAGAATACATCTCCGGCGACGGTGCAGAGTCGTCCTACTGACGCGCTTGAAGAAATGGCACGTCGTGCTTCAGGAAGAGCTGGTGGATCTTCGGGAACTGCGCCTTCATTGAGGACAGCGGGTAATGGGTCCTCTGCCTTACCGTGTTCGCAACCTCCGGGTTTACATTCGGTCCATACCCGGTTTTAGAAGGTTTGACCCACGAACCTTATTGTGTTCGCTGGGTGAAGGACATTCCCAGCTGTAGAGTTCAGTACAGCAACGTTTATCGCTGGACACGTCAGTCGAACTGTTCGACTGACGTGTCCAGCGATTTACGTTGCTGTATACTGTCATACTGTTTAGTTGTATTTCATGTTGCCCAACTACCTTTCTCGCAATAGACGCATATTCCGGTTAGAATAAAAACAAGGCCGTTTAAATGGTGTTGTACACATTACTCCTCAAAAGTAACGGAATACCGTTACTCGTTACTTGCCCTTAAAAGTAACTAAGTACGTACTCGTTCCTTTTCTAAAAAGTAACTAAATACGTTACTCGTTACCGAAAATAGTAACTAGGTAGAAGTAACTCGTTACTTGTAACGCGTTACGTACATGCCTGCCCTCAACTCTTAACCGGTCGCCGACTATGCGGAACGCAAATTGGTCTGCTTCTTGCGCAGGAGGTGACGTCAGAACGCCGTGCTCTGATTGGCTCTGATTGGAAGGATAGTGGGTAGACCTCATGGCAGCTAGCATTGCGCTCTACCCATTATCCTTCCACCAGGGCCAATCAGAGCTCGACGATATGACGTCACCTCCTGCGCATGAAGCAGACGAACTTGCGCTCCGTATAGGTAAGAGGCGCCTCCGCGATGTACGGTCCCCTTTTATTCCCGGTCGTCGACGCGTGACCATTGAAACCTTACGTTTCCGTTTCGAGTCCGCGTGTGCTCGAAATTAATTAGGCCTAACGAGGGCACAGGATATTACCTTTTCTTTTACGGAACAACGTTCCATTTTTTAGTCACGAGACTGGCGTGACCAAGTTTCGTCCGGTGTGGGCATTTCTATGCCCAACGTTATTTCTTTTTTTATTATTCACGGGATGAGCGAAAAAGCGAGAAACAAAATCATGAAAAAAAATCACGCAATGAGAAACGAAAGCTCCATTCATTTTTGTTCTCTGCCGGGTCGGTGCTAATGACAGGCCCGTGGCCTCGCCGTGGTCGATCCATTAGTGCTGATTGCGTCCGCGTCGCCTAAGTGGACATGAGTGATCGGCTAATGCCCGGGACGTTTGCGTCTGTAATTAGACGCGCTCCTGACTTCTTCCAAAGCCGCCAGACCGCCGGGGCTACCACGGACCGAAACGAGAAAGGAGTGGCTCAGCCCCAGAAATCGATGCTGCAGCCACAATTTCGCAATGACGAATCCGTCAGTGTCCAACTGCGTGGCCGGTGGACATGATGGATAGATGGGGATGAATCCGTGTGTTTCGGCTATGTCTCAGCAGATTGGAGAATTGCGGCGGTGCATCCGACTCTTCTGCAGGGTGTCTTTTCTGCACGCATCGCCCACTCGGCACTGCGCGCACGTCTACCGCATAATAACTGCGAAGGTGGTCATTAAGATATAATTTATACGTAGGTGACCTTTTTACCCGGCCTATTGGTTTTGTCAACTACCTCCTGCATATACGTAATAGGGGCCAAACTGCGTGTTCATAAGTCGATTTCGGTCTGGGCATATGTAGTAGATGCGTCGATCGACTATTCGCATGTCTACGTTTCAAGTAAGCCTGCCTAACCTCGACAGTGGCATTGTCAAGATAGCCGAAGAGTATTCTTTGTGCCAAAACTTTCAAAATGAGCCACCACATTAGCTTTTTCTTCCGCTGGCCGACCCTCAAAACACCTGGGAACGCCTTTGACGGATTATTGGAGCAAAGTTTCTACTTGACACCGATGCCTTGTCAAATTGGCTGGAATTGGAGATCATGACTGTAACAAAATGCAAAAAGAGTCGTGGAAGGTTGGCGAAATTTTGTTTTGCGTTTAAATGAACGAATGGAAAGATAAAACGAATCATGCTATTAAAGAGGTCCCCAGGCAGCTCGGTTTCCATGGTAACTGCCAGGCCCAAAATGGAGATCATTATGGCTCTTCTGACGTTGTACATATAGGTCTTTTTGCGTCGTGTCGCCGCCCCGGAAAAAAACATTGCCATATAATAATAATAATAATAATAATAATAATAATAATACTAATAATACTAATAATACTAATAATACTAATAATACTAATACTAATACTAATAATACTAATACTAATAATACTAATACTAATACTAATAATACTAATACTAATAATACTAATACTAATAATACTAATACTAATAATACTAATACTAATAATACTAATACTAATACTAATAATACTAATACTAATACTAATAATACTAATAATACTAATAATACTAATACTAATAATACTAATAATACTAATAATACTAATAATACTAATAATAATAATACTAATAATACTAATAATACTAATAATACTAATAATACTAATAATAATAATAATACTAATAATAATAATACTAATACTAATAATACTAATAATAATAATACTAATAATACTAATACTAATAATACTAATACTAATAATACTAATAATACTAATAATACTAATACTAATAATACTAATAATACTAATACTAATAATAATAATAATAATAATAATAATAATAATTTTTATTGCAAATATGAAACATCAATACAAAAGAAAGCAAGTCTGTCAAAAGCCAATAGTGGCTTGTAGGACTAGACTCGGCATCGACGTAGCGAAAAAAACATTATATGTAAACATAGCATAAGACGAAAGTAAACACAAGTTACAAGAATTGCAGACAACCCTGCAAAAAAAAAAAAAGAACACGCCAAAGAAAAAAATACCATCAAGCATAATGGTTCTGGAACCTTAACAAACAACATAGGTAGAAAATATAATACAAAACATCGCATTAAGAAAAAGAATACTACTAACATGCCGAAAAAGAACAAAACAACAAAAATATATTACTCAACTCATTCATAAATACGCGCATAAGTCAGCTAAAAAACACAAGGGAAAGAGAGAAAAGAAACACACACACACACGAACCTTATATGTGCGAACATATCTGAAAAGAGTAGTGAAATGAAATATTAAAGGCCGAGTTTTCAAGGCCTTAGCAGATCGTTCTTAGTAGTTTTTTAAGTTCACGTTTTGAATGTAATTCAAAAAAGGTATTGGAAAGGCCGTTAAAAATTTCAGGGACATAAAACGAGCGCAGTCGTTGTCCATACTTCGTATACACACGTGGGATGATGAAACGTTCACCATCTCTTAGAGCGCGATGTCCAACCCTAGGAATTTTAAAAGGGCTTGACCAAATGTGTTTACTAATAACAGACCTTTGGAATAGAGCAGAAAAACGCGGAAGACATAAATATTCAAACAAAACCTCACTTGGGATATTTATCGAAGTATACGCTACGCTTTTTAAAATGCTTTTCAAGATGCTATCAATTTTATCTTGCCAGAGCATAGAACACTTTGCGTAGATAGTAATGCCATATCTCAACAGACCATACGCTAAAGCATTCGCGATCATTTTTCTAACAGAAAGAGGGAGAAACATTTTGGTAGAGTATAACATACATGATACACTTCGTATTTTTTTAGCAACGTAACTAAGGTGAGAGTTCCAGGACATATTGCTGTCAAAGTAAATTCCTAAATACTTATTTGTATGAACATATTCGAGAGGATTACATCTGCAGCTCGTACAGTTTGACGAGTGTAGCACAAAAGGAACATGTGAACTCATACGTTTTAAAGGACTATTGAAACACATCAGTTTTGTTTTATGAACATTAATTTTAATAAGATTGGTGTCAAACCAGTTCATTACCTGGGTAGCATTAGCTTGCAATAGGTTAATCGCATTGTTACAATTTATATGCGTTGACACTAGCAGCGTGTCATCCGCGTATTGAAATATTTGACATCCTGAGACAGATTTCGCGAGGTCGTTTACGTATAAATTAAACAAAAGTGGAGACAAAATGGAACCTTGAGGTACTCCTGCTTTCAAGGACACTTTAGCGCTACTGGTATTGCAAACTGAAACATGCTGCGTCCGGTTTGCTAGAAAATCTTGAAGTAAGTTGAAAAAAGGCCCTCTGAAACCGTAGCTGAAAAGTTTTTTCAACAGTATTTTATGATTGATGGAGTCGAACGCCTTAGCAACGTCTAAAAACAGAGCGCAGGCATATTTATTTTTTTCAAACGTGCTATGTAACAAATCTACGAGGTCTTCCAGTAGAGATTCGGTGCCACGTCCCACAATAAAACCGTATTGCGACGGAGCTAATAAATTAGACTTTTCAAGAAAAATTGTCATAGTTTTCAAAATGTGTTTTTCCAGTAGTAACGCTAAGCAGGGAAGAATAGAGATCGGTCTGTAGCTTTCTACGTTGTTTCGCGTGCCTCCTTTGTAAAGTGGTCTCACGATAGCACTTTTAAGGCCAATAGGAATGATCCCTGAATTGATAATACCGTTTAAGATATATAATAAAATGTTACTCATAACGTCGAAATTGCGCCGTAAGTCGGAAGGACGAATATTGTCCGCTCCAGGCGCCTTGTTGGGCTTAAAGCTAAATAAAAATATCCGTAAATCTTCCACAGTCATGTTGGGCAAAAAGGCGGATGACAAACTTGAATATTGCAAATTAATGGGCGTGATAAGATCGTCCTGTGACGCACCTGAAACAGTAGCAAAAAAGCGATTAAAAGTGTCAGCGATTTGCGACGTATCGGAGCCAAAATATTTTGCAATTGAATTATCTATAGATGACTTGCTGGAACATCCCTTTACTTCATTTAAAATAGCCCAGGTTTTAGAAACGTCATGACGAGATTGGAAAAATTTTTGTTGGAAATGTTGGCGTTTTTTTGAACGTACTAATGCATTCGCGCGATTTCTAAGGCTCCGGAATTGCAATTTTAACTCCTTGTTATGGGGAAAACGACGACATCTCGCCCATAAAACGTCTTTTTCTTTGATAACTGAAAGGACGTCAGCGGTTAACCAAGGTTGATTTTGTTTGCGTCTTTTGATCCTAATGGTTTTCGTGCAAATTGCTTTAAAAGTTTCGAGTATATCAACTAATTTGGCATAGGCGTCATAATAGTCGGAATTTTCGATAAGCTTATTCCAGTCATAGTTGGAAATCAATTTATCAAGTCGACTCGAATCGATTATTGTTGCATGACTTTGATGATCAGGTGAATCGGAAATGACATCGAAATTAATTCGACATCCCACAAAGTAGTGGTCCGCCAATTTTTGCGCAATTACAGCCGATATTACTGGAACCCCCGAATTTCTAATGTTTATATGATCAATGCAAGATGAAACAAGGTTGCCAGATAAGCATTCTTCTCTCGTGGGAGCGTGAATGACACTTTCAATACCGTAGTCTGCAAGGATATTTAAATAATCACACACATTAGATTTAAAAGGCTTTAAAAGGTCAATATTTAGGTCACCCAAAAGACAAAGTTTATCAGTAGACACAAAATTGCCTAAACTCGTGTTCAGCTCATTTAAAAACATAGATACACTTTCCGAGGGCGGCCTATAAAACGCCAAGAGGGATATAATAAAATTCGATTTACTGAGTTTTAACGAAAGGCACTCTGCATATTTGAACGAGATACTTAAATCAACCGCTGACCAAACGTTTTTAACATATACGGCTATGCCTCCTCCTCTAGCCGAGTTGCGAGTCAGAAAGAAAGTTTCAAAACCGGATAAAGAAAAATTACCTTGTGAAACGGCCACTTCTTGAACATTTATTTCTGTTAAGACAAACACGTCGACAACGTTCTCAACTGCACGAACGATATGTTGAAACTCGTCCCAATATTTTCTTAAGCTTCTTATGTTTACATGTATTACCGTGATCGCACTAGCACTAGGTGGAAAAGTGTCCAGAAAGGAAGGGAAGTCAGAAAGTACGTTAGTGTTTTCCATTGTTACGTTATTTTTTCGATGTCCCTAGTACTGGCGATGCGTAGCGCCGTTGAGGTCTCGTCCTTTTTAGCGAAGATGGTGCCGTTCTTTACCCATACGAACTTGTACGATTTTTCTCTGCCCTTTGTTCTCGCCTGCCAGAAGATGTCCTTATTCGTTCGTGTTAAGTTGTCATTAAAGTATATTTTCTGTTGTCTTCCTGCCCTAGGAAGCGTTGCCAACCTCTTTCGAGCCATCATCCATTGTTCTTTCCCAGATACAGATGTGAACTGAACTAAAATCGGAGGTGCTCCTTCACGCCTGGAACGCAGGCGATGGCATGCTACCACTTCGTCCGGGTTAAAGCCCTCGATGCTCAGTTTTGTTGCAAGGTCAGCTAATGTGACTTTCAGGTCTTCATCCTTCGTAAAAGGAACACCGTGAATTTCCATATTGCACCTTCTGCTGTACTGTTCGGTCGAATTTGCGTTGTTTTGCAAGTGTTCAATCATTGAGGTTTGCTCTGATACAGTAGCCTGCAGCACTCCAACTTCCGATCGGAGTAGTTTAATATCTCTTTCATTTGCTGCGACTAGCTGCATGACGGATTCGCACTTTTTTACAGATTCTTGGAGCTCCTCGATCGTCTGTTTCATAGCGACTACGGATGGCTTCAAAGATAAAAGATCGTCAACCTTTGCAGGAAGGTCGCAAAGGCGATCGACATTTACCTTCAACAACTGAAGGAGCTCCAGTTTTTTGTTTATGTCTACAAGTAGTGCTGACACGCTGCCCTCGACGGCTGGTATTATGGACTCATCGGGAGTGCTGACGCTTAACCTGCTATCGCGATTCCTGCACGTGCGGCAATTCCAAATTTCGCGTTTAGCGTTTCCCATTGATTTAAAAGTTCTTTCCGATATGCCCGAGCATGCATCAAGATGATACGCATGATTACAGGAAGAGCACTTCATAAAAATTCCGTCACTCGGAACAGACTTAAAACACACAATACACTCCAGGTCGTTTCCTTCAGCCATTATTAACAATGTTCACAAAATGTGCGCACACTTACAAAAGTAAAAAACCGTTGAGCAAATACACTTGTTGCAGTCGACGGCAAAACATACAAAGAAAAACTAGCAAAACATGATAAAGAAACACTAATAATACTAATAATAATAATAATAATAATACTAATACTAATAATAATAATAATAATAATACTAATAATAATACTAATAATAATACTAATAATAATACTAATAATAATACTAATAATAATACTAATAATACTAATAATAATACTAATAATAATACTAATAATAATACTAATAATAATACTAATAATAATACTAATAATAATAATAATAATAATAATACTAATAATAATAATAATAATAATAATAATACTAATAATAATACTAATAATAATAATAATAATAATACTAATACTAATACTAATAATAATAATAATAATAATACTAATACTAATACTAATACTAATACTAATACTAATACTAATAATACTAATACTAATAATACTAATACTAATAATACTAATACTAATACTAATACTAATACTAATACTAATACTAATACTAATACTAATACTAATACTACTAATAATAATAATAATAATAATAATAATAATAATAATAATAATAATAATAATAATAATAATAATAATAATCAATCAATCAATCAATCAATCAATCTTTATTATACAGTGCCCAGGAACAACCCTGAGGTCTTGGTGCTAGTACACTGGTAAATAAAAAAAAAAAAAAAAACATTATACACATCTCCGCAGGAAAGAAGATACATTTTTAAGCATAATACTAGGTAGTGTACGAGTAATTAGTAGAATAAAATAAGAACGAGGCAGTTACAGTAGAAACGGAACACAAGACCGTAGGACAACAAGTGCACCACCAGAAAGAACGGCATGGAGATGACGAAATTCAGACATAACAGAGCCATTCAGCAATGCTCATCCTGCACGGGCAAGTTTTGATAGAAAGGACAAACGTCCTGTAGCAAGGGAGGAAAATATCGAGTCTTTCAGAGTAATGATTCAAACGCTGTGCCATTCTCACAATTGGGTTTACCGGACTAAACGTTCTAGACACATAAAAAGATGACCGAAGACGAGTAGGCACACGTGGCACCCTAAGGCACAGTTCCGATAACAGGATCTAAAAATTGATGAGTCCATGCAGCGTTTTAAACAAAAATAGTAAGTCCGCGTTCTCCCGATGCCGGTGCAAGCTAAGCAAACCAACACGCTTTAACGTAGACTCATATGTTAAGCAGTGAACATCCTCCTTTATGTAGCGATGTTTAAAGATAGAAACAAACTTTTTTTGCACACATTCGATCACCAAGGAGTGACTTTTATAAATTCCATTCCAGACAACTGAAGCATATTCTAACTGCGACCTGGATAGCGAACCGTATAACGTGATAAAAGCAGTCGGGTTTTCGAACTCCCTGGTTAAGCGAGAGGCAACGCCCAACATTCGCAATGACGAGTTAACCACCCTAACAACATGATCAGAGAAACGCAACCCCGAATCAACCATGACTCCGAGATCTTTCATTACACTTACTCGAGACAAAGTCTCACCTTGAATATTATATGCAAAAGAGATATTGTGAGTTTTCCGAGAGAGCGTCATGACCTTGGTTTTGGACGGGTTCAAGAAAAGGTCGTTTTCAGAGCACCATCGGTAGAAAGAACATGCATCTTCCTGGAGCTTAGCACAATCGTGTTCAGTAACTATTTCTCGATAAATTTTTATATCGTCAGCATATTGCAGGAATGAAGAAGTTAAAACAGCAAAAGAGACGTCATTTACGAAAATCGTGAACAGAAGGGGTCCTAAAACAGATCCCTGAGGAACGCCAGAGCGAGCCTTGTATAACGAAGAGTTCATGTTGTTGACCCGGACATACGCCTCTCTCTCTGACAAATAGCTTCTTAACCAGTCGTGTACTGAGCCACATACTCCATAGGAGGAAAGTTTGGATAAAAGAATAATGTGATTGACTACGTCAAAAGCCTTACTTAAGTCAAAGTAGACAACGTCTCACTGACCTCTGTTACATATCACACGAGATGCGGCAGACATAAAGCTAACAAGATTAGTAGTAGTTGATCTCCCGCTCATAAAACCATGCTGATTGGGAATTGCTGAGTTTCGAAATTTGAAAGACAGGAATTGATGGACGACCATTTCAAAGAGCTTAAAAAAGGGAGAGAGAAGAGAAATAGGTCTATAGTTACAAATATCACCTTTTTTCCCCGACTTTAAGACCGGAACAACAGCAGCGACTTTCCACGTTTCAGGAAAGGTTCCCAACCTTAACGAGTTGTTAAATATAGAGCACAGTACCGGCGTGAATATGTCGTGATAAGTTTTGAGAATTGCCGAGGGAATGCCGTCGGGCCCTACTGATAATGTTGCTCTCATTTTCTTAATACAGGACTGGACGAACTCCTCATCGACATTAATGTAACTTAACAACTCACCAAACCCATCTAAGTGAGGCAGCGCAGGTGCAGAACGCTGCGTACTATCCCCGTAGACTGACCTAAAATGATCAGCGAATAACGCAGGCACGGACTTCAAGTCGCTCTCGTGATTATCCAGGACGATCTTCGACTCGATATGCCTCCCAGAGCGTGAATTAATGTACCTCCAGAATGTTTTCGGATTATTGACAAGATCTGATTCCAATGAGCAACGATGAGCCTGGCGGTCGCGATCTAGGACCGTCTTACATTGCTTTCTGGCAGCTCTTGAATTCTACCTCCCACTTTAAAAGGCCACTTTTCTTAAACTTCCAGTGAAAAAAGTTCTTTCTTTTCAGTAGCGTTTTTAGTTCATTAGAAAAACAACTAGGAAAGCGAGGTTTCTTTAAAGATCGTAATGGGATGAATCTGTCGATGGCCTCTTGAATTAATCTCGTAAAGAGAGCTACCTGCTCATTTACATCAGAGGATTCCAAGACCGGAGGCCAATCAACACTCGAGAGGTGGTGGAACATCCCGATGTAGTCTCCTGATGAATAATTGTATAAAATGCGTGGAGGAGAAGCCTCAATAGGAGCGCGAATCGAGGAGTCAACAAAAGAAAGCACTAAATCAAGGGCAGGATGATACTTATCCAGAGGAACCATAGGAACTTCGCTTCGGGCCACACGCACGCAGTCCATGTTTGAGAGGCATAATCTAAAGCATTAAAGGCTGAACTCCATGGGACGAATTATGTGACGAATAACTGGCGAACGCCGCCCGACGGCACGCTCGCTTTGCGCGCGACGTAGCAGTCACTGTGTTGATTCCACGCGCAGAGCAAAAGCCGCCGGGCGGCGTTCGCCAGTTATTCGTCACATAATTCGTCCCATGGAGTTCAGCTTACCCTGGTGGTTAAGAATATCGTTGTGTTGTGCAAGATCTAAAAAAGAAACAAAGTTTAGGAGGTCGTTGCCTTTCTGCTTGCAATAAAAGTTGTCAGTAGAAACGTTAAACTGCGTCCAGTTGATGCCTGGAGCATTAAAATCACCTAACACTAAGATATTACACCCGTGTAACTCGTTAACGGTGTTCTCTATGCCAGCGAGACAAGTGCGAAAGTCGTCGTATAAAAATAAAAGTTATTATTATTATTATTATATTATTATTATTATTATTATTATTATTATTATTATTATTATTATTATTATTATTAATAATAATAATAATAATTATTATTATTAGAAGAAGAAGAAGTCCAACAGGGCGGTCGTTCGCATTTAGAGCTCTTCATATTTTCCCCTGTAATTAATACTTCTCAAGCATCAACACGACGGGCAAGCTATCCCTGCTGCTTATGAAGCACCGTGTCACTCCGGGCTCAGTGATTTTCCACGCCACGGCTCCTAACGCCTTGATCTGACCATCGACTTCACAGGCAAGCACCCACCACATCCCTTGGCGTCACGCTCTACGGAAGTTCTCTCCGACTGGAACTCCTCTTGTTGAAGCTTCACGCCCGAGTTCGACCTGAGTGACAAGAAGATATGGCGGTGAGAAGTACGGCAACCGTTAGGATTACGGCTGGCAGGATCTATGAGGATCGCAAGCCCATTCCTTCAGGTATCACCTATTGATTCTCTGTGTCGTGCAGTTTCACGGGTGGGAAACTGCGCTCGAGCTCAGCACAAAACTGCCACGTGGAGTGTTCGTATACCACCTTGACTCATCGCGTTCTACACTTGTTCGAGAAGTGCGTATTGACTGGTGTCTGTGTTGTATTACCGCTGTGTACTCGCCCTTCCCTAATAATGGATTGTGCCAAATGTGCTCGCGCTCTGCCGGCAGATGGCAGATCCCTGACGTGTGCGTCTTGCCGAAGGGGTTACCATCTTGGTAAGTCCTGTTCCGGCGTCGCAGATGGGACGTTCGCGGGGATGGGCGCTGTTAGGCGAGACACTTGGAAATGGTCCACTTGCCGTACCGGCGCCACCCTCAGAGCATCCGATGTTAGCGGTGACGTTTCAGTAGATGACTCCTCCCTTACCGACGGCAGCAGGAAGGAAGTTGTAGATTATGCACCTTTCACCAGTCAGCTGGCATCAATCAATGCCACTCTAAACCAGATCCTTTCATTGAGGACAAGTGTGGAGACGCTGTTGCCTCTACCATCTAAAGGCCCGTTCACACTCTTGCGACCTCTTAAACCTGGGTTCCTTAAAACTTCTTAAACCAGACGACACACTGGCATTGTGGCGCCATCTATGCGCTGACCCTGGAACTGCATTTCACAAGAGCGAATGTTTTGCGGTATTTCCGAGGTCAAATGTGCGTAATACCCATAGAAAGGCTCGTTTATAACATTGACAAAAGTTTTTCGAGCCAAGAAAGAAAGGATAATGCGCGAGAGAAATAAAAAAAAATATGCCGGACCGCCGAGTTTACACTGCTACCCAATATATGGCGCCAGTGTGTCCTCCGGTTTAAGAAGTTTTAAGGAACCCAGGTTTAAGAGGTCGCAAGAGTGTGAACGGGCCTTAAGGTTGATCAGTTGTTGGCCTTAAAACCAGCTGTCGAAGAGCTTGGCAACACGGTCCAAGGATTACAAACGACCGTTGTCTCTTTTAGCTTGAAGTACGATTCTGTGCTCGCTCTGGCTATGACAAATGAGGAAGCAGTTAAAGAAATTCAAATGGAGGTTAACACGGTTAAAGACCGACCTACGGAACCATTTTCCGCAAGGTAGGAAAATGCCCCTCGCGCCCCTCCTCTTCTCACCCTCTCCCAAAAGTCACGTGATGGCAGGGGCTTAAGCCGACACGAAAGAAGCCCCTGCCATCACGTGACTTTTGGGAGAGGGTGAGAAGAGGAGGGGCGCGAGGGGCATTTTCCTACCTTGCGGAAAATGGTTCCGTAGGTCGGTCTTTAAGGCAACAATGAGAGAGCAGTCGGAGACCATTGAGCGACTGATAGACGAGCTTAATGACATGCAACAATACAGTCGTCGTTCCAACATGGAACTGTATGGTCTTCCGCTCTCTCATGATGAGGATTTAATGAAGGTCATAAGCGATCTCGCTAAGCCATTTAACCTTCCAACACCTCAGTCGTGAGATATCCTGGCAATTCACCGTCTGACTAAAAAGCCGGATTCAGTTCCCGTTATTTTGATTCGCTTCGCCTCGGTCACCTTTAAAGACGCTTGGATGGCGGCACGTGGTAGACTCCACAGGCTGTGCCAGTCAGAAAACCAACCAAGGTTATTCTTCAACGACAACCTTACATCTGCGAATAAGGAGCTTTTTTGGCTGGCGAGGACGGGGGCCAAAGAAAAAGGATACCGTTTTGTGTGGACCAAGAACTCTAAGATTTTTGCTAGGAAAGCCGAAGGCGCGCCAGCCATTCGAATCAGCACAAAAAACGACCTTCTGCTACTGGAGTAAAACATGACAACTTGTTTTTCTGTTCCAGACATTAGTTCATTTATTCAGCTTTTGGGCCCTCTTTCTAATAACTCTTTAACACTTATTCATGTAAATATCCGAAGTTTGCGTAAACATTGGGATGAGTTTCGTGCAGTAATTAATACCTGTACCGCGTCGATAGATGTTTTCGTTCTAACTGAAATTGCTGTGTCATCTCTGCAATGCAGTCAATTTATTCTCGATGGATATAAGGAGTCATTTTACACCCGTGATCATGGTAGAGGTGGTGGGATTGCTATATACGTTAAAGATAAATGGTTACTATCACCTCGGAGCATATCTCTTGTCCATGCAGAAACACTGGCTATTCAAATTTCTTTGTCAGGTTTTTCTTTGTTTTTGTTAGCGGTTTACAGGCCTCCCTCAGAAAATGTTTCGCTCTTTCTTGCTGAACTAGATGCTGTGCTTAACCAGTTTCGTTCAGAAGGACAATTTTGCGTCATTGGCGATTTAAATATTGATACTCTTAAACCTAATAAATCGATAGTTTGTGATTATCTGACTATACTCTCAAAATATGGCATTGAAAATATTATCACCTTACCCACTAGAGAAGAACTTTTAGTTGAAAAATTAGTAGTTTCCTGTATTGACCATATCAATATTCGTGCTCTGGATATGTCTGTAAAATCCGCCGTAATTACTCATAAACTATCCGATCATTACTTTGTTGGATGTCGTCTTGACGCTCAGGCACCCGAAGGGCAAGGAACCAGGCGCGATTGTTCGTGTATTTCAATTACGGATACGGTAAAATTCGATGCTTTGGTCGCTGCCTTTGACTGGAACGAACTCTTGATGTCCGTATAACCTTCCAATGTTTATAAAGCTTTCGTCGAGGTTTTTCAATCCTTTTGTTGTGCCGCCAAAAAACAGGTTAATTTCAAACGACGGTCTTATAAGCCATGGTTTAATTCTGATATTATGACAGCAATCAAAGAAAAAGATACGTTGTGGTTACGTTCCCGTCGTTCACCAAACAATTTGCAGTTAAAAGCGGAGTATCGAAGCGCTCGGAACAAAGCTAATGCAATTATACGGTCTGCCAAACGATGCTACTTTCAGCGAAGATTCTTTGAGGCAAGATCGAATCCACGTGAAACATGGAAGTTGATTAATTATTTTACAGGGCGTGGAGGAAAGGCTTCGCTTCTTGACTCCCTTCAAAAACACTTCGGCACAGATCTGCAATCAGTAGTGAACGACTTTAACAAACTTTTTGCTGCGTCATCGGGCTTTGCGAGAGACAGTGATTTCAAACCGCCTGCCTCGAGCGCAAGTATATCAAACTCAGCGTTTCTTCCTCTTCTCACAATAGACGAATTACACTCCATTTTGTTTTCTTTAAAACGCAATAAATCTCCTGGTGTTGATACAATTCGTATTAATGATCTCTGCCGAAACTTTGGACATGTTCAGCACGTACTTCTTTCCATGATAAATGAGTTCTTGGTCTCTGGTGTCATCCCAATAGGTGAGCGGCGTTTGGCAACTTCCGGTTCCTTAGGAAATTTTTTTTTACTGTTGACAAACGACGAGATTGAGCTGCAAGCCTGTGCATGCATAATTTTGAAACCTCCAGACAGTAGTTTTCAGAACCATGCTTAGACAGGTTTGCAGGTCATCATCCTAATTCGTCAACACCTCAACAAAATTTCCCAAGGAACCGGAAGTTGCCAAACGCCGCTCACCTATTGAACTAAAAACCGCACTTGTGAAGCCGGTTTTCAAGGGAGGATCGCCTAACAAGCCTGAGTGCTATCGCCCTATTTCAATGGACCTCTTGGCGAATATGTGCTGCCACTGACTAGGTGACTGGAAAACAACGCGCGCCCAAGGCCTCTCCCACCCGTTCCACACCCAAAACGTCAGCTACATCTTGTTCACCCATTGAGGCGATGTGACCGAGATACGGCTCCCCCAAGCTCACCTTTGTCCCCATCGTGCGTAATCTTCCGCCCCGAGGTCGACACAACGAAACCGCTCAAAGGCGAGAAATGCAAGATGGCGGATTGTTTGGAAGTAGATACTCTCGAACCCAGGCGCATGAAATACTCCGCGCATGCGCCCCGCGTATTTCTACAAAAGGTCCATTTTACCTTGCATTGGGGAGATTTTGGAAAAGCATTTGTATCTTGTAATGTCCAGCTTCATTGAAACTTCCAACATCCTGTCGCCTAACCAGTATGGTTTTGTTGCTGGAAAGGGCACTCAACCACTGCTGGAAGATTTTTCTGACCTACTACACAGTGCTTTTGATCGAAACTTATGTTCATGTGCAATTTTTCTTGATGTCGCCAAGGCCTTTGACACGGTCAGTCATAAGATGCTTCTTTTTAAACTGCAGAATTACGGCTTCCGTGGACCATTTATTGCATTGCTTAAAAATTTCTTTCTTGACCGCTCCCAAATTGTATCTATTGGAAATTTCAAAAGTGCTCAACTGATGTTAAAAGCCGGTGTGCCCCAAGGATCGGTTTTGTCTCCATTGTTATTTAATCTTTTTGTTAATGATATCTCAACAAGGCTCACCAGTTGCAAAATATTTCAGTATGCGGATGATACTTTACTTGTCTCTAGTCACATTAATTACCGCCAAGCTGTGCAGTTATTGCAACATGATTCTGCACGACTAATGGACTGGTTTTATGACAATTATATTACTATTAATACATCCAAAACTAGACTTGTTTGCTTCAGAAATCCACTGAAGAGTGTAGAATTGGACTCATCATTTGTGTTACACAGATCCAGCTGCCTTGATTGTACATGTAGTTCCCTGAAATATGTTGACACTGTTAAGTACTTAGGCATATTCTTTGATTCAGATTTGTCGTGGTCAACGCATTTAACCCATATTTCTGGCAAGCTTCGCAGCGTGTGCTGCTTACTTTACAATAATAGGGTGTCTATGCCATTTGCCGTAAGAATATCAATTGCTACTGCTCTTGCCTATAGTATACTAAGGTATGGCATCACATTATTTGGTAACTGTGCAGAAATATGGCAAACTAAAATTGACCGCATCCTTAGGAATTTGTTAAGAAGTGTCGGTTATCATTATGATCTTGCACCGGAAGCTGACATCTTTGAGGCTCTACAACTGCCTAACTTCCATTCACTTTTTTTGCAATGTGTTGTGCTTTCTCATTTCTGGTGTAGCGAATTTAAACATCCCTTTGTGCCCCGCAGAGATTTACGTACCTCTGATCGCTTCATAATCTCCCGGTGTTTCACAAGATATGGTAAGCGAGAGCGCTCTTACTATGTGCCATACATTTTTAACAGACTCCCCGACCACTTCTTTGAAGCTGCAAATAGGAGAAAATTGAAAAATCGATTGAACAGTTTTACGCTCTGATTCACTGTACAATTTCAATAATTTACTGTTGTGTGATATTTTGTATCTAATATGTTTGCTGGGATATGGTGAGATGATTACTTTCTGTTTCTCGTATAATAAGATACATGTTTTAAATGTGTGCTCTACGGACTTCTTCTGCTATCTGTGACATTCCATTTGCTGGGTTCTGTCCTTCAAGCCCTGGCTTTGACCGACCCGTCACCTTAGAGTGTTATGAAGGTATCTAAATAAATGAAATGAAAATGAAAAATGAAAATGAAATGAATAATAATAATAATAATAATAATAATAATAATAATAATAATAATAATAATAACTTGTATTTTTATTGGTTGTAATGGCGGATCTAAGGCAAAAAGATCAAATATACATCTTGACATTGGCTCTAGTGGGATCTACTTCATCCAAAGGAGAAACCATTGAATGGTCAAGCTACGCGAAAGAGCCGAAAAGAAGGTTTCGACATGGAGACTGTATTAGTAAAAGAATACCGCCATCCAAAAAGAAGCTATATTCCTGAAATAATTCTCAAACGTCTAGAAAAAGCACATTATAAAGTCAATCTGTTGAACGAAATATGGAAGCGGCACGTGAACAACCTTCTAGGACAAGCAAACCAGGCTACGTACCGAGGAACCTGAGCCGGAGGCCACATTCCTTCCCGAAGAGGAACGACCAGCTCCACACTCGGCGGCCTTTACTTCCGGTCCCCGGATACCGCCTGAGAGAGTGAGACGCCGATACCTTTCAAGGACTCATAAACCTGGGGGGCTATGTCCGACAAACGTTTTGTTTCTCTTAAGGCGGCGGTCCCACGGCCCCAACTATAATACCTGTGGCAGCTCTGCTAACGCTCCTGTTTGCTGTGCAAATGTCGCGTCTGTGCGCGTGTTACGTATTTCGTTCTTTTTGCAAATAAATTTCCGATTCATCGTCACTCTTTTAGTGCAAAATATGATCCCCATTTTTTTAAAACTTAACGCACAATAAGAAAACAAAAAGTGCAAGTTTTCATATTTTCAAAGACATACCGCTATGCATTCCAAGTTTCTAGACTTGCAATGCATCCAAGACGCGTTCCTATTGTTTTATTGAATAGAAGAAAGACTCGTCTAGTTCCGTGCATACGGGTTTTTGTTAATTAGCACGCTCAAAGTTTTTAATATTTATTCAAAAAGAGCCTTTTTTATGTGATTTTGAAGTCTCGTAACTCAGTTTCACATCATAACGCAGCAACAACATTTAAGGGCATGCGTGTGGTAAACATAGGAACTCAGAATACAAAATATTAGAAGTGCAACGCCAGCCGTTTTCTTGTAAACACAACTTGATTATGGTAAAATTTCTAAGAATTCCCTTAACGCGTTCTTGGTTTTCTCGTTCTAATTAAAATCACTTTCTATGATTGTAATTTTTTTAAAGCATACTAATTGTCCTAAATATTAAAAAGAACCTATGTTGTAGCAGACGACGCGCACTTGCGCCATCTTTTGAAAGGTGGCTGAAATTCGAGGTTGAGAAGTTCAGGAAAAGTGGCGCTGGGGGGATTCTGTCCCTGATGCAGAGGATTCTTTTCTCAAATATTTCCAAGCGCTACTTCCTCGTTGTTGCAATGAGTAAATAATCTTGCAAGAAAAAGAAGAAAAAAACAAGGGTCACGAGGAAGTTCTTGAAAATTGCAAGCAGGACAACTGGCCGCCGCCATGTCTCTGCTCGTGCGGACAAGTACGTGCAACTGCAAGCTTGCCAAATCCACGTTCACGCGCTAGTTGCAGATGCCTGCACGCGCGGGGCACCAGTGAGGCGACATGCTTGCAATTGTCTATAAATAAGCTATTCGATGCTCCCTGCCATGTTCCAACACCACGAAAGGTGCGAATATTGAGCTTCATATGATGGTGACGACAAAGGGGAATTTCTTTTTCTTTACTCCAAGATATTTACCCGACATTTTCTTTTTTTTTTAAAGGTTCCAGCTTTCCAACCGCTCTGATTCTGTTTTGTTCGCCATCGTGCAGGAATTTTAGATTTTCAGTTTTAACGTTACTCTACTTGTAGAAAACTTACGGAGAGTGTTATGTGTAAACCGCAGTGACTGGTCCTCATGGTAAGGCAACAAACAGCCAGTCATCGTGGTTCAAATCTGAGGCTCAGGAAAAGGGTCTAATAAACCCCCTTTCCATGCAGTGCCCTATCAAAAGCGTTGCACATGTGCGAAACCCTCACTACGGTCGTCTTTCTTTGAATTAATTTTTATTTCATTTTTTTCAAATAAGAACAATGTCAGACGATCAACTTTCATGGTGTTGGTTTAATAATGCAACGACTCCAGGCTTCCACTTTGCGTTTACACCAACCAGGACTCTTGTCCTTTGCAACTAATTATAAGCAGCCAGGTCAGACTTGCTAGAAACAGCGTCTCAGCTGACTTTGGGAAAGAAAGCAATGCCAAAACCAGCGCTCGAGCTGAGCGGGACTTAAGCCGCGTCTCAAGAAAGTCATGCGCCCAACCTTTTGCAGTGCTTTCTTTCACTCAGTCTCAGCTGAGACGCTGTTCTAGCAAGCCGGTCCAGGATCACAACTCGTGAAGTTTCCTCGCGCTTCTCTTTCGTTTTTCTGAGTCCCCGCAATGAGTATTGCGAAATAAAATCAAGCGAGATGTTCAGTGCTGAACTGCCATGTTCTTCCATGACCTGGCTAGAGAGCGGTTTCCTTGTGGCCTTCACTCTCGCCGAGGAGCAATGGAACTTCTTTAGCCGCGTAGGGGTGCGACCACACAACCATGCCCAACGCCGCCTGAGCCATCCTGAACAACTGTTCCCCGAAAAATGCGATTGAAAATGTGTGCAATTATACTTGCTTGAAATAACTGTATTTAGCCGATTGAAATAAGTTTCGGCTTACAATAATTAAATTCTTGTCTATACAAACTTGTTTCTTAAGGAGACAAAGAGAAAGACGTGTTCCGCATAAGTCCCCGAAGGCAGCTGGCCTCACGACCTGTAGGTCCAATTACTCTAGAAACTTATCCAACTCAACGCCCGAGCAAAGAGGACAACACGGTGAGGAGGACGTGCCTCTCAGAAGGAATTAAAGCTCTGTAGGAGCGATAGGGTTACAGCGACCCCTCCAAGCTGCCGCCGCAGGGAGCAACTACTCCCGGTGCAATGGCCGTAAGAGATCATGCCTGTTCACTCTAGCCTAGGTTGTCTTTATGTCTGTCTGTCTCAGGGTGAAGACATCCATTGTTGCTCTGAATGTGCCAGCGCGTGACGCTCTCGCGCACTCGGTGCATGATTTGGGCGGTAAAATGGCGTCTATGCACTAGCCAAAGCTACGGGCTCGAGCTGAGTGACACCGGATTGCGCGCACTTCAAAATGCATAAAAACACGATTGAGCGGAAAAATGGCTGAGTTGTCACCACTTCATGTGGTCTTCGGTTCAGGCACGTAGCCAGGATTGTGTTTCGGGGGGGGGGGGGGGGGGGGGGGGAGCCCATGACAAAATGCTGTATGAGGTGGAGGGGGGAGAGGAGGTCTCAGCAAAATGGAAGATTTCGGGGGAAGGCCGGGCCCCATGCCCCCCCCCCCCCCCCTCCTTGGCTACGTGCCTGCTTCGGTTCGTTGTCATTTGAAAAGAGAAGACGGTCTATGGTGTTTTTCCATTTGAACGTGAACGTGCAGACGGCCATAGGAACGTGAAGACACACTGAAATTTAGATGGTCCCGACCGCTTGGCGGTTCTCCCGTGAACATGTTGTAAAAATAAAAATAAATATTGTGTGCGTGAGTTAATAATAATAATAATAATAATCCTTATTTCCAGACATACATGTTTCTGAGGGGCTGCGACAAAAGAATACAAAAGAAAATTCCGCACAGACACTTTTGATTGCTTACGTATGGGAATATGAAACCATTGCAGTCCTTTTGGTGAGAAGTTTTCGATTAATTTTTCGACATGCGTTATTTTTGCTGATTCGGTGTGTGACGCGCGGGAAACAGCACGCTCATGTTATACACTCATGACGCGGCGCCACCTTCTCCCCATTGGCTGCACCGTCACGTGCCCAATGACGCACGCACTTGGACACACCTTTAGTCAGCCAGATGGTTGCGACGGGACGTGTGCAATGATACACGCACTAGGCACACCTTAGTCAGCCAGGACCTTGGAGCCGCCGTGAAGTCGGGGAAGCGTGCCCGTCTCGCACCCCGGAGGCCCGGATTCGATTCCCATCCAGACCGAAATGTAACAGGATTTGTTTCGAAAGTCGTTCATTTACTTTGTTTATAGGAACCTTCGTGAAAATTTTGACGTCAATTTGAGCATTTCTGACGTGTTTTTACTCTTTGCGCCGTCGGCCATTTTTGGTACACTCTCAAGAAAAAAGGGTGTAAACGGATGTATCGTTACACCCTTTGTCCCATATAGTACACCCCAAAACTTCAATTCGGCATACACCGCCCTACAGTCGAACAGACGGCCCAACATTTTACGAGGGGCTTGATAGCCGTGTGGTACAACTTATTAAAATAGCTAATGTACGTCTTACTGAATACAAAAAAAAAAAAACCATAATCGGGGTTATCTTTGCCCTACTGTAAAAACTCGGTGTTTTCTTAATGTGGTCTTTGATACTTACTTTAGCTATTTAAAAAGTTATATCGCACCGTTATAGAGCCCCTCGTAAAATTTGGGGCCGTCTGTTCGACTATAGGGCTCTGTACGTCGAAATAAAGTTTTGGGGTGTATTATATGGGACAAAGGGTGTAACAATACACCCTTTTACACCCTTTTTTCTTGAGAGTGTACCATCGCATAATCATGCCGCCGCCGCCGCCGGATTTTCGCGTGGTGGGGCAAATACTTTTCTCGCATTAAAAGTCTTCTGACCAGGCCATCAGCCCCTTTTTACAGCATTCAACGGTGTACAGGACCAGTGTCAGTATAAAAATCAATTATGCATAAAATATTAAAATTGACATCAGCTAAACATCGTAGTTATCATAATTAATATCAACGTCTCCAAACGTTTCAAATGGAAATCATTCCCATCGAAATCATTGAGATCACATTAATTAACATACAATGTCAGCGTTACTGTAAAATTCTTCATATCTGTTGCAATCAAACAGAAATATATATAATAAAGATACATGTAACAGGTTGGTATATCTTTTTCAACATCAAATTATAAAAAGACCTAAATAATAATGCAAAAAATATCAAAAGCACCATAAAATACACTTTGAAATCTGCTACCCACTCGCCTAACAAAATTTAAGCCACTTGGGCTACAAAATACACTTTTACTCTTTTCTTGAACATGCAGAGTCTTCGACCTCGGCGTACTATTTCAACAATATTAGGGTGGTTATTTGTAAGGTCAGATAATTGGTATTCAAGTTTAATCAAACTACCATCAAAATGATGAGTTATATAAAGCGCCCTTCTGAACACCCGTCTTGAAAAAAAAAAGACTGCTATTGCTTGTTTTATTATAGATCAAAATGCAGTCAAAGACTATAAGATACACAAGCACAAACACGCATACTAAAAGCGCAAGGCCATAGTGCATGGTTTGCGCTTGATTGCTTTGACCGTTGACAACAGACGCGCTATAGGATGTTGAGCTCCGTGACATAGTGTTTTTTGGTTCTGCTTGATTGGCCTCATTGACCTGTTATGTCGGCTGAGCTCTGACTTACAGCGAACATAAATTGAAACGTTTTGTCGTGCAAAAGATCTTTCATTAACGAAATGCTGACAAGGCATGTCTTATATATGTTCTTTAACGTTTGATAACATTCTTCACTGATTGATTGACTATGTTCTTAATGGACCTTTTGTAGAAATACGCGGTGCGCATGCGCGGAGTATTTCATGCGCCTGGGTTCGAGAGTATCTAGTTCCAAACAATCCGCCATTTTGCATTTCTCGCCTTTGAGCGGTTTCGTTGTGTCGACCTCGGGGCGGAAGATTACGCACGATGGGGACAAAGGTGAGCTTGGGGGAGCCGTATCTAGGTCACATCGCCTCAATGGGTGAACAGGATGTAGCTGACGTTTTGGGTGTGGAACGGGTGGGAGAGACCTTGGGCGCGCGTTGTTTTCCAGTCACCTAGTCTCGAACCGATTCGCGTGTCTAGGTGGCAGCACATATTCGCCAAGAGGTCCATTCTTGAATAGTTAAAACGATAGCTACTGGCTTGTGAGCCTCTCGATGTCGAGCTAGGCACTCTCGTACGGGTCGATGAGCTAGCTGGGGGGCTATGTTGCGCTTTTTGGACTCCCAGGAGACTTGGAAGAGGGAAGTGACGTCAACGACTAGAGAAACGCAGATTGGATGTTGACAGAAGAAAACAAAATCAACATCCAATCTGCATTTGCTGCGTTGTTGACGTCACTTCCCTCTCCCTAGTCTCCTGGGAGTCCAAAAAGCGCAACATAGCCCCCCTGGGCTCCGCTTCTGTGCGAACTGGTCACTGCTACCACCACTGACTCGTTTGCTGGCATTTGTGTCAGCGGGAGCACGCGCTGAGCGCTGAACGTGCATGGGCGAGCAGCAGGAAGGAGGAAATTAAGAGCAGAGGAGGAACATCACGGCCACGAGCTTGTTTTCTGGCCACACGGATGAGTGCCGCCATCCAGTGGTTGAACTAATGGCTTGTTCAAGATGGCCGCCGTGGGACCGCCGCCTTAAAGGGATTATCCGGTCAAATTTCGTATTCATGAGAACATTTAGACCTCATTGTCAATGGCTGTAGGAGCATCTTCCACGACAAATCTGAATTTTGTGTGCTTCCCTGGAGGATTAATTGTATTTTAACCCAAGCGTGCATAAACGGCGTTTTCCTCTTCCACCTTCAGGGAAGCGGAGTTTCTGAGGTAACATCAGGCAAAGAACGCGCCGAACTGAAGTGCACTTCGAATTTTGTCCTCCGCGTGAGCGGTACGACGTGGTTCACCCTCGCTGCTGCGCTAATTTTTTTTTTTTTTTTTTTTTTTTAGAATGAAAGGGTATTTTTGTTGTGCGGTTGTCACTCTCCACACTTCTCCGCGACATTTACAGTGGCGAGTAATATGGAATGCTGCGGTGCGTCGGGAGCACTGTGTTCCCACGGAGGAATGAGGCATAGGATATGACAATTGCAAGACTGGTGTGACGTCACGTCAGGCATGGGAGTGCAGCCGTTGATACTTGCGAAATTCGGCATGGAGTTTCGTTCAATTATCCGTTGTTGATTACACTGAATTGGGGTGTCGTTTAATGGAATAAAAATGGCCTATGTTAATCATTAGGTTCCCACCAGGTAACCATCACGAAATCTTAAGAACTTCCGGTTTTCACCGGACAATCCCTTTAAGAAGAAACGGAAGAAACGGAAGAAACGGAAGTGACGCTATTGCGTCTGATTGACTAGAGGCTCAAATGACGAAAGATGAAACTTTCGTCAGTTGAGCCTCTAGCGGCCAATCAGACGCGATATTGTCACTTCCGTTACTTCCGTTTCTTTTTAGGAGGAACGAAACATTTGTCGAACATAGACCCCCAGTGCCTCGTTATGGACCGTGATATTAGTCCGAGGGAGTGTTGTGTCTTACGGTGTATTCGCACGACGGAGATTTCTGCGACAGAGAGGAGCAAATGTCATCGCGTAGCAAATTTCATCGCGTTTCGTGGTCACGTGCGCCACATCACGGTTGCCTGCTATACTCCGCCGACCCTTACCGCTCATTCACACTGGAAGCGGATCCGCGTTCGCAAAGCGGTTGCGAACGCGGTTGTATAAAGATCCAGTGCAATTGCACGCACACTCGATGACATCAAGTGCGCGTGCAATTGTACTGGATCTTTATACAACCGCGTTCGAAAGCGCTCTGCGAACGCGGATCCGCTTCCAGTGTGATTGAGCGGTTAAGCTGGCACTACAGCCAAAGCTGCAAGCACGAGGTAGACTGTAGGTAGACCGTGCTCCTGGCTTTTAGATGGGTTTCTCTAGCGCGAGTGCTCGTTTTGCGGGAGAAATTTTCAAAGCTGCGATCTCGTGTCCTCGTGGTTGTAACATTGGCTGCATTCTCAGCTTAAGGGTGAACGGAGTATACATGGGTTGCACGTGACGTCATATCCTTCTTCCTTTCTGGTGGCCAAAACCTGCTGTTATATTTCGTTTCACCTTATGTGCGAGCTAAGGCAAAGCTGGAAGCGCGAGCACGAAAGCTCCGTGCCTTCAGGCTTTGCTCGAGCGCGCGAGCTGGGCAGAAACGCAAAAAGCGCTAGTCTCGCGCTTCTAGCTTTGGCTTCGCTCGCAGATAAAGTGAAACGAAGTATAATGAAGCTGTGCTCACTCGTTTCCGCTCGCTCGCGACGCTCGTGTACTGCTCGTAGAATATGCACAGCAAAGGCTACGCTCGAGGAAGTTCGGCCACCAGAAAGGAGGACCAAATTACGTCAGTGCAACCTATGTATATCAAGCATCCGTGTTGTGGCGCACATGACCTCGAAGCACCTAAAGCCCTTCTATCCTGCATTCATTGTTGTGGTATATTTTGTTTATTGATTTAATTGTTTTTTCAGGCACTGTTACCGCGCATAGCCAGACACGCTGACAGAGGCTTGTGTTTGAATCTACCTGGTGCATTATCTGACGCTACATCACCGGCTTTATGGAGCCGTCTTAAAGGCGCGCTGGCGCCAACTGGCCGAAAGAGACACGCCTCTCGTATAGACATGCAGCTCTCAAGTTTTGAGGAGCGCCTTTTTTTTTAGCAAAATTGGATATTTTTAGGTCGCGTTGCGTCCTTTCAATCAGTACGTTAACACCCGTGGACAAACGCTGAGGGACGATGACAGACGCTAGTTTACGCCCGGGGGTCGTTTATGATGGGACGCCCAAGACGCCGCTAGCCGAGGCGCCTCTTTTGCGCTCGTTTCTCGTGGACGCTGCAGTGAATCCTGGCCGAGAGAAACAGGCCTATACACACGCATCTTAACCCCCCCCCCCCCCTCTTTTCCCCGTACCCAAAGTCAGCTCATTCTATTCCATTCCACAACAATAGGATATGTGCTAGATTAACTAGATTAACATATCAAACTACTCTTCTAAATAAATGGACACTGCTTCGACTTTCCACGATGTTCATTTATTTTCTTTCTTTGTCTCTCTCAACGGTTGATCAATGTAGCCAGCGCAGCACGAGCTGGTCCGCGCCTGCCATTAGGTCGTACTCGCCACCTCCGTTCAATCGAAGGGAAGCTGAACGGAGACCTCAGATTCCGCGAAAGCCGCGGTGGCGTAATGCCCTCAGCTGATCCCTAAAATCCGTTCAAGAGGCGACATTGTGCGCGCTCGCTCAGTTCGGCACTCGCGCGGCTGTGTGTCCTGGGGGCGGGGGGTTCAACGTGCAGAATAGGTGCAGCGCGTGCCCCCTCCCCCCTCGCCCCACAGCCGACGGTCTCACCTGGGGGACTCATAACGGGATTCGATCGAGCACTGGGCTCCGGGGACCCGCCCCAGGAACACGGCTTCGTCATTTCCCCGCATCTATTATGAATGGCCCAGTCGGCGCCGGTTCGTCACCGGCGCATTCCCCGCGGACGCCGCCGCCGCCTCGCGTGCGCCCACGCGGGGCCACGGCTGCTGCTGGCCGCCGTTTCCGATGGCAATTACTTTTGGGACGCGGTTTAACTCGCTCGCGACATTTCCGCCGGCTGGAATGGCGGATAGTGGTAGGGAATAGCATGGGGGTTTTCGCCCTATAGTTCCTGGTGCACTGGACTCCAGCTTATAAATAGTGCAGACAATGGCACAGCCACGTGAGTCGAGCTGAGCAGGGCGCTTTTTGCGGGCGATGAATGCTGGTTCACACACTTGCGACTGCTTACGAATGGAGAGGCTTAAAACCAGCTTTTTACGGTCCGTTCAAACACTTGCGCTTGATTAAGACCGACTGATATAAGACCGGTTCTTCAGCCTCTTGGAACGGCATACGACCGACTGCATTGCTGCGCAGCCGGTCGTAAACCGTCACAAGAGGCTTAGTAACTATGAGCCGCATTCAAACATCGTCACTGGGCGGTACTGCGACCGCCCAACTACGCCATCAAGTTTTGCGATGGAAATATTGAATGAAAACGCTCGCTTTTGTCCTTGACATTATACACCGCAAGAAAGGAGTTTCTTGGCCAGTGGAGTTGCATGCGAGTATATTTGAGTCGCACTCGTGCCAGTAAGCTCGTGTAAAGTAAAAAAACATTCCAATTGAATATCGTTGCATCGCCCCTTTGAGCTAAAACGAAGTATGCGTTCGCGCGCTTTTGTTTTTCGTTTTTCATGCGACCTGTTCCGACGGAGGAGAAAGCATACGCATCGTTCTACGGGGGGCGGGGGGGGGGGGGGGGGGGGGGGGCGGGCGCTGCGACCCAACTGTTGTCCCTGTTCCTGCTCAACGGAGTCTGTGTCGCGCGGCTCAATGGTTTATTGTTATGTACCGAATACACCAATCTCAGTAAGCATTCCACGTATGCGTGACACCGCCATAAGTGTAGTTCATGTAGTTAATCTCACCTTAGCAAGAACTATAGTGTTAGCCGCGCACGCTAATATCGCGAGCTATACTTCGTTTCACCTTATGTTGTACCGCAGCGAAGGCTAGAAGCGCGAGCGCATAGCGTTGGCAGCTGCTCTTAAAGGGACAATGAAGGCAATTTCGGACATCTTTTTGGCGATTGAACTGGGTTCCAGGCACGTCTCAGGCCACGTTGCCCAAATTTCAGCCGAAACAGGCGCTTGTGTGCCGCGCAAATCAATTAAACAGACGCGGTAATAATCGCACCGGGATCGACTGGGGCGACGCCCCGAGAGTTACGGGAGAAGCCAGGAGAAGCGGAGCTCACGTGACTGCTGCGGGGCCAAGAAGCGCGACGTCACAAAAGACGCGACAGCGATTGGTCGAAACGAGAAACGTGCCCTCGGTCACGTTTTGGTTCGCGATTTTTAGGAATACTGTTCTAATTTCCGCTTGAATAACCACGAAAAGAATAAATCGGACCGGAAATGATTACTAAATCATAAATAAAGCAGCATAATTGTTTTTTTTTTCTTTGCTACGCTGGACGCGAAACGGGCAACGAGCAACTATGGGCAAACAAAATAAAATAAAAAAAGAACACGGTACTCGAAGGATTCTGCAAAATGGTAGCGGTAGATGGCTGTTCCAACGGTCGACTGAAGACCAGTCTTCGTTCGGGCGACGCTAGTTTTCACGTGTGGGTTGCTGTTCGTGATCTTTGACGACGAAAAGAGGACGTCCGCGGAGGAACCGGATCCCGGAACGGCCGGATCGCTACCGCTTTCCCCTCAGCATGTCCCTCGCGTCCGTCCTTCGGCGTGCGGGCCGCTCATTGCCGGCTGGGCGGTCTCCGTCGGGTCCGCCACACACGTACTCCCGTTCCGTTGATGTCCGGTCAGTGAACGGAAGCTCGAACTCGCTCGCGAGAGCGGCATTGCCGTCCATGTTGACAGATTCGGCGAAACGACCGCGCCACCGCGCTGCTATAACCCACCGCGGTTACCAGAGTCTCGATCTCCTAAATACTACCGATACCGACTATTCACACTTGACGTCACTCCCCACGTCACCTCCGTTTTCGGAGGCCCAGAAACGAGAATGGAGATTGTTCAGTTTCGGTTTCTTTATTTCTTTCGTAGGTACAGAAATACGCGTCACAAATGTCTACAAAAAATTGGGCACCATGCTATGTTCCCAAGAAGCATTAAAACACCATTCAAAAAAATTAAATAAAATCGTCATCATTGTCCCTTTAAAGGGATACTGAACCATTGAATTTAGTGTCCATAATAAATGGCGCACGTTCTTTCCACGAGCCAGCAGCCGCCGGTGTGCGCGAGCACACGCAACGAAAATGACGTCAAAGACCTCCATTCGCGCTTAAGAGGACAGTGAAATGCATGGGCTTCGGGCCAAAGGAGTATAAAGACAGGCTTTTCATCTCTACAAGTGAAAGCTCCGTGCTTGTTAGACCAATTAATCGCTTACCTTTTACACCAGACAGCACTGTGTAGATGAAAAACGTGTCTTTACTCTCCTTTGGCCCAAAGCCCATACATTTCACTGTCATCTTAACCTCAAATGGAGGTCTCTGACGTCATTTTTGTCGCGTGTGTTCGCGCACACCGGCGGCTGCTGGCTCGTGGAAAGAACGTGCGCCACTTATTATAGACACTACATTCCTTGGTTCAGTATCCCTTTAAGTCACGAGAGCTTGTGCCGCCGAGATGTGCCCCAGAGCAAGGAGCTCGCGCTTGTAGCCTTTCCTGCGGTACATCATAAGGTGAAACAGAGTATAGTTGCTTTGGACGAAGCCACGGTGGCTGTACGAGCGCTCGGGCAGCGAGTGCTCCAGTCAAGGCAGTAAAAGCTAGCTGCTCGCGCTTGCACAGCCTGCGCAGTTACTTCATGCTAAGTGAGAGGAAGTATAGGAGGCAGGCGCCAGTTCACGAGACAGCTCGTTCCGCCTCGCGCTCTGCTCACGCAGACCCCCACCAAGATAGTGAGTTGGGCGAGTTGGTGTACTGATTAAACATGGTTAAAGGGGCCATGAAACGAATTTCTGGCTGGGATAAATGATTTTAAATTGGGACTTTACTAATTGCATATCGTTTAGTTGGCCAAAAGGAAGAGGGTAGAAAGTCAAAAGCCAGCTTTTCGGTGCGAACATTTGAAAACATAGCGGACTATTTTGTACCTTCTTTCCTTCGAAAGCTCTCCGCCTTTTCACTATGACACATCCGCGGTTCCTAAAGCGCGTCAGCGGTTCGAACCTGACGTCGGCGGAGCCCAGCTCACGCATTGTACGCGAGAACTGCGTCACTCGGACGTATCTGCTCGTCAACAATCAATCCGTCGACGAATATTTGGATTCACGTTCGTGGCCAATGAGTACCCTGATGAAACTTATCGTCACTGGCGAATGACAAGTTCTCTGGTGTGCATAAAAAGCGCGGTTTAAGCTAGGAGTCATCGCACCGGTGCCGAAGAATGTCACGACGGCGTGATTTCACAATTCGCCTTTGAGTTGAGGATTAAGGCTAAGGAGGAAGAAGTAGGAAAATTGTTTCATGACCCCTTTAAACTTGAGCGCTCTCTTTGGTTCCTGTGTTTTTGTGCGCAACGTTAAGCATGTTTAAGAAATACTACAGTTCTCACGATGCTTGGCGGCAGCGGTGGCGTAAGAAAACTGGCCGTGAGACCGGCCGCCCTGCGAATAATCACTAAGCACCGCATAGAAGAGGATGATAACGAGGGAGGACTTTGTTGTGAGCGCTGGATATTCATTTATGGTTGTGTGAGCAGGCTCTTAAAACCGGTGGATTATGCACCGGGATACCGCACAAAGAATCTAGTTCCTAAAGCCGTGCTCAAGGGGTTCGATGGGTCTTCGAAGGACATAATGCCTGCACCCAAGAAAGCCCGACAAAAATTCGTTTTAAAGCAGGATCTGCACCGAAAAGCAGAAGGCGAAAGGCAGATGTGTTCGCTACCCAAGAGGATTATGAACAGACCGAGAAAAATGAACCAAACTCCTCTCAGGCACGAAAGCAGGATCTGCACCGAAAAGCAGAAGGCGAAAGGCAGATGTGTTCGCTACCCAAGAGGATTATGAACAGACCGAGAAAAATGAACCAAACTCCTCTCAGGCACGAAAGCAGGATCTGCACCGAAAAGCAGAAGGCGAAAGGCAGATGTGTTCGCTACCCAAGAGGATTATGAACAGACCGAGAAAAATGAACCAAACTCCTCTCAGGCACGAAAGCAGGATCTGCACCGAAAAGCAGAAGGCGAAAGGCAGATGTGTTCGCTACCCAAGAGGATTATGAACAGACCGAGAAAAATGAACCAAACTCCTCTCAGGCACGAAAGCAGGATCTGCACCGAAAAGCAGAAGGCGAAAGGCAGATGTGTTCGCTACCCAAGAGGATTATGAACAGACCGAGAAAAATGAACCAAACTCCTCTCAGGCACGAAAGCAGGATCTGCACCGAAAAGCAGAAGGCGAAAGGCAGATGTGTTCGCTACCCAAGAGGATTATGAACAGACCGAGAAAAATGAACCAAACTCCTCTCAGGCACGAAAGCAGGATCTGCACCGAAAAGCAGAAGGCGAAAGGCAGATGTGTTCGCTACCCAAGAGGATTATGAACAGACCGAGAAAAATGAACCAAACTCCTCTCAGGCACGAAAGCAGGATCTGCACCGAAAAGCAGAAGGCGAAAGGCAGATGTGTTCGCTACCCAAGAGGATTATGAACAGACCGAGAAAAATGAACCAAACTCCTCTCAGGCACGAAAGCAGGATCTGCACCGAAAAGCAGAAGGCGAAAGGCAGATGTGTTCGCTACCCAAGAGGATTATGAACAGACCGAGAAAAATGAACCAAACTCCTCTCAGGCACGAAAGCAGGATCTGCACCGAAAAGCAGAAGGCGAAAGGCAGATGTGTTCGCTACCCAAGAGGATTATGAACAGACCGAGAAAAATGAACCAAACTCCTCTCAGGCACGAAAGCAGGATCTGCACCGAAAAGCAGAAGGCGAAAGGCAGATGTGTTCGCTACCCAAGAGGATTATGAACAGACCGAGAAAAATGAACCAAACTCCTCTCAGGCACGAAAGCAGGATCTGCACCGAAAAGCAGAAGGCGAAAGGCAGATGTGTTCGCTACCCAAGAGGATTATGAACAGACCGAGAAAAATGAACCAAACTCCTCTCAGGCACGAAAGCAGGATCTGCACCGAAAAGCAGAAGGCGAAAGGCAGATGTGTTCGCTACCCAAGAGGATTATGAACAGACCGAGAAAAATGAACCAAACTCCTCTCAGGCACGAAAGCAGGATCTGCACCGAAAAGCAGAAGGCGAAAGGCAGATGTGTTCGCTACCCAAGAGGATTATGAACAGACCGAGAAAAATGAACCAAACTCCTCTCAGGCACGAAAGCAGGATCTGCACCGAAAAGCAGAAGGCGAAAGGCAGATGTGTTCGCTACCCAAGAGGATTATGAACAGACCGAGAAAAATGAACCAAACTCCTCTCAGGCACGAAAGCAGGATCTGCACCGAAAAGCAGAAGGCGAAAGGCAGATGTGTTCGCTACCCAAGAGGATTATGAACAGACCGAGAAAAATGAACCAAACTCCTCTCAGGCACGAAAGCAGGATCTGCACCGAAAAGCAGAAGGCGAAAGGCAGATGTGTTCGCTACCCAAGAGGATTATGAACAGACCGAGAAAAATGAACCAAACTCCTCTCAGGCACGAAAGCAGGATCTGCACCGAAAAGCAGAAGGCGACCAAACTCCTCTCAGGCACGAAAGCAGGATCTGCACCGAAAAGCAGAAGGCGAAAGGCAGATGTGTTCGCTACCCAAGAGGATTATGAACAGACCGAGAAAAATGAACCAAACTCCTCTCAGGCACGAAAGGCAGGATCTGCACCGAAAAGCAGAAGGCGAAAGGCAGATGTGTTCGCTACCCAAGAGGATTATGTAACAGACCGAGAAAAATGAACCAAACTCCTCTCAGGCACGAAAGCAGGATCTGCACCGAAAAGCAGAAGGCGAAAGGCAGATGTGTTCGCTACCCAAGAGGATTATGAACAGACGAGAAAATGAACCAAACTCCTCTCAGGCACGAAAGCAGGATCTGCACCGAAAAGCAGAAGGCGAAAGGCAGATGTGTTCGCTACCCAAGAGGATTATGAACAGACCGAGAAAAATGAACCAACTCCTCTCAGGCACGAAAGCAGGATCTGCACCGAAAAGCAGAAGGCGAAAGGCAGATGTGTTCGCTACCAAGAGGATTATGAACAGACCGAGAAAATGAACCAAACTCCTCTCAGGCACGAAAGCAGGATCTGCACCGAAAAGCAGAAGGCGAAAGGCAGATGTGTTCGCTACCCAAGAGGATTATGAACAGACCGAGAAAAATGAACCAAACTCCTCTCAGGCACGAAAGCAGGATCTGCACCGAAAAGCAGAAGGCGAAAGGCAGATGTGTTCGCTACCCAAGAGGATTATGAACAGACCGAGAAAAATGAACCAAACTCCCTCAGGCACGAAAGCAGGATCTGCACCGAAAAGCAGAAGGCGAAAGGCAGATGTGTTCGCTACCCAAGAGGATTATGAACAGACCGAGAAAAATGAACCAAACTCCTCTCAGGCACGCGCTCTCGTACTTTTGACTGCGTAACCACAGTGATTTCTCCTCGAGTACAGTATAACGAAATTTCCCACGGCGACGCTGCGGTGCAGCTCCTGACCGCCCAGTGGCCCTTTCAGCCAACCATGTGACAGTGCCGTATTATAGGCGCTGTTATGCCTCACTGGAGAGACCGTAAAGCCTGGTTCAGACATTTAGAACGGTTGCGCTCGTACGCAACCGAAATGACCGTTATGTTCGTCCGTGACTGTGTCCGGCCGGACATGTCTATGTCAGGCCGTGGATGTCCCGCCGTGGCTGCACATAGCTTTTCCCCCAGCACGTTTTGCTGTCTCCTAACGAAGCGTCGGCTGCCACCCTGAGGCTTCCAGAAGGGGCATTTTCAACAACTTCCCGTCATCTTCAATTTACTGTGCGTCTGGCTTAGCTATGACTATAGTAGAACACTGTAACTATAGGGAGCATTCACTGGCGGCCATAGCTGTGTGCGAGAGTGCTATGCGCGTGCTGACGGCGAACTTCCAGAGTTACTCTGCAACGTGCATTCTGCACCATCGATTGTCGGTCTTAGCATCCTATGAATGGGATCTCGTCCTGAGCATGCGCTCTGAACATCGCCGTCAAATATGGCAACCAGTGAATACCCCTATAGCCGCGTAATTCTATAACCTTGTTCGCGTTCAAGCTAGATGGCACGAATTACGTTTGTCGGAGATGGTCGGAAACCAGAGCTATGAGTACCGCGTGCGCTCGCGCACCGAGCGACGATCGAACCTACGCACGCGCCGTCTTCACTTCTTCTGAAATGCCGCCAACAGTTGTCCGCGAATATAATAAAAATGTGCGGTCGTCACTTTTTTTTTTTTTTCGCGCTAAAGCGGTGAGAATAAAGTAATAAAGTCATAGACGGGTTTTGCGATGGGTATATCGCGTGCCTAAGATTTTAATTCCTCAGATCTAACGCCTGGGATCTTTTCTCTCCAAAATTAATATCAAACAGCTTCAAAGGAAGAAAGAAATCTTGCGGCATTTTTACGGCGCGGTACAACAGCAGGGCAGTAAAAGTCCGGCCGCGGAGTGCTCTGGGCAGCCGCCCTGCTCAGACGGGCCTTTCGGTGGCCGCAGATCTCTCCTTAACGCGAACAAGTGCCGTTAAGCATTAGACCTATCATCTTGGCCTTTCATTGTTTCCGACGGCGGTTCCACTAGGGGCTATTCCACGCGCCGTGTGGTGAAGTGCGTATAGGCACACGGAGCAAGCGCGGGGCGGCGCCTCGAGCGCGTGGAGCTGGAGGGAGGGAGGGAGGGCGGCGGCAATGCAATAACCTTTGATGTATTAAGGAGCGCAGGGAAAGCCTCGGGACGTTTATGGGCCGAGCAAGAACGATACTGTCCGAGCTTCCGAAACTCGCGGCGGCGAGCGACGCCGGGATCGTCGGGGACGCGTTTCCTCTTAGCCGCCAAGATATTCCTACTTTTTTTCTTCGTATATACGCTTTCAATTGGCGTTTTTCTTATCTCTAGAGCTTTTTGTTTTCTATTTTTCTTTCGGGCCCAAAGAAGGGAGCCGCGTCGAAAATATTTCGGCCGAGTCGCCTCCCTGGGTGCACGTTAAGTTTTATAGGAGCTGCAGGCTCTTTGCGTTTTACAACCAGCGCTTTAAAAAGGAGGGCCACGCAGAACCGTTTTTCAGTTCCAAGAGGCGATAAAAAAAAGGCAACGACGGGGTTGAAGAAATGTTTTCGCAAAGCTAAACTGGGAGGAGGAAAAAAAAGAAGGGGGAGTTGGGAAGTTTTGTTTTCCTTCAGACAACAAATCACCGCGTTTGTCTGGTCTCATCGCGCGAATGTGTAACGAAAAACTTTACGGATGCAACATGCTCGCATATTCCCGAGGAAGTGCGAGATTTTGATTCGTTTCTTTTTGCTGCTATCGCACTGCCACTGTGGGCAGCTCTAGCCCTCTGTTTTTGTTTCGTTTTATCTCGGACGTTCAGGTACTTCGATACACGTGTGACAAGAGGCGTGAACAGAAGCATTGCTCTCCGTGCCTCCCTGGGTTTCAACCTAGAAACGCAAAAGGGAAATAAAAATAATAAAAATGAAACGAGAAAAGCGGGAGAATTTGCTCAGAGAAACTTCCAGTTGCTCTTTATATGGGGAAATTGGGCTCTCCTATGAAATTCTCGCACGGAGTGCAAACACGGGAGACTAATTCCGCGGCGGAGAAAAAACAGTGTTGTACACGCTTCCCTTAAAAGAGGAACGAAAGTTCGTATCTCGTTCCTTTCAAATCTTGGATAGATTTTCCTTGACATGCTCCAGTTGTTTTAAAGGAAGGCTTTCTCTTTTCTGTTCTAAGACTGAAGCGCGTTGTTGTATTAACGTTACATTTGTCTATCTTCATAAAATATTGTGCGAATAATTCGTAAATAAAATAAAACAAGCATTTTAAAATATCCCCATTGAACCACGTGTCGAGTCGTCAATACTACATTTGCTCCAGTTCATTGTTTTCGACAATATCTCGGACACTTTGTTATTCCTTAAAGTTAAAAAAATTAAATACACTCTTCAAAAAAAAAAACACGCTAGTAGTATTTATTAGGTAAACGCTAGTAACTGCTTGTCACATTTGTTATTAGGCTAGTAACCGTAGGTAGTAACGGTCAAGCTAGTAACGGTTACTAGGTCAAGAAACTTGTAACGGTTACGGACCCATCTATACTTCGTTTCAGCTTCGGTCCGAGCGCGGCCAATGTTATGAGCCGAAGGGCCAATCAAACAGCGAAAGAGGCACAACGTCATGGCGTGCTCTCTGCAGTTGATAGGACCAGCCGGTATTCGCCGTCTCTCTGTGCGTGCTCCTCCGCCGGCTAGTCCTATCAAGCGCAGAGAGCACACCATGACGCTGCGCTTTTTGCGCTGTTTGATTGGCCCTTCGGCTCATAACATCGGCCGCGCTCGGACCAAAGCTGGAACGAAGTATAGTATCTTGCCCAACCTTTAGATAGTAACTATAGCACTAACTCCCTGAAGAACCAGGTGGCGCTAGTCAATGCCAAATTCAAAATTGGCATAAAAAATATTATCGCTGGGGTAGATTTTTTCTTTTTCACGCTGCATACATGCACATTGATACACGTATTATACATTTAACATAGACAAAGATTTTGAACACGTATGACACGCACGCACAACACACGCGCGACGACCCGCTAACGCCATCGCTGCCCATCCGTCATTTATACTGATCATTTGAAAGAAGTCGGTTGGTCAGTGACCACCTCGTCTGTGAACGATGTTACAAATATGGTGCTGCTTTCGCATCAATATAGTTCTCCAATATTGTGCTAAACATTCCAAGGAATGTATCCCTTACTAAGAACTAACGGTACACGGAGTAATTATTTGCTATAGTCTGTGAAGCAACGTCCCCATAGCTTTCCAGCAGCCATATTTTCGCTTCCCCGCATAGCAGCTGCAGTTACTACTTGTCGCGCGTTTGAAGTAGTAAATAGCTAGTAAGAGGGGAGTAGCGGTCAGAAGAAGGTAGTAACTGCTGCACTTACTAACTTTTTACAACCTATCGCGTGTTTGAGGTGTTAGTAAAAAGGTACTTATCAACGGTCAGAAAAGGCATTAACTGCTGCGGTTACTAGCTTTTTTCTAAGAATGTAGACGTTAATAAAAGGCCTGAATGCCTACTACATTTGGGTAAAATTGCGAGAAAAGGAACGCCGTTCCTTCTGCCGTTCCCTCGAAAACGTAACTGTAGTTCCCGTTCCAGTTCCACCAACACCAAAGTGAACAGCGGTGATCCTCAGTTCCTCGTCAAAGGAACGCGTTTCAGGAACGGCGTTCCTTGCAACGCCGTTTCGTACAACACCGGGGAAAACTGACTTCCGCTTTTTCTCAAGCAGGCCGCGTTCCCCTCGATCAATAGACCTATTAGCGGCGAGAAGTTTTGGTGGCGCCCTCCTGTGGTTCCCCCTTGTGACGTCATTACCTTGCAAACAACAAGTTCGATGGTGTTTGTTATTAGCATGGTGGAAGCTTGAAATCATTGCGCTCTCAAAAGAACACTGTCAACACCGTCAAAATTAAAGTTCTTTCATTCCTCTTATTTCCGTCGATGATAAATCCCTTTTCCGACGTCATAGTCAGTGTTCGGCCAATCGTGGAAGGCCGACCACAGCGACGCTTTTGGTCGCGCACGGGGCTAATTGCAATATTACCCAAGCATCAAGGAGAATGCAGGGATTGGTGTTCCACGCGCCGCACGTGCTGGCGTCAGCAGCAGTAACTGTTCTAAAGCAAAAGCCTAAATCAAATGGCATCTTTCACGCGCGTTCGTCAACGCTTTCTTTTGGTTATTTACTTCGAATCTTTTATACGGGGAAGGCGTGCGCGTGTGGCGCGTGGAACACCAATCCCTGCATTCTCCCTGATGCTTGGGTAATATAAGGAAGTATTCACTGGCGGCCATAGCTGTGTGCGCGACTGCTGAGCGCGTGCTGATGGCTAGCTTCCAGGGTTCTTTTGGAACGTGCATTCCACACCGTCAAAATGGCCGGTCTTAGCAGCCTAGTAATGGGGACTCGTTCTGAGCATGCGCTGTAGACAGCACCCACAAATATGGCGCCCAGTGAATACTCCTTATAGACTTTTGCTGGTATCTCGGAAGGCGCCTACGTAGGAGACACCACGTGCTCAACTTTGATGTGCGCTCAAGACGCGAGAAGCCACGCGCGCCCGTAGCTCTGACTTCACCATTAAGGGGGATTCAACCGCGATTTATTTGTACCCTTTTCCTCATAGATGGCGCAGAATTTTTCCGGAACAAACGAGTTGCATGCTCGCAGCTGCGCATGCAGGTCGGGCGCTCGAGGTAACCTCGGGCCACGGGCTGTTCGCCGCCGATCTCGAGCTAGATCTTCTTCGCACTGCGTCCGCCACTGCCGGAAGCGGCCGACGGGCGGCGCGAGATGCGAGGCAGTATAGACGTAGATTATAGTGGCTTACATAACGTAGAATAAGCTCTGATTTCCGAATGAACCCGAAGTTCCAACCACCTTCAAAATTATTGAAAGTTCAGGGTGCGGCGGTGCGGCCGTTTGGACCAGCACATTTGGCACGCCTCATAAAATTCGAATTCCAGACGTATACATATCTGAAACTGGGCACGCGAATGTTAGTTTGCAAATTTGTCTATTTCTTAGGGCTAAAATTAAAGCTTGATAAATAAATAAAAAAAATAAAGTGGCAGTTTTGCATTTTTTTATGTCCTAAATTAGTCTGCTCATCATCTGAATACTAGTTTGCGAACTCACCCCCAGGAGGTGTGGCGAACGCAAAAACGCCCAGACAGGGGCTGGCGGCGAGCAGGATAACCGTGATAAATAATCATTTTAGTGAAATATATGAACAATAATGCAGTTGTAGTTCGCATTTAAAGGGGTCATGAAACGATTTTCCTACTTCTTCCTCTTTAGCTTTAATCCTCAACTCAAATGCGAATTGTGAAATCACGCCGCCGTGACATTCTTCGGCACCGGTGCGATGACTCCTAGCTTCCACCGTGCTGTTTATGCACACCATAGAACTTGTCATTCCCCAGTGACGATAAGTTCCGTCAGGGCACTCATTGGCCACGAACGCGAATCCGAATATTCGTCGACGGATTTATTGTTGACGAGCGCATACGTCCGAGTGACGCAGCTCTCGTGTCCAATGCGTGAGCCATGGGCTCGGCTGACGTCAGTTTGGAGCCGCTGATGCGCTTTGGGAACCGCGGATGTATCATAGCGAAAAGGCGGAGAGCTTTCGAAAGGAAGAAGGTACAAAATAGTCCGCTATATTTTCAAATGTACGTACCGAAAAGCTGGCTGTTGACTTTCTACCCTCTTTCTTTTGGCCAACTAAACGATATGCGATTAGTAAAGTCCCAATTTAAAATCTTTTATCCCAGCCCAAATTTCGTTTCATGGCCCCTTTAAAAACAAACAAACTTATCTATTCGATAAAAATAAATTTTAATGTAGACGAATGTTTGTTTTATTTTGTCGTCTGCTATCCGTTCGCGTATCTTTGCTGGGCGCGGAAGACGCGTAGGGAGATCTCTAGGACACGTTTTGGTTTTTGTGAAAAGAGAACCGTGTTTTTTCGGCCCCCCGGTAAGTAAACAATGCATCACAGAAAGCTCAAACGCCGTGAGAACGTGATAGCGGTTGGGAAAGGAGGAGGAAGTTTGAGGACATGACGTCACCTGGATCAAAAGATAATGGACCTTTTGTAGAAATACGCGGTGCGCATGCGCGGAGTATTTCATGCGCCTGGGTTCGAGAGTATGTAGTTCCAAACAATCCGCCATCTTGCATTTCTCGCCTTTGAGCGGTTTCGTTGTGTCGACCTCGGGGCGGAAGATTACGCACGATGGGGAAAAAGGTGAGCTTGGGGGAGCCGTATCTCGGTCACATCGCCTCAATGGGTGAACAGGATGTAGCTGACGTTTTGGGTGTGGAACGGGTGGGAAAGGCCTTGGGCGCGCGTTGTTTTCCAGTCACCTAGTCTCGAACCGATTCGCGTGTCTAGGTGGCAGCACATATTCGCCAAGAGGTCCATTGAGAGACGAAAATATTCTCTGAGCCGATGTCCACCTAAGCCTAACATCGCCAAAACAGGTAACACTGTGGGCTCCTGTAGCACCTATTTCAGAAAAAAAAAGAAAGAATAACTTGTGAGCAAAAACAAAACAATATTCTCTTTCTTGCTGACAAGTGTTTTTCACTGATATGAATACCACAAGCGTCACACAATGTCAGTTCCTGTTTTGACGATGGTGTCAGTTCCTGTTTTGCCATGGCGCCACGAGTTCTGACCCTTGCTACCTACCATCAGATGCCACAAGTAAGATGGTGTTTTTAAAAAGTATAGTAGAAGCTAGGAGCCATCTCGTTTTGAAATAAGTACCGTCGAGGTTGACATTCTGGCAATGATCTTATGCCTGTGATTTGTTCAATCGTGGAAAGCCGGACATAGCGACGTTTTTGGGCGCGGACATCGCTAATACACCATTCCAATATTTACGAAATCATAGATTTGACTGCAATATTCACACCTCAGAACGCGCAAGTTTGTGGCTTCAGGAAACGTACATTGCGCGCGTCGTATCCACTATACTCGCGGACAGCTTTCTGTGGCATTTCAGGAGTTAAGAGTGCGCGTGCACAGCTTTGATGGGTACTCAAGGACTCAAGGTGCGCAAACGCACCCGCGCCCATAGCTTTGACTGCGTTACTATGAAAATTTATCCACAACTATAACAGGAAAAATGACATTGGTTTGAATCCCTATTAATAAATGGTCAAGAGAGAGAGAGAGAGAGAGAAAGAAGAAAAGAAATGTGTTTTGGGAACTTCCAGTTTGAAATTCTATATATTTGTTTCCAACGTCCACTTTGGCTACCGAATGAAAAAGAAACATGAAGATATAAGATCTGCTCCTAGAACAAGGGCGCTGTCTTTCAAGTATTCCTCACAATGAGAGACAGAAGGACGTACAAACCAACATCAGCTATCATAAGAAGCTTCCGGTGGGGTTTCTACATACCCTGCAGGAGGCCAGCGCTGGACACAGATTGGAGACCTGAGCAGCGTGCCGCTGGGACTCCTCACAGATTGAAGATACCCGAACACTGTGCTGGTCCGCGCTATGGTCACTACGACCTTGATATTTCTTAGGTCTTGTAGAATCCTTGTTCTTTTCAAAGCATTTCTTTTGTTTTTAATCTTTGTCATGTTTAGTTTTTGCAAACCTCGCCGTGAAGCATCAATATCTTGTTCAAATAAAATGTCCTCAATGTTTTTTTTTTTTTTTTCTTTAAGTGGGATGTTACTTTATACAGCGTTCTTAGATCCATCAGTTGAAAAGTTCCACAGAAGAGCCTCGTTCGAAAACGGCTCTTCCCTGTCGCCTGCAGGCGAAAAAGTACAAGCGGATAACAATCCTAGCAAAACCGCTCGCACGGAAACCGAGAAGCATCGTTATTGAACGACGCTCTTTTTCTGCATCCGATGCGCCAATGCACGAGGCCCGTGCAGCTATTGGGAGCAAATCTCGGCAGCACTGAAATGAGCGGCGTTTGGAAGTGAATGACAGCGGAGCACTCGCTCGTGGCAACTGTCTTGCACGATTGAGCACCATTGATTTGCGGTGCTTGCAAGGAACGCCAAGCGTGAAGTTTGTCAAGGGGCTTGAGACTATAGAGAGCGCAACCGAGCACACCTGTCACGAAAATGCGCCAGGCGTTTCTATCACTAGGCTTGTTCTCTGAATTTGATCTATACTCTATTGGCGACGTGAGCGATCGAAAGTGTCGCTGTGGTCGGCCCACCACAATTGGCCGAATGCTGACTATGACGTCAGCAAAGGATGTCTCATCGACGGAAAAAAGAGGAATGTAACAACTTCAATTTTGACGGTGTTGGCAGTGTTGCTTTGAGACCGCTATAATTTCAGGATTCCAGAATGCTCATTACAAACACCATCGAGCTTGTTCTTCACAAGGTAATGACGTCACGAAAGGTAACCGAACGAGGGCGCCACAGAAACTTCTCGCCGCTAATAGTCTGTGACAGGCTGTTGGTAAATTGCGCTGATAGATTTGGAGCGATCCAAAACCGCTACATGCTCGCGCGTTTACAGCAGCGAAAGCTAGCTCGCGTTTGCACGTGCCTAAAGATAAAAAAGCGCTCCGTAACCGCTTCAAATCTACTATACTTCGTCTCACCTTAGCATGGACTATTGTTAGCCGCGCGTGCCAAAAGCCCGAGCTAGTTGCTTTGAATGAAGCCTCGGCGACTGCACGAGCGCTCGCGCAGCGAGTGCTCCAGTCAAGGCAGTCGAAGCTAGCCGCTCGCGCTTGCACAGCCTTCGCAGTTAGTCCATGCTAAGGTGAGATGAAGTATAGCGGAATTTGTTGCATATGACTTTAATGCGCGCTCCGCCTCAATCTCGAGCTTTCTGCCTTTGGTAACACATCGTCGTACGCGCGAGCCGAAGCCCGGGGAAAGGCAACAAACGCGTGCTGGAGGCGGAGCTTCCACTCAATTATTTGCCTGTCACCGACTTCTGCGGAGGAAATTGAACAGTCACGCCTCTAGCGGTACGCTTCGGCTGTGAAAACAACAAACCGATTTTCTTTTTTTTTTTCTTTTTTCTGATCAGAGACATCGAAGATTCGAAGGCCGCTCCTCTTGCGACCAATAGCACTGGTCAAAGCGACGCCCTCGTGCCCAGATCGTGCTAGGCGAGGTTCAATTTCTTTGTTGCTGTGCTGGTAAACGCCGGGCTGAGGGGACAGCATGCTCGACAAAGCGCCCCTTACAGTTCGATCTCCTGCCGAATACACAATTCCAATATTTACAAGTTGTCAGCCCAGCGTGAGATCTCCTCAGCACAGCATGAGCTTGTTCGTCGCTTCGCAAAGCGACGAACAAGCGACGAACGCTCCATACGCACGAACACTGAAAATTTAGCCGGCCAGGACAAGCATCAAGGAGAATGCAGGGACTGGTGTTCCACACGCCGCACGTGCTGGCCTCATCAGTAGTAACTTTTCTAAAGCAAATGCCTAAAACAAAATGCATCCTGCACACGCGTTCGTCAACGCTTTATTTGGGTTATCTACTTCGAATCTTTTATACAGGGAATGCGTGCGCGTGTGGCGCGCGGAACACCAATCACAGCATTCTCCTTGATGCTTGGGTAATTTAGCAGTCGGTCTATTGCAAGCATGGAGCCCCGACTGGTGCCCCATGCATGAGCACGTGCAGCGTGCGCGTCAAAGTAGCTTTAACAAGCTTGCTATTGCACGGGCGTCCCCGCACGAACAGAAGCGAGAGCGAACACAAGCGTCGCTGTGGTCGGCCTTCCACTATTGGCCGAACGCTGACTATGACGTCGGAAAGGGGATTTATCATCGACGGAAATAAGAGAAATGAAAGAATTTTAATTTGACGGTGTTGGCAGTGTTCCTTTAAGAGCGCAATGATTTCAAGCTTCCACCATGCTAATAACAAACACCATCGAACTTGTTGTTTGCAAGGTAATGACGTCACAAGGGGGAACCACAGGAGGGCGCCACCAAAACATCTCGCCGCTAAGGGCACTTGGCAGGTTCCATTTTCAGTGTTCGTGCGTATGGCGCGTGATTTGCTCGGTTTCCGAAGCGACGAACGTGCGCGTTCTGGACTGTGATTTAACACGTGTGGACTGTGATTTTTGTAAACAGTAGAAACGTCTATAGTTACATTATTGCCGACAACACGCGCTCACAAGAAAAAAATAAAAAAGTAAACAAACTGCCGTCATAGAAGAGTCAATGCTAAGAGCTCATGCAGGGACGCGCTTTTTCACGCGTTCCTGCGTGAAGAATAGAGTAAAAACAAAACAGGTTTCATGTATCTGCCCGGCCACGATCTCGAGAAAATAGCCCGTACAGCTTTCACTCGTTTGTGAACCAATTTGGGGCAGTAATCTTCACGACATCAACGGGCTAAAAAAATATAAAAAGCGACACTGTCATTCAAAGGAAGTGTCCCTCTAGAAACTGAATTATTGTTATTAATTCTTCTTCGTATTATTATTTATTATTATATTATTATTTTTCATTATATTATTATTATTATCGATGATGAAAACATCTCAAATACTATTTCATAAAATAAATATATTTCGAAATAAGTATTTTAGCCGTCTTTGCCATGTATTCAAGTATTTTCTTTTATTTCCAAACTGCAAGGAAAAGCTGAGAAGTGGAGACGAAATTATCTGTCGGTATCCGCCCGATTCACTGTTTGCCACGTGTTCTTAATAAGTAAATTGTGGTATGTGCTTCAGGTTTTACACTGTTCCAGGGTGCATATCTAAAAACTGCATCAGGTGTTTCCGGTCTTCATTTGGGGCTCTTCCTATGAGCGCACGAGCCGAACTAGTCTTTTTCGCAGTGTGAGTGATGGAGGCCTGACGCTATCTCATTTGTTTTTGAAGCAGCTGGTAAACCATTTCTTTTTTCTTACGTAAAGCTCTTGCAGCTGAGGTGCACTCGAACGCAAAGACCTCACGCTTGTATCCGTAATTGTGCAGGGATTTTACAGCCTTCAACAGAAGTCAAATCTTCGAAAAGGTTTATTGACCTTGCCAGATGCACTGTTCGTAGCTTGAGCGTAATATGCGACTCCTGTTTTATATTTTGAACTCCCGTACCCTGGAGGAATATTTCCTCCGGACGTCCGCTTCCGCTACCAAATAAGATGACATGTCCAAATAAGGAGAAGCACAAAGATTCCTCCCAGTGGAAGAGGGAAAAACGACACAAATGGTTGTTGTTTATTATGAATTAGTTCCCAAGAGCGACAAAACGAAACATTCGACACCAATAAGCTTCAAGCAAATGAAGCAATCAATCCTCGCCCCCGCCCGTTTCGATCTGGATGAGCATTGTACCGGCGTGCGGTCGTGTATCACTACTGCGTGGTGCACGTTAAAAACCACAGGCTAGCGATTGTACTGCACTGGCTAAATTTCTCATCTACAGCTGAGAGACAAGTCACCATTATAAATACTGAAGCGCAAAGGACGAGACACAAGAACGAGAAGGACACAGGACAAGTCACTGCTCAAGTCACAGCACAAGACAGGAAAGGACAAGTCACAGCAGAAGTCAGCAAGGGACGAGACACAAGACCGAGAAGGACACAGCACAAGTCACCAGTTGAGGCAGACTAACTTCAGGCTGTATAAACATAATTATCAAAGGAACTGCGCCGACTTTACATAACAAGATAAACAATTTAATCAAACGTTTCGTCTCCCATGCGGGAAACATCATCAGTGAAACCTTCAAGAAGGAATGAGCGAAAAAACTTCAACAGTCCTATTCAACCAACTCCGCGTACACATCGGGGAGGGGGCCGCGGTTGGAGTTGCAGGCCGATGAGTCACTCTAGACGAACCATGGTTCCACGGACCTGCATTGAAGTTTTTTCACTCATTGCTGCTTGAAGGTTTCACTCATGATGTTTCTCGCATGGGAAACGAAACGTTTAATTAACTTGTTTATCTCGTTATGTAAAGTCGGAGCAGTTTCTTTGATAATCGGAAGTCCCGGCTTTTGGGATATTTTTGCATGTATACACATACTCACAAACACAAATGAAGCACGCACGCAAAGGTATCTTTGACAGGCTTCTTGTCTCTCGGTGCTTTTGAAGTAAGCACCAGCAAAAGACCAATCTCATTAGCCAGTTTGACTACACCACCGCTGCTGCAATGCATCGAGGGAACTTTAGTCTTTCCGCAAGTGCCCGAACTTCGCTGGAGCTCTGCCCGAGTGGAGCACGAGGCAGCACGAGCCCTTTCGTGAGCTGCCGTTTGCCTTGTATGAACTAAAGTTATGGCGGCGTCAATCATGCGCCGAACGCTTGGTGAGATCGGTCAATAGACCTATTGCTAAATTACCCAAGCATCAAGGAGAATGATGGGAATGTATGGACACGCGCCACACGCGCTCGCCTTCCCCGTATAAAAGATTCGAAGTAAAACACCAAAATAAAGCGTTGACAAGCGCGCGTGCAAATGCCATTTGTTTTAGACATTTGCTTTAGAAACGCTACTACTGCTGACGCCAGCACGTGCAGCGCGTGTAACTACACTCGGAGCATGCTCCCTGGCGCTTGGGAATTTCGCAAAAGGTCTATTGCAAGCCTGCCAAAGATACATTCATGCGCGTGAGTCATTTGCTTGAGGCTTGTCGGTGTTGGTTCCTCTCGTTTGACTTGGGCATGAGCATAGCGATCCCTCAACCGCCCAGAGCGGCAGTGCAACCGGTAGCTTGCGCTGTTATACTTCGAAGCATGCTCTGCAACGCGCACCAGGAGCAGAACACCGTGGCCGCGGTAGCAAGCGGTAACGCTCTTCTATAATCCCGTAAACACAGTGGCGTTTGAGTGGGTTTGGGTGTGTTTGACAGCGTTGCGGCTGCGAAACACCAGGATATACCTGCTTCGTATTTCGCGTGCCAAGCTTCGTGCAAAGCATAGATGTACTTTCCGTTTCCGCTCCGAGAAACGGAAGCGAATCGCTTCCGTTTCTCGGAGCAACGCAGTCAAACACTCTAAAACGCAACTATGTGAATGGGCATTTAAACACCCTATTATGCATGGCATTTATTCTTACTGTTCATCGAAAATCTGGTTTCGGCAACACTTGCAAGCATCGATCTTTTCCCCGTGTCATCAAGGAACACGACCGCTCTCACTGATGTAACGCATACAACCAAAATATTCGTTTGTAGGTAGATATCTATTTATTTTTTCTCCTAAGCGCACGCGCCACAGAGAGGCATGCAGCCCGTACAATGAATGCCTGTGAGGCCCATCTAGGGGGTGAAAATGATAACGCAGTGCGATATAATGTGCGGAAGTGATAATGTATATTGAGGCATCACAAAGGAGGGGTCTAAGTTGATCGCAGGTATGTGCCAGCTTCGCGACAATGTTGCGGAACCTCGAATCGGTCACTAATGGGCACGTTAGTTTTTTTTTTGCAACGTTTAATAAGTGCAGACTTACGGAGCCATCAATTGTAATTCTCTTCTGTGTATGTTTAGACAGCGGGAAGTTAGTCAGCACCGAGGGAGTCCGGTGTCTTCGTTGGGGATGAAAGCCAGTGCAGTATATCGCTGCTAGTCTGACGCCTTTAGCCCGCATCACGCAACAGTGATACATGACCGCACGCCAGTACGATGCTCATCCAGATTGAAACGGGCAGGGGCGCGAGCTTTCGCTACACGTGCTACCTATCCCCGAGCCACCAGCCATCGCGGTCACATTCGAGCTCGAGAGAAAAATATCAAGAAAATCTCCGTTTTGAGGCATCTAGTACTAGTGTCGCCATCTGGTTTAACAGGTTGGAAATAAAATTAACAGGGTGATTTCATTTACACAAATACGCAAATACAACAATATTTTGCTTTCTCATCATGGTCTTAAAATTAGGATTATAGGCACCCCTAGTACATACGGCCAAGCGTTTTGTCACGTTTGTCTCCTAAATAATTTTATTTTCAAAAATGTCTCAAAACGCGCTCAAAACAGCCAAAACGGTAATATTTTTGGATTTTATTAAAAATCTCCAGCGCTCTCAAGGAAAAATTCAAGGGCCGTACAACCTTCATAACGTCTTCATAATTAACCTCCAAAAGAATTAATACTCTGGTGCATTCCTGAAACTCAGGTTTGTGTAACGCAATTTGCCCATTGAGTGACGAGCGGTTGAATCCCCCTTAAAGAAAGGGCTTCGAGGTTTGCGGGAGACGCTCTGCCGCCAAACTCCCGGTAAACAAATGCTCGCACTTAAAGGGATTATCCGGTCAAATTCCGTATTCATGAAAACATTTAGACCTCATTGTCAATGGCTGTAGGAGCATCTTCCACGACAAATCTGAATTTTGTGTGCTTCCCTGGAGGAGTAATTGTATTTTAACCCAAGCGTGCATAAACGGCGTTTTCCTCTTCCACCTTCAGGGAAGCGGAGTTTCTGAGGTAACATCAGGCAAAGAACGCGCCGAACTGAAGTGCACTTCGAATTTTGTCCTCCGCGTGAGCGGTACGACGTGGTTCACCCTCGCTGCTGCGCTAGATTTTTTTTTTTTTTAGAATGAAAGCCTATTTTCGTTGTGCGGTTGTCACGCTCCACACTTCTCCGCGACATTTGCAGTGGCGAGTAATATGGAATGCTGCGGTGCGTCGGGAGCACTGTGTTCCCACGGAGGAATGAGGCATAGGATATGACAATTGCAAGACTGGTGTGACGTCACGGCAGGCATGGGAGTGCAGCCGTTGATACTTGCGAAATTCGGCATGGAGTATCGTTCAATTATCCGTCGTTGATTACACTAAATTGGGGTGTCGTTTAATGGAATAAAAATGGGCTATGTTAATCATTAGGCTCCCACCAGGTAACCATCACGAAATCTTAAAAACTTCGGTTTTCACCGGACAATCCCTTTAATAAGAACACCATATTTTCCCGACGTCAGAGAATGAAACACTCGCTCACGGGGAGTCCCCAGCACATCATCGGTACGCAGGCTATAACTCTGTTTCATACTTAGCGTGCAACGCTGTCAAAGCTACTGGCCAGAGCGCGTGGCTTCATCTATGGCTTTGTTTGCGCGAGAACTCGTGCAAATGATCAACGAGATCAAGCCCCACGCTCGCGCCAGTAGCTTTGACAGCGTTGCACGCTAAGTATGAAACAGAGCATAGGAGATTGTGGCACCATGCCAATGAACAAATTGCAATGCAAAATTCCTGAGTGCGTTTTTTTTTTTTTAAGGTTGTCGACGATTATGTATGCAAATACATTCGCCGGAAAATTAACAGTGAACTCGCAGAGTGTGTGAACTGTCAGGTTGTTTAACACCAGCTACTCAAAAGTGCCTAAGTTAACATGAAAAGGCAGCGTGGGATACCAGCCATATTTTTTTCTGAGGTGGGCTTTGGTTTTTTTGGGGTGGCGCTCCTTTTTCTAAAGATGCCATGTTTACTTTTTTTTCACAAATGTGTCACCCCCCCCCCCCCCCCCCTTTATTTTTACCTTTGAAGCATATGCGTTTACTTTTAGAATAGGCAGATGCTTTTTTTTTTACAATTTGAAGACGGTTGTGCATAGAAGTGTTGACGATATCTGTTTTACGTGTCTGTCAGCAATGGATTTTTTATTTTATTTTTGTTCCCGTTTTTACGGAGTCCTTACAAGCAGACATGTACACGTTACATAAACAAAGCGACAAAATGACGATTCGCGCTACTTACTAAAAAATTAACTAAATACGTTCCTCGCTACTGCCATTCCAAAGGAACACGTTAGCTGGGCTTCAAAGTAACGCGTTCTTTTCCCGTTACTCTCAATGTTTCGTAGCGCACTCTCGTAGTGTAAATTACAGGCGTTAGAGGGGGTGAGAAGTAGGTTGGGTACTTGTGTTGTTCCCCTTTCAGAAGTAACTGAGTATTGTTACTCGTTACTTCATCCAAAAGTAACGAAAATACGTTAATCACTCGTTCTCTTAAAAAGGAACTTACACCCGTGCCACATGGGCAACTCGAATGTCATTTACAACGAATGACATTTGAGCGCACGGCCAATCAGCGCGCGACACTTCGGGCGTGGCGCATTCCACGCGCGACAGATTGCGAGCCGATTCGCCGATCACACAAACGTCATTCGTTGTAAATGGCATTCGAGCTGCCCGTGTGGCACGGGTATTAACTGTTACTTCGTTAGAGAAAAAACAAATAAAAACAGTGAGAAGTAACGCGTTTCGTACAAGGCTGCTTAGAAGCACTTGACGCGGCGACGGCACGGGTGGCGTATTTACCTACCCCAGGACGAGCGCGGTGGCGTGAATGGCCGTGCATCTTCATTTGGGCCCCCGGCGAGGGCTTACACGATCGATGGTGGCCGCGCGGCTCGTGGCTGCTACGTACACAGTCAATGCCACGTAGAAGACAAGGCCCGCGTTTCTTTTTCTTCCACACGTCATCACTAGTGGAGCCACGCGGCTCCGCCTATTTATTGCGTCGGCATTGCCGCCACGCGTTTCGCAGCGTCTTGATACGAGAGCGACGCCAAGACGGACGCGTCTGCCACTTTTCTTCGTCCTCTCGTCGAGTTTTAGCGGGTTTGCCGTTTGGAGGCGCATCGAGGTTCCACTAACGATGACGTCATAAGCGAGCCTTATCTCCTCGGTGGTATAGACACAGTTGCTCCGGATTTGGCGTCTGGAGCGCGGCCGAGGTAATCTTTCCTCGGGCTTTGGCTCGATCGTCGGTCTCGGCACAAATCTCGGCGCTCCGGAGACCCGAGCAGGCAGCTTGCGCTTTGGGGCTGCCAGCTGGACGGGACGGGAAAAGCCGCGACTTGTTGGTGTTGTTGTTGTTGATGTTGTTCTGCTGCCTTTGGCTCTTGATCTTGAGTTTGTATCTTCCTTATTTTTCGTGATACCAGCCGAACAAACAGCAAACTCTGTCACGCGAAAAAAAAAAGAAAAAAAAAAAAAAAAAACGAAACGGTTCCGGTCGTGACAGGAAACTGTAACTGGACGTGAAAAGTAGCCAACGACTCGCGTCGCTATTTGTAGCTTTTTCTTTAAGAGCGTGGTTCCGTCAGTTCAACAAACAACAAACACCATTCGAGCATGACCAAATGGCCGAACTAAAAGAGGCTGTGTCGCCAGGAAGATGGTTTTGTCCTGGCTGTCAGATCCAAATTAGGATTTGTTACGCTGGTTGGTTACACCATGTCATATCACTCGTTAAGGCGTGCACAGCGGCTATAGAGCGATGAAGACAATAAGGCATGTTGCGTTAATAACGTAAGTGGCCGTCGTATTGGTGACTCCCGCGAAATCGATGGCACCCAGCGGCTAGAACAGAAAGCTGTGGCGGAAGATTCGCTCGCCAGCCTTCTCGAGCGAATAAGATATTCACAGCGCCTGGCGGTCCAAAGACGAAGCCCTTAAAGTAGTCTCGAAAACAGGCGGTGAAAATTGTCAATACACTTAACAGAAAGAGGAGTACGTCGTGGAGATCTTTAAGGTTTTGTTTTTAGTCTTTTTTTTTAATTAGCGAACATTGATTTAAAATCTGCGGGATTCACCGTTCGCCCTCTATCGCTGCGGCCTTACCGAAACATTTGTGAACATTTTGCGTGATTTCAAAATGTATTACGTAGAAAGAAGAGAAGTGACGACGATAGCTTGGCATTACTCGACGGTGCAGTAGTGTCCACACGAACACACGCCGCGGGTACGAGGTTGGTCGAGATCGAAAAGGTTCAGGAGTGGGGAGTGAACCCAGAAGGCCTGTGTTCTACAGCACGAGCGTTCGCACCACGTGCTGCGAGCTGCATACATTTGGTTACCGGCAACGCTGCTAGACACACTCAGTCACGGAACTATCCATAGACGCCGCAAATTTGGACGCCGCTTCCACGAGCGGTAACCCCCTCTACTCCCAAGGCCCGCCTCCCTTCGTACGACGTGCCACCGTTTTGTTTTTTTGTTCTTTTTTTTTGGGGGGGGGGGGACGGCTGCTATGGAAACATGGTAACTACAGTTACACAGGTTTTGAAAGACAGCTTTTAGATGGCACTTCACCGCAGGGTCGCCGTAAGAATGCAGTTTTGAACCGCAGCCTCTTAATTGCGCTTCAAACGACGGGCGGCGGGCTTGAGGAGGGGGGGGGGGGGGGAGGGGGGCACCTCCCTCCGCGGGAAGTTCCACAATTAAGTTGATCTAATAACGTTAATTACAGAAAAGGACAGTCAAATAGAGCGCACTAATTGGACACCAGTACTGCGTCATCGCTCCTCTTGCGCTCGCGGTACTCTCAGTGCGTCTATGAACATTGGATTGGCTCTCGTGACCAATCAGTGTGATGGCAGAAATCGCCGACCTCTAATGATGTCCGGAGCACAGCACGCGCCCATGGAGCATAGGCAGTGCATGGGTGCGGTTGCGACGGACGTTGGCGGCACGAACCGACGGTAGAACACGGGGCTGCGCGCTTGTTCTGGCTGTGCGTCCAGGAAAGTTGGTCGATGTTTATTCTAACAGTGAGTTCGGGCAGCGAAAAACCAACGTGCGTTTCTTATATCCTACGAATTTCAGGGATTAAATCGACACCAGATTTAGGCTCTCAAAGAAAAAACAACAACAACATTAAGTGGTGCCTCTAGACGGGCCAAATTTGAAGGCTTACGTGCCAAACCAAAGGAGAGCGTTTCGCACACCCCAGCGGAGGACTGAGGATCAATTTCGACCACCTTGGGATCTTTTGGCGAGTAACCAAAATCTCGGTTACGCGGCGTCTTCTCCGGATAAGCCCCCGTCACATTGCGGGTACCTCAACCGGAATTCTAACCTGCCATTTGGGGATCCGTAAATCCGGCGCCTTGCCCCAAACCCACCGAGGCTTGTTTTCTTCTTCTTTCTTTTTTTATTGCATGAAATATGTACAGTAAGCAATGATATCGGGGTCTCCGAGGCGGCTACCTTTAAAAACGCATAAGAAGCGACGGTTGCTGGCCATTCTGCCGTTCGACGTGAGCACCGGAAGAATCATTCCCTTTTAATTATGGAGCGGAAAACGCGAGGAAATGAGACGACGCGTCCCTTTCAACCATGTCGTCCGCGCTCCTGCTGTCGACCGGCGGAGCCGCCGGTGGACGCACTTAATTAAAAGTGCGCCGTTAGGGAACACCTTACCGTCTGATTCGTTCGCAGCGGTAAACGCAGCCGGAGCTCCATTTCGTTTCCTTTCCTCGCACGGTGTTTAGCATTTAAACCGTCGCAAGCACCTAAGTTCTCTTTCTTTAGAATCGGAGAAGCTGGTCGTCGACCCGCCCTTTCGCCTAGAGACAAGCGCAAGCACGGCGTCCCGACTATAAAAAAATAGTGCCCCGTGAGTGCAAGCACGTGCAGCTTGCGCATGAAGGTAGGTCTAGCAAGCTCTAAATTGCACGGGCTTGTTCGCACGAGCAGAGACACGGCGGAGGCCAATGACCTCGCTCGCAATCGTCTATACGAAACGGGAATTTACCGGTGTTAACAACTTGAGCGCGGATTCGTCGCTCATGTATGGAACGTTCCGTTTTTGTTTCACGAAACGTTAATGCGTTTTATTTCGGGCTTTGGAGATAAAATAATACCAAGAACCGTGTAATATATGTATATATATATATATATATATATATATATATATATATATATATATATATATATATATATATATATATATATAACAGGTAAGAAAAAACCCTTGGTGAAAACAGCAACAACGGACGATTTAATCTTCAACGTTTCGGCCGGAGTCCGGCATTCGTCAGGAAGAACTTTTACAGGGTTTTTCTTACCTGTTATACCCACGCCTTCGGCCTCCCGCCACCATGCCCGTTGTATATATATATATATATATATATATATATATATATATATATATATATATATATATATATATATATGGAAACACACGCCTGTGTTTCCAGAACACCTCCAATTGGATACATTTCGTTTCTTGTGCATTAATAAGACAGATAGGAAACGCCAGAAAGCCAAGGTGGAGTGGTGTAGATGTTAGCACACCCGACCGGACATTGGGAGGCCCAGAGTTCAAATCCTGGCTCCGCCAATTTTTGGCTTTCGGCGGGTTCCTGAAAAACTTTGATTCTTTGATTCATTAGATTAATTACGGTTCATTCATCTGCACATATATATATATATATATATATATATATATAAACAAACATATGCAGATGAATGAACCGTACTTAATCTGTATATGTATATATATATATATGTATATATATGGAAGATAAATGAAACAGCGGCCATTTTGTCATTTGTTTCCGAAGTTAGTAGCACGAACAAATGCATGTAAGCCGAGGTCACGTTTCTCATACATCATTCAAGAGACAATCTGCAGACACTCTCTGAGGCCTCTCTTGTGAGACGGCCACATTGGTCACACTCTCTGCATACACATGTTTGAATCATGTATGAAGCAAGCGTGCTTCGAACATGCGTGAGGCGTCACCGCGAATAACTCTGTCATCGCGTCTCCAGAGAAACGCCGTGTCTTCTGGATGATGTCTGACTCCGACTCGAAGCAACTTTGAGAGCAGTTGTAACTGCCACTGGAAATACTTGACGTGGCAGCAGTTGAGTTTACGGTCCCAAGTAAAATATTTTTGTAACAATTATTTTATTAACGTAAAAAAGAAACTCTACGATATGCAGATTCTCAATATCATCTATGCAGGAAGGTTTAGTTGTGAGAGTTCTCCACTGAAAGGTGAGACAGATGCGTGAGATGTATACGTCTTGCGGATCGAGCAACGCGTCGGAAAATGGCCGGATCAGACCGGGCGCCGGCCCATTACTATGTCCGTGTCGCGTGCTTTCCTATGACGCTGGGATTGGCCGACGCCTGGTCGGATGCTTCTAGAGTAGTTCTAGTTTCCACCATCTTTCTAGAGCGTCGTTCCACATCACGAACGTTTTTCTCGGCAGAGGCAGGGGCAACCGCCCTATCCCCCCCTAAGGACCCTCGATTAGCCCTTTTTGTTAAAAAGAAATGTTCATTTATCTTTTGAAACGTCAAATATTAGGTTGGGCATACAGATATAGGCAACGCATCACCCGTGATGTCACATTCATTTATGACGTCGGATCCCTGTGACGCCATTGTAAAGCACGTGTGTAACTATTTCCGCACGACTGTAGCGGGTAATGGCGCGCTACACGTGTAACTAGTTGAATTCCACGAGCACAGCTACAACTTCTCTTCCTCGAAGTATATGTGCCTCATCGCGAATGCTTCCCCAACTCAAAACGAGGGCACAGATAGCACAAAGAGCAAAACACAACACAGAGGGTGGCATACGTAACATCCTCAATGGACACCAACCGTGAAAATAAAGGAGACAAAAGTGTAGGGAGCGAGAACAAGTGCAAGCTGGTGAGAGGCGTGCTTTACCCTCCTTTCCTTGTCGCTGCTTTTCTTCTCGGTTTTATCGTTCATGTGAATATGTTTGATTGAAGTGAGTGCATTCGTGCAGTAACTTGTAACATAAGGCTCTAACTTGGTTTGCGTGGCTTTGTATGTCTGAATTTTATGTCCTTTCAGTTTTCTAGGCGATTTGCGACCAACCAGGCAACGGTTCGTGGAAAATTACTGACCGACCATGTCCTGAATGTGTACACGCTTCCAACAGACGCAGCAAATGGCAGGCTTTGCCTGCTTGATCTTCGCGGTCCGTACGGTCGATGGGTCCTTTTCCCTTCGGCAAAGGCGGGGAAACAAATTGTGCGCCCCATCCATACTTACTTGGTTCTTCTCATTTTGCTCTGGCCGATATATTTCGGCTATCTCCGCCGTTGCTCCGTGTGTCTCCGCGCTTGTTCCATAGCACCGCCTTTCTGATAAGCCGCGATGCCAGCTTGTCAGCTATCGATATAATTCAGTGCCCTCGCGAGACATCTCTTTCTCTCTCACTCTCCTTCCGAAACTGAACGCGGGGCTCGATTCTCCGAGCTGCCTTCTCTCCCGTCGTGCCGCGATTAGATCGGAAGCTGCTCAGACGACGTAGTCGTCGTCGTCGTCGGAAACTGCAAGACCTCGAGGATCTCCCCCAACCCGGACAAAACAAAAGAAGCTTAGAATCGCTTAAGGGCAGCGTGGGCCATCAAGGATCCCTCTCTCTCTCCAGGTTTCGCTCTTCTACCCCGCACTGGAGGGACGCACAGAGGGCGACCGGATCGCCCTCTCTTCGAGATATCTCGGAACGAGAAGAAAATCTGTAATGAACCCGCGTTCCGATTCCAGAGCAGGCTGGAGGCCTCGGGGGAAGACTTAGTAGACTCCATTCAACGCTGCTGCTGCACAAGCAGCGGCAGTATAGACGAGAGCGCGCGATAGAGAGCGAGAGTTCTTCCTGTCATTTAGTTGGTTTTGTCTCCGCTCCATAGGCGGGACGCTGGCGCTCTATCGAGTCGGGCCGTTTGTTGCTGCGGTTGCGGCAAAGCGCGATTAATAAGTCCATTGTTCGCCGGTCGCCTCCTGGCCCCTCGGGAACCAGACGAGAGTTGTGGGGGAGAAAAAGCTGGGCGCGTGCCATTAGTCGTTTATCGGAAGAGCGCGCGGGCCGTGCTGAGGGGCCCCGATCTAAGTGAGGCCGCCGTGATGGGCGTTGTCCCGTCGGCCTGGTGAGCGCGCGTGCGCCAAAGACGTTTTCTGGTTTTCGGCACGACGACGGAGCTCGTTTCGGTACACTGGGTGCGCGATGCTACGGAGACGTAAACCGGCGCCGACGGACGTATCGTGGCTGCAAGCCGGACCTGGATTACCCTCGCCTCCAGACAGCAGAATAATGTATATCTTGGTCGTGATTCGGGGCTGGCCGCCACAGCGTTCCAACGTACTACATCGAGTGTCGTGAGAGCTCGCGTTTCAAGCTAGTAACGCCTGTTTGCTCTCGATTCGACGGCTGGGCGCGGATCTTTTTTACAACCGGCGCTACGATAAGGACCCCTCAAGGGGCTAGTTTGTACCTTTTCCTTTCGCAAAAGAAGCTCGCGTCAGCTGCGCCGCATTTTTATTATTATTTCTTGTTTGTTCAAGTTAACGGTGCACACCCAGTCGTTTTTCGTAGTTTTGGAGTGACAAACGAAGGGATCACACTTGCACTCTTTATTCCTATTTTGACACCCCTTGCGCGAGATCACCAATAGAATATTTGAACCTATCGAGCTGCTTCTACTTTTTTTTTTTTTTACCAGCTTCTTGTCTAAATGTTTCCTCAAATGTTTCTTAAAAAAATTAAAATTTATTGATTCATTTGAACTCAGAGTCAGAGCAAATTGTGAATACAACTCGAGTTTGTTTTTTTGTACATACCGTAAACCGTTCAATCCCATTATTCAAATTGAAGGGTTTATGTCTCCGAGCGACCTAGGGCGACTTTAAAATATTTTCAACAAAAACGAAGAGCTCTAGGAACAGTGGAACAGTGACTTCCGGGACGGATAGAAGTGATTTTGATACCCGATAGACAGACAGGTAAAACCGCTCCAGTTCGCACGCTCCCAATGATACAGAAAAGAGTGGCAACTTCCAAACTGGCTAATAACTGTTCCCTATCAGAGTAATAAGCGTACCTGTAAAAAAGGCGACCTTACAAGAGGCCCGAAGAAGAGTTCTAGAGAATTTATAGCACCTTTATATGGCGCTCTTCCGGCACTAGGGGGGGGGGGGGGGCGAATAAAAAGTATGCTTTAAATCACAATTTAAATCGTGATTTAAATAAAACCGGTTTTCAAATTATATCTAAATCTACCCTTCCCCGGTACAAATAATACCCAAACTTTTGTACAGTTATTCTATCATCGGACGCTTTTTATGTGTGTTTGTTTTTAATTAAAATCAAATAATTACCGTGAAGGAAATAGTCGTAGCAGGCTGAAAATTAGTATAACGTGGCGCTCTTCCGCGCCAATCGTAATGTTGATAGAGCTTTCTTTCTACCTTCTACTTCGTTCAATAATTACGTAGTGTCCTATTTTAAGCAAATCAGAATGCGAAAGGAAGAAACGTATGCAAGAAAAATAATGCTATACTGGAAGAATATAATAATATAATAAATTTTTATTGCACAGTAAAGGATACACAATATATATGCTCGGACACGCAAAAACATGGGGATGTCTGTGTGCAGGGTCTGACAGTCAGCGTTGGTGCTATCTATTTATAGTGAGAAACAAATGAACACACACACACACACACACGCACACGCACGCACACACACATGCACGCACGCACGCAAACACATATGCACGCACGCACGCACGCGCGCACACACGCGCGCCCACGCACACGCACACATACAAACACACGCGCGCCTGTGGTGGGAAGCACATTACCATTTAAACAACCTGTAAAACAAACTCAAAAATTATAATTCATTCTATGTATTTACAGCAAGAAAAAAGAACCAGTAGAACATACACAGGAAAACTCATTACAACCCGATCAGACCGTAAAACAGATTCCGAAATAATAGTTTATGCACCGCGATTTAAGCTCTTTTTTAACAGTTCTAAGAGACTGCAGTTGTATGCTGTACAAGTTCGGCAGGCAATACATTATAATAATAAGGTATGCATAATGACCGTACTCTTCTTCCATAATTTGTAAAAACCTTCGGTAAAATAAACCTTTCTATTCTTCCTAACACACTTTGCTTGTCTAATGACTGTTTATATGGGATGTTTAAGTTAATATTGACTAGTATGACATACATATGCAAGCTCTCCACTGGAAAAAAAAAACTTTTAACACTCGCAGTTTTAGACTGCTTTCTAACTCATAATGTTTTGCATGCGTTCTATTTTTGGCTACATTATGTGAAATATTGTTCAATTTTATTTTACGGTAATTAGAGCATGAACCATATATATTATTCCACACCGAGCGACTGACTGTCCCAGTGCCAGATACAATCAAAAAGGCTACTTAAAAAACAAAATAAGAGCCTGGTTGATACACGCGTGTAACAAAATTAATTTTACGCGAAAAAAGAATTTTATTTAGAGCAATATTGAAGGCGTGAGACGCGATTTAGTCGGTAGTCTCCTCCTTTCCACTTGTTTTCTGTCTCGGCATATCGGGCGCGTGAAGGAGAGGTGGATTAGCTTCGCCCCTTCGTAAGTGGAAAGAGCGAATACCATCTCGTTGAGCGAATGACCATTCCGTGACGTCATGGATTTTGCGAGCAGAATTTCAAATAAATCTCTCACCGTCAATATTGTACTAATTTTTTTTTTCATGTAAAGTTTATTTTTTGACGCGCGTGTCCCAACCAGGTTGCTAAAAAAAGAAACAGTATATTTTTTTTCAAGGGCCCTTTAAATCTCAGAACCAGATCAGTCGTGGATCGCACGCGGTATAGAATGGTAGACACAGCTCGAAAGCGCTTGACCAAGCAATCAGTGTGTGCATTCCAGGACAAACACACACACACACACACACACACAAACACACACACACACACAAACACACACACACACACACACACACACACACACACACACACACACACACACACACACACACACCACACGCACACACACACACACACACACACACACACACGCACACGCACACGCACACGCACGCACATACACACGCACACGCACGCACATACACACGCACACACACGCACGCACGCACACGCACATGCACGCACACGCGCACACGCGCACGCACACACACGCGCAAGCACACACGCGCACACACACGCACGCACGCACACGCACAGACACCTAGATATTTTGTTGATGAGAGATATTCTAGCGGAAGGCATTTCTAGATTTTACAAGTTGATATATGCAGGACCAGTGGCGCAGTAAGTTTTATTATCTTGTGGTGATTATGGAAGCACACTATTTTCGTTTTGCTGACACCTACAAATATGTGATTGTTGTTGAACTGTTCCATTAGTGTGCATATATCAACATGGAATGAAGTGCAACAATGTGACGTGTTGGGCTAGCTGGTAGAAACATAGAGACAGGGTGACAAGGGAAATTATCGAGGCCTTCTTTATTTCAGAACTGGCGGGAGATGCGTCAGCGAACCGTCAGTGGCGTTATCTGACAGAGAGTTCGGGTACCTGCGATCGACTATGACGGGCATTACGTAGCCACTGATTGGGCCTATCGCGACATAATATGCTGCCTGGTTGGCACGTTTGTGTGTGTCTATATATTTTTATCTGATTAAGATGCTTCTAGTTTTCTTCCTTCCAATTTTGTGTAATAAACGACAGTTGTTAGTTCAGCGCCGTCCTGTCGTGTTTGTTCCTTTACTTTTGTCCAAGTTTCTTTGCCGCTGTTTCTTCCCAAGATGGAATGAAGATATGCGCCCGGAAACTATGGAAGAACAAAAGCAAAAAAATGCCAGGCACCCCTGAAGCTGCATTAGCATCGGATCATGACACCGACAGACCTTCTCCTTTGTCAAGCTGATTCAAGACAGGGCAGTGATAGGCGTTCCGAACTGCCGAGTCCTTCATTATTGCGTGTAACGAGAACATTGAATACCGGCTAGCTCGACTCCCAGGCCGACTTTGCGGCGGTGTTTCGACGCTTCTGAAAAACCCAGCAATGCGCCCTCTTCGTTATCAGGATCGGGGGGTGATGGAAACTTTGGGAGCCCGTCGATTAGCCTCGCTCAGCGAGACTGGGCTTAGGGTTCGGAGCTAAGCCGAACGAATGTTGGCCGGGCAGACGTCCCACGTGCGCAGCAGAGCCGCGGGGAGGCGCTCAATTAAGGCGCCCGGAAATCTCGGCGGCAAACACACGCGCGCATCGGATCATCTCGGATTTAAAAGTCAACATTGCCCGATTTTATTAAGGCTCGTTAATTTCGGGGGCCGTGCCTATAATCCCATTATCGTGCTCCAGGTAGGTTCTCCTCGTCCCTAAACAATGATGGTGGGGACTCTCGTTAATGTCCGGATGATAAGCGCCGGGCTGGGACAGCCTTTCGAACGACCGAACGTCGAACACTGGCGACGAGCACTCATGCAAAGTTTTCTTAAACGATGATAAAAAAAAAAAGTTGTAATAGGGATAATTTACTTTAACATTATGTATCATCATTTCATATCTTTCTACGTCTTGAGCTTGATAAAACAACCTAATTATTTTCAGCGTTAACAATGGTTCTTTCGTGAATTACGACACTTTTATTGGTTGAGTTGGGTTTTATTCTGGAAGGCAGTTTTACAATATGCCTGCGCAGCTTCTTATTGTGGCCACTTCATCTGTTCCGATTTTTTACGCCTTCAGAAATTCAAAGACAGTGTACTAAATTTGACAAATTGCGATTCTGTCGCACGTTCACTGAATGATAAAGATCGAATAAAATATGTTGGGTAAAAGTTAGGCTACGGTCGCCAACGTTTGTTCCTTATTGTTCGAGAAAAATTTAGGATAATTTGAACTTTAACGCATCTAAACATCCCCCCCTTTAAAAAAGGAAAACCAGTTTGTCGATGACTTTTGTGAAACACGGGAATTTCGCGCGTCTTATCGAGTAGACCGAAATAAACGGACGTAATTAGAGAGATAAAAATAAAAGTTTATGTTTGTGACGTTATAGAAAGGCGGTGACTGTGGGCAGATGGTTCGTGCTCGAAAAAACGGACTTTTGCGCTTGCGAGGTGCCCATGGTTGCTTAATGCGAACTGGCTTTCTTATGAATATTAATGTGGGTGCTGAGTGTCTAGTAACACTCTTGTAGACTAAAGTACACACGGACAGTCAAAGAAAGCTTTAGAGAAACCGGAATTTGTATCACAGTTGTTCTTTCTTCGGTGGGATATCCGTATCTCCACTGGTGTTCTGGCATCAGGATAGTTTCAAGCGCGCACGCGCCTTGAAGGCACTACAGAGAGCAGCTGTCTCGTAGCGGAGGCAAGGAAGCTGAAAACTCTCCCCTGACAATCTTATTTGCTAACGTCAGGTTCGACCGCGTATTGCACTGCGGTGAAGAGCGCAACTACGCAGCATTTTATTACGAAATCAAAGCCTAGAAAGGATGCTCAATCCGCGTGCTAGCTCGTGCGAAAAAGCCGTTACACAAGCCAAACTCTGAAGTTCATTACCTGTTCATCGGGTCAACATTTGCGTTTCTAAATAAGCTACACTTAAATAAAGTGGCGAGGCAGGTGAGTTGGTTCGTGACTTATAACATTAAAAGCATTTGATACTTTAATAACATTTTTGTGCATTGTTGCGGTTTATGTCTTTTTATAGTTTTGTATTCCCGTTTTTTTATGCTTTTTATGAAGTTGTACTGCGCCTACTTTTATTCCCTCTCTATTGTAACACGGATTGGGCTATGTAGGCATAAAATAAGTAAATAAACACAATATTTTAGCCTGTTTACAAACCGAAGCCTGGCGTCCTGGCGGTTTTGACTTTGACTACAAGAAACGAGCGTTCAAGTACAGAACTTACCGAAGGTAGCAGGGAACGCGCCCAAAGTCGCTTTTTGGAGATGTGTGTAGTCAACACTTTGCGGACAATTAATTAGCCGGGGCTACATCGCCCTTCCACTCCAACGTGGGAGAGGCACAGAAGGGGGTTCCTCGGTGGCCGGGGAAGGATCGAGAGCGGGCCCTCGTAACGGTCACCTGGGGACTCGGCCGCAGGAAGGCAGGGAAGGCAATCTTTCCGGCCAGTTACAAGAGCAGCGCAGTCTTTTCTCTCAGCGACTCTTCCAGCGAGATTCGGTTCCACCTTCTCGCTGTTAGTCTTTCCTCGTCGCTCCCTAGCCCTGAGGGTCGTTCGGAGTGGCATCTCAGTTTGCCATATCCCAAGCTCCGCTTTCTTTCGGTTGTTTTCCTGAAACCTGCGCGTCCCGCTTTCTAGCCACTCTCTCGCTCTTTCTTTTTCGTTCATTCTCTCCGCTTCGCGACATCTGCCAAACCCTTGCAGCCCTGCCCCTCCCCATTGGCGCACCGATCCAAACAAACACACTTTCAAATTTGTTAAGTATAGAAATCCGAAGGAGGTAAATGAAAGAGCCGTATTTAGGAGATAGAAAAATCAAGTTGCTGGGCATTACTGCGAACTCGTCGAGGTTTCGCTGCTTGACACGTGGTGCGAATTCCGGGAAGAAGCAGTTAGGGAAGAACGAAATAAAAAGGTCCAAGTGAAAAGAAGCTAGGAGCCAAATGGGAAGGGGAGGGGCGGGCGGAATTCCTCCGGGAACCGGGATTGTTTTGGAGTGGCGGCAGCGGCGGGGAAGCCAGGCTCCGAAGTTCCGCGAAGGGTCGCCGGCTTGTTTCCCGAAATCCTGATTAATGAACGGCGTCTGGGGAGGAGAAAGGGGCTTACGCAATTATGGATCGGGAAGAAGCAACAACACGGCGGCTCCCGAGGTTGGGCTTCCGGAGAAGGCCGAGCACTCCGGTGTGGCGAGGCGAAGCCGACCCGTCGTCAGTCTCGCGCGCTTTCAAGGGAACTTCGAAGATCGCTGGAGGGTACACGCAGAGCCAACGGCGGCTGCTACGCCCAGCGCCTTTCTTCCCGGTCGAGGTGGAGTGTGCGCGGCCGCCGTGGCGCAACTGTTTGAAGAGGAGGCGGTGTCTTCCAGTTTCAGGCAGAAGACCAGCTCCCCTGAGGGGAGGGGAGGGGGGGGGCGTGTTTCCTTGTGTTTATTTATTTGCGACGCTGCCGTTTGATATGTCACGCAAACGCTATCTCGACCTTGTAGTGAAATTAATTTCCTGAAACGCTACGTTCGCTTTTCGGGTTCAGGCTTTTTCTCTTTTCTTGTCAGGTACTTGTGCCAAGCGACAAACGAGGCACAGTGCTCTCCTTCATAGCCAACTTAAGATAGGATAACATATTGATGAATGTGCAACGATGCAAAATATTGTTGAGGCCACCTAAATGCTGTTTTGTTGTTTTTAGAGGGGGGAGGCGGGTGTTTTGATACTTTGATAGGACGTGGTTAAGATAATTGAACGACCAAACATTGGATGAGTACTAAACACGAGAAACAGAAACAGAAAAGCGTTGGACACTCTCTGTGACTGCCACTCGTTTTTTTCCTTTATTTTTTCAGCGTGTTTTGCCGCTTGTCCTGCAAGGCAAACATTGAGCAAACTCTGGGGTGCGTGCTCATTGCAATGGCGATAAGAACCGAAAACATATTCATTTGTCCAGTACCAGCCACAAGATTTTTTAATAGCTTTGTTTTGATGTTTTGTTTCTCGGCGAGGCTTTTTAGTTATTAAAGATTTCGTTGGTCCCGATTGATATCTTGAACAGATTACTCGAGGGAGTGAAAATGACAGCCGGGTGTGTGTTCTCGGGACGCTTCTGGCTTTGCCTCGACGAAAATCGTCAAGTGGTGAAGCCTCTTGGATAAAGCTTTTTCCTTAGCGCTTTCCCCAAGTACCGAGAACATATTGTTTCGCGAACGCGCGAAAACCATGCCACACAAAGCAAGACGTCTTGAAACATCGCTACTAATTCAAAGTCAGTTGAAAATAAGCTGCCTAAAACGCCATGTGCCTTTTCGTGGTGCGTCCGGTCGGAGGCACTCGCTACTCTATAAGACCGCCCTAAGGACAGAAGTGACGGAACCGGTGGAATGTTGGATTCCCATTGCTTGCAGTGGAAAGTGATTCTATTGTGGTTTTTATGGTAGACATAACGTGCGTCCTTGAAAAACGGTCCTTTTCCGTGCCCATAGAGGTGTTGCCACCGGTGGCGACAGGAACGCCATCTTCCCGTACCTGTTCGCGTGCAGGCGACAAAGAAGAACCGTTTTCGAACGACGCTCTTCCGCGCAGTTTGTCATCTGATAGGCCTAAGAACGTTGGTCTTGAAAGGATCAGTTAAAATTCCTCGGCCATTTTGTTTTAGGAACTACGTGTACGTTGAGACACATAGGACGCCGTGGGTTGTGTGGCAGGGAGATTGCGCCCGAGCTTCTGAGAACAGAACTTTCCGTGCCCTTGCTGAGCACCCCCCCCCCCAAGAGGAGAAGGAGGGGGGGGGGGGAAGGGTTCGCTAAGCAGACTTCCTGTTCCCATCGGCATCCGCCAGGTTCGCCACCCACGCGGACCCGCAGCGCAATCGACCGCCGACATGTGGTCCTCTTCTCAGCCCGAGTGGCTTTTCAGCCTGCAGGGAAATACTCCCCGCCCTCTGCGGGAATCCTCGCCATGAGAGCATTACATCCAGACGCCTTTCTCTTTATCTTTCTAAAACTTTCGAGACGGTTTTCATACATACGTGTTGCAGTCCTCGACCGGCGGCGAGGTTGATAATTATTACGAAGTTCCTCGTATTGCGAATGGATTTTGTTTGTTCCTACCGGGTGACGCCACCGCCTCATACGCTCTGAAGCCGCAGTCCCGCCGTTTCTACGTCATACAAAAAACACGGTGTTTGTTGCAGACACGATGACAAAATTAAGTGCGGAATCGCCCTCAAGCACGTTCGAAGTATGTTCGTTTCATACATGTTCTATGATTCGGAAGGTCTAAACACGGATTTGTATGGCCAATGTGACCGTCATACAAGGAATAAATACACCTCAGACAGCGCCCGCAGACAGTTTTTTTTTTTTTTTTGTGACTGAGGCTTATGAAGACGCAGAGTGACCCTACGTGACACTGTAAGCACGAACACGACGTCGGCGCTTTCCTGCTTTTTAAATCTTACCGCTTAGATTGCTTCCCTGCACATAGGAGGCTCGGGCACACTGGTAGGTTTTATGCCAGCTGTTTAATATGAAGTAGAAAACAGGACTACTGGCAATTGCTTGTTCGCGCTAAGGGTGTCGCGATATAGACCGCATCGGTAAGCACTCGGAGTACAAATGGTTGGTATTCCTTTGATAAGCTCAACCAATGATACCTATATGCGGCCTCAGGTGCGAAACGGCTTCTGTTGCTGCTGTCCAAGAGGCTTTCCGGTTATTGAAACATATCTCGATCGCCCTTGTTATTGGCTGAACTCATTAGAGAAATGTCAATGATTAATACTTCGACTGCACTACAGGCCAAGACTTCTGCGTATTGGAATTATCATTGATGATGGGACGATCGGGGGTTGTTCCATGACGAAGCCTGCATCACAAAGGAAAACAAAGCGTGCTGTTCGATCCCGGGATTTCCCCAAATGCAAAACTATGTCCCTTCGGCTCATAAAGTCGCGGCTTCGTTCACACGGAAGTAATGAAAATCTAGTTTGTGGTTTATTAAAAGGATTGACAAAGCTGGCACACAGGCATATCGAAAATGCGGTTTCCGCGTTCTAATCTTCTCGTGCGGTAGCCAAGTCAGTACTTTTACTTCCTTTTCAGCATCAGTCATCTACTACACTTGAATTCACTTTGTCTCCATTCCTACGGTCCTGTCAACTTCGCTTTGCACTACCGCTTTTCCGAGAAAATCCACAGAGGCTTTCACGGCCGCCACCGGCTGGAGCAGAGGGAGAACCTCGGTGACAGATGAGCCGACAAATGAGCCGACAGATGATGTCTCCAAGAAGGACGCGGATGACTCAGCGCGTTGCCGGAATCTTTATGTCTCCGAGCAAACGGGGCACTTATTCACCGCTTACGACTGCATCCGTCTTGCCCTCGCCAGAGTTGTCGAGGGCCCGACATTCTGGCCCAGTTTATTCGGCCAGGGACGCAGGCCCGGAGATGGCAGGGGCCCATCTTGGGCAGTCAGAGTCGTGGCAGCATCCGATTATGTGAGAGAGACACCCACTGATGACAACTCCGAGCTAAGCTGGGGCCGTTCCCGTGCTTGCCGGTCGGGGCGCCAAGCTGCGAGCGCGGACGATGGCAGTCGGCGAGTGAGGGTTTAGCGACTCTTCGAGTGGTGCGCAGTAAATCTTCTCTCGCCGAGGTCGAGACCTCTAAAAGCGCGAAGACCCCCGCCGTCGTGCTCCCCGGTCGGCGGCGACTCCGTGAGTTACGGTCTCGCGTGACGGTGTACGTCGGTGAGAGGAATGGCGGCAGCCGTGGCTTCGCCCTCTGTCGACAACTACTTCTGGAGACTTGTCACTACTGTGGGTTCGGCTTCGTCGACGTTGTTCCTCGTAGGAATTTGTTTTGTGAGCTTCTGCATATATACTCTCCCGCGTTGTATATACTTAGACAACAGCCATCTGCCTTCCTTTAACCAGCTCAGTAAAGGAGATCGACGATCGGTGTGTTCCAGCGTTCATGTTGTTGAGTGTCAAAGAGGTGGGTTCTTTTTAAAGTCAGAAAGGAGCGCTCTATTTGTGATGACTTCGCTGAAAACCACATTTTGCTGTGATCTTTACGACTTTCAAGAAGCGCCTTAGCTGCTGCGATCGAAGTTTACTTTGAAATAATTCGCGATATGGAACATAATGGGTGGCCAAATATTTATGAACGAACGGGATTCACGTATTGTATACATGGCACCGTTTCAGTTTCCTCGCTAAATTTAGCGGATAAACTGAAGTGGTGTTGAGGTCATGTGACATTAATTTCCCCTCTAAATTTAGCGGGGAAACTTAGCCTGCTAAAGTTAGCGGGGACATTTTCGCTAGATTTCCCACCAAATTTCGCTAAATTTAGCGAGAAAATTTTCAGTACATTTCCCGCTAAATTTGGCAGGAAAATTTCCCCGTTAAATTTACCGGGGAAATTTTTGCTAAATATAGCGGGAAATTTAGCGAAAATTTCAGCTAAATGGGGGGAGGGGGTAGGAGGGGCATACTCTCCCCTCCGTACCCTCCCCACCTCCTCGTCAAGAGCTGCGCTCTGATTTCGCATTACAGAGAGTCGTAAACGTCTTTCATTTTTTAGTCTTAATTTCTACTTTTAGTACATCCGCAATTTTTACACGTGAATGTTCCGCGGTATGAAAAGTGAGAAGTTAAAAGCAACGCCTTGCCAACAGACCTTCTAAACTCCTTCGTAATTCTTTTGACCCACACGAACCTTATAATCAAAACTCAAAGAGCCTAAAGTGGCATTTTGTCTTCTTGAGCCACATCTACGTCAGGAGAGCAAGTGAAATGACCGCTTGTCTCATTTCGTTGAATGGGTTTTCCCATTTTACGGAAGCACTGCTTTGGAGCGAGCCCGCTCTTCTGTGGGATCCATCTGCAAGGTTTTGTTTTTAGAGATCCAAGAACTGTAAGAATTGTTGTTTGCTGAGCGCGACTTGTCTCTTATGCTTTTCTCAAAGTAATAATGAGAATAATTTTATAGGTTTATTGCTTGGAATACATAATATCCTCAAAGTCATCACCTCACTACAACTTAATCAAGAAACGCGGAGCGTGGCGAGTCGCCAGATTATCGCTCCATAGCAAGACATTGCGGCATTAGCCGATAGGAATAGTGAATCAAGAATTTCATAATACGCCTTACGTTTCTTAAACTTTCAGTGACTGCTGCAAAAAAAAAAAGCCATCACAGGGTTACGGAATTCAACGTCGGTTCCATTCACTGTGAAGCGGTCGGCAAACGGGGCACTGAATAGTCGATATTATTGTTATCCGTATATGGTGTGTTCCGATAAATCTCCAGTACCTCACAGACTTGAAAAGGATCTTCTAGAAGCATGCATGTGGCAGCCGAAGCTCAGTTTCGCTGAACGTCGGCTGCCACATGTATGCTCCCAAAAAATTCTTTTCAGGTGAAAAAATTTATAAAAATGCCACCGACGTTCCGCTGAACGTCGGCGGCATTTTTATAATTCCAGAAGGTTCTTACCAACTTCGCTTACCGTAACACTAGAGAAATGCAAGAAAAGAAAATATGCTACCCAACGCAGTAGATAGGCGAGGAAGTATACACATAAAACACAGCTTCGGATAAGGTAACCTGTGGCGGTGCGTGAAAAGAAATGCGCCGTAGTGGTGTGGCGGCTTCCAACTAGAATACATGTCTGAAAGCAATTGAACGGAAAATCAGAGCGTGCGAGAACCGTTACACTCAATTGTCTAAAAACTAACAGAAATTTACCGTTCTGAAATCGCAACCGGCTTTAAAGCTCTTCTTTTCTTTTTTTTTTTTTTACGCATGGTTTGTCTGCGTCACGGGGGCATACGACGGCGCCTTTTGCCTTTCGACGTGAACAAGGTTGCTCTCTGTCACTGCCTGGTCCCAAACAATGCGACCCACAAAACTAAGAAACAACAACAAAAAAAAAAAAGAACGGCTCTAATTTATTATGACAAAGAGCAATGCATCAAAAGTATTATAATTTTGTACTTTTACGAAACACTTCAGAAAGCATATACTTGGAGCATATTTAGTTTACTAAAAGTGTATTATGATATGCTTTCAGAACGTACACTTTACTTGTCTAACTGAAGGACACGCGCAGAGTTCGACTAATCTGCGAGTCAGACCGAAAGCATATTAAACGTAACCTTCAGATATTATACGTCCATTGACAGTATACTAAAATATACTCCAAGCGCATTTTTGATTTATAAATAAATAGAAATAGCATCCTTCTGGTGAATCATAATGTAACATCTCAGACCCTGGCGTGAAAAATTACGAAACTTTCAAGTCGAAGTAGAAGACAACAGAAGAGGACATGAGCCATTCTTTTCTGTCCTTTTTTCCTTCGTCTAGAAGGTTTGTTAATGTTTTTCCGGGCCGGTGTTACATTATGATTAATTGCCACGAGCTCGCCTGCACACTCACTAGTTCTTTTTTTTTTGTATACTTCTAGGGCTTTTTACCGATATTTACTCGGTTATCTCGAATGAATCGATAAAGGATGAGTCATATCTATAAAATGATTCGTTCTGTCTGCCCTGCACTTTTGGGGCTCGTTTTCTCCCTTCGGCATGGCGTTCCTGTTAATGTGGGCTGCACGCGGTGAGGTTCCCTGCCCGGTGCCTGCTTACCCCGCCTCGTGACCTCCCCCTCTCCCCGCTGACCTCTGGGAGGGCCGCGGAACAAGAGTTGTTCGCATCGTGCCCGAGGTGGCGTGGGCGGGCTGCGGACAACGCAGGTGGTAAATAGGAAACGTTGCTCGGAAACTCGGCACAATCGTCGATTCAACTTTCAGAAACTCCTTAGTGTTAATAGCACCAGTGATGCGCTCAGAAAACTAATCCTTGGGCTTCATTTAATCAGTTCAACGAATGAGACGTGCAGTCGCTGTGATGGCCAGGACGTCTCATGGGTAAACGAAGGGACTGTACCTCTCATTGGCTGGACTGAATAATTGGAAGACCACCGATTGGTGTTCCTGTACATCCATGTGGATCGTACACTCGGGGACCTCTGGGAAAGCGTAGAAGAGGTGATATATTAAAATGCGCAGATTGTGTTGTAGATACATATTTTGCCAGAGGAAATGCAAGTAGGGAGTGTGGTAGTAAACGACCGCTCGCTTCCTCTTGGGGCGTCCCCGTTGAGTTCGAATCACGGGGGTAGCTTCCAAGTTCTTGAGGAGGTCCGTCCCGGTCGATCGGACTCCGGCTTCCTCCCAGACGTGTCTACTGCTCCTCGCTCTGGCCCGGCGGCCACTCACGCCGACCACCTCCGGAACTCCCGACTGAGAGACGGGTGTCCCGGGGCGATGGCATTACCCGAACTGCCGAGGCTCTGTCCACGCAACGGAGAGGAACCCTGGATTCCTCCTAGTGTGAAAGATGAATCACTCGCTTCTGAGCCGCTCCGCGCGCAGCGCTTCTGCTGCCGCCCATGCGGGCCGGGCTGGGTCCGATTAATCTCACACTGGAGGCATGCGGAGCGGATGTCGCGGTCGGGGAGGGGGGGCTCGCGGGGAGCCGGCCCGGGATATATGCGGAGGGCCCTCCTCGCCGGATGCGACGCCGCTCGACGCGCCGGCATCCTCCTCGGGGTTCGGGACAGACCGTGAATCTCCCGCGGCTCTTCACTCTTGCCGAGAAAAGTTCGCATTTGGGCCGGAAAGAACGATCGCCGCCAAACGCCCCGGCCAGACTCGCTTCCTCGCCTCCAGACTGCATAACCAGCTCCGCGTCTCTCTCTCGACGCGGCATAACGCAAATTCGGACGATGATTTGTCGCTTCTCAGCGTCTGACAGTTCGCGCCTCCCAGAGAGATGCTTTATAGTCTCCGAGGTACGAAAAGCTCCATTCGCACCCCAGCCTGACAGCGGGAGCGAAGTCAGGTGTCCTGGCTGCGCCAATCAGCGGTCGAAATACTACCGCGTGATCTCTTCGCTTCATCTTAAAAAATACGGAGAGCAGGATCACGCGGTTGGTTCATCCGCCGCACACTCGGAGCGCAGAGCCTCCACCCGACTGCCAGCTTAGTGTTGGCGAACTCTTCCGAGAAAGATGTGTTTGTCTGGCGGCACCGCGTGATACTGCGTCCGGCGGACTTTGGGGGAAGTAGTTGGGGTCCGTTGAAAAATGAAATCTCTTCGTCGGCGGTGGCACGTGTTTGCCCAACTGACTGACTCTGGCGTGGAATCAAGCGTCAAAAGATGGAAGACTCCGGAGAGCCGCCGACGACGGCGCTCTTTGTGTGGCGAGAGGGGGCGGGACGGACCCGTTTCTACCGTCGCGGGATTGTGTGCCTCGCGCGAGAGAAATGGATGAATGGCGTGCCAGGTCGCCTCGTGGCGGGGCTCTGATAAATTGACCGGATTTTTTTTCTCTCCCCCCACTCGGAGCTCTCTTTCGCCGTGTGTCAGACACGGCGACGTCGTGGGAGACAATGAGCTGTCGTCTCGAAACGACGCTTCGAACAAAGTAACCGTGAGGCCCCTTTTTTATCTCCTTTTCAAACAGTCTCTCGCGACTCACGCAACCCTCAGATTAAGAACAGAACAGGCCCGAACAACGACAGTGTCGCAATGCAGCGAAGCTTCGGCAAACTCACTCGTTCGAGGTGAATCAACGTTTGTGTCGTTCCAGAACGAACTCGCGAAATCTAAAGAAAAAACACACCCACACAACACACACACACCAACGCACACATTAGAAACTTCGGATTCGAAATGTGCTTTTGCGGAATTGTATTTTTGTTTAACAAAGCTACACTCTTAGACGTAATCTTGTTTAGGATACTAGCTGCGACGTAGTAATCTAATTTGACAAGGTTAATTACTGTAAACGTATAAACGTGGTTATGGGTAACCGTACGCACTTGGTGGTACTAACACCCAGTATATATGGTGTTATAGTATTTGCAGTATATTTACGGGATAGCGAGCATTGTGATATGTTTACAAGGCTCAACGCACTTAACGCGAAGAGTCGGTGATCAGTTTTTTTCGTTCTTCCCTTAATACTAAAAAACAGTAAAAATGAAACACTCGTGTGCTGTAATTTTTAAATGTGGGGAACTACGTCGGGCAGCTACTTTTAGGTTTGTACACTACAGTGTATTACTAAAAATCGTAAAAATCACGCGTGTCACGTCTGCACCAAGTATGTCGTGCTGGTGTACATATTTGCTTGCAGCAATGCCTATAGCCACAGCAACATAGTCGCAAGGCGCGGGACTCTGCGGCTCGCATTCAGTTACACACTGAGGTGCGATTTATTCAATATTTGCTAATTATAAATCCTTTGTGTCAGCCCTTTTTTTCTTTCAATTTCCCTTAACCCCAGAATCTCAAGAAGACGGAGCAGTAAAGAACCGCGCCAGACCACTCGCCAACACTGCGCACGAACACTCAACATATGCATACGCCCCTATCGAGTGCGGTAAGCTCTAAAACAATTTACATGTTTTTTTTGTGATTTTCCCGACATTTATAATTACTATCAGTTTTCTGTGTGCAATACATCGTTTTATTTAAGTTTTTGTGGTTTTGTGAGCACAAACTCATAAGGGTCATGAATTTAAAGGAAGAAAGAGTGAGGAGGTGAGGGCGTGAGTTAGGGTCTGAGAGAGATTAATCGAGCACTTGACCCGTGATAGTGACGAGTCAAGTGCTCGACTACTGTCGCTGCGCATACGAGCTGCACGACAGTTTGCGCAACGCTCCAATTTACGCTTGAACGTACTTACATCGGAAGTAAAGGGCTTTCGGCCGCATACTTTGCTCGTTTTGCAAAGGACCGATTTCCCGCGTGCTAGCCTGTGGAAACTACACGCTGGACTATACACTGCTCGTTCCAGTCATCATCTAGAAAAACGGCTGCGCTCAAATAATTTCGTTGTTGCTATAAAATGAAAGAAAACGCAGACTACTTTTACATGGATCCTTTACCGGGGATGGCGGCCGTGCTCTCAAAATGAATGGCTTGCCTGAATACACGAAGGAGAGGCTTTCCTAAGAATACAGATACAATGTTTTGTTTGCTCGGTTCTTTTTTTTAGGCGGTTTCTCGCGGCGCAGCCAACATAGCCCTCCCTCCAGCGCTGCCATGCAGGCGAGCATTATAGCGGATATCTGGTCATCCTCTCACGGAATGAGCCGCGCTCCAGAAGCGAATCTCGGCTCTCTCCGAAGTGGCCCCGAATCCCCGGCAGCGGGAAGGGTGCCCGTAATCGCGGCAAATTGCGCTCGCACGACGCTCGTATATAAGGACGAGTAAGACGTCTCCGGCCGTCTCAATGAAGTGGCTATGAAAACGTCCCTTCGCGAGGCGGCCTTTCAGGACGGGACCATAGGATGAACGAGTCGTGCGTCCGCTTTTACGGGACCGCGATCGATGAGAGGACTCGAACGAGCGCCTGTGCGGGCCACGAAGCACTCACTCTATCCCGCTCGCGGTCACGTCGGTTTATACTCGAAGAAAACAGGGAAGGCAGTGCGTTAGGAGACGGTGAGACTGCCCCATATCAGAGCATACACGACCCAGCAAAGATTGAGTCGTAGTCGGTGACAAATTAAGAACGCCATAGTAGCTCTGCACACAGTGCGAAATTTCTACTTTTGATACCACTTCGGCCGTCTCGTGAACGCACGCGGCTAGAGAAGGGCGAAAGGCAACAACCTAATTCTTAAAAGGTCGCCGATCAATTATAGGTAGATTCACTCGTTTTTCGCTCAAATAGCGTGGTCATACATTTTAGATTTGGGCATGCCCGTTTGATATTCCGGTTGGGTAAAAACAAGGTTCCTGTTGTTGCCTGCCTTCCCAATTATAAATGTACCTTTTCTCGGTCAAAAAATGACAAATATACATTACTTGTTGCTGTTCCCAAAAGTAACAACGTCGCCACCTTGTTTATTTTTTATTTATTTATTATACTTCGAAGGCCCTATCACAGGGCATTAGACTAGGAGTGGGCTACTGAAAATTGCGGTAGTGAAGAACAAAACAATAAATGCACTCAAGAGCGACAAAGGTTATACATTGACCAACACGATAGGAATACAGAAACGAACAAAAGTTACACATGCAAAGAAATAAACTAGGAACACGTTACCACCTCAATATTCTTAAAACCGCACGTATTAACAGTATACGCCTAGTAGCTCCCTTCAAGTTTCAATAATGTTAGTAGTGACAATGTTGTCGGGCAAAGAATTTAATTTCGTTATTGTTAAGGGTGTCGAAGAGTTTGCGTAGGAGGTAGTGGATGCGCGGATGAGCTGAAGTTTGCAGGTGTTGTTTAATTTTGAAGAAAAAAAAATGAAATAAGAGATGGTAATAGTGTGCTTCTAAGTTCCGGATTATGATGGTGTAGTGGATTACTACAAGAGAAAGAAGAAGCGCGGGAGTTCACGTGGGCCGGCACGGCTTCCTTTTCGGTTTTACTGCTCCAGCTCTCCAAGAGTCCGGTGTCGGGATAAACACACATTTGTTAAACTCGTAGTCTGACGACAACCAACAACGGTAAATTTTGTAAAGCAGTGTTCATCGATACATTTTTCGTCTTGAAGCTAGCTCTGGTAGATTCGCTCGTGGGCGCAACCTTGAGATATTTATGTAAAAGGAGTAGTCTGAATAAATAAATCGAAAGCTCTTCTTGGGACGCGTTCCAATTCTTCAATGGGGCAGTTTTGCCAAGAATACCATGCGGGTGCTGAGTATTCTTAACTCCGTTCCCCCTTAAAGGAGCGGTGCAACGATATTCAATTGGAATGTTTTTCACTTCACATGAGCTTACTGGCACTAGTGGGACTCAAGGATACTCGCACGCAACGCCACTGGCCAAGAAACTCCTTTGTTGCGGTGTAATCTCAAGGAAAAAAGCGATCATTTTCATTCAATCTCTCCGTTGCAAACTTTGATGACGTAACGTGGGGATCGCAGTACACCCCAATGACGATATTTGAATGCGGTTCATAGATTGGACCCGAGCATTGCTTGGGCACTCGATTTGGGCTCGTGATAATAGGTGAGCGGCGTTTGGCAACTTCCGGTTCTTTAGGAAATTTTGTTTAGCTGTTGACAAACGATGACGGTGATTTGCAAGCCTGTCCAAGCATGGTTCTGAAAACTACAGTCTGGAGGATTCAGAATTACGCTTGCACAGGCTTGCAGCTCATTGTCGCCGTCTGTCAACAGTGAAACAAAATTTCCTAAAGAACCGGAAGTTGCCAAACGCCGCTCACCTATTCCTAGCTCGAGAAGCATTTGGGTAGTGGCCCGTGTTCAATCGCTGCAACGACGACAATGGCCGAGCCATAACAATGTCTAGAACTCAGCGCGTGTCCTGTGCTTTGCCAACCCCAGCGCGTGGCTATGATCAACATTGGCGGCATATAATCTGCTCCAGATCACGTGGCCGCTTGTTCTGGCTGCGAGTTGAGGGGATGAACGCTGCTCGTTTTTCCTTAGTTTTTTTTCTGGGACTTCTATTGCGTGGGGTGAAAAACGAACGCGTGTTTCATAGGTCATTAACGTCTGGAGCCGCGTTTACATGAATGCGACTTAGTCGCATCGAATCCAGTTGTCGCACTCAATGCGGTCATGTAAACGGCATAATGCGCAAAGAAAGCGCATCGCATTCAAGTCGCTAGACAGAGGTGGATCGAGATGGCGAGTGCGCATTCATTCAGCCCATGTAAACGGAGGTCGCATCGCATTTTGGAACGGGGAGGATTATGGGAAGGCGCTCGCTGCGGGAGCGAGTGAACAGCTGAGAAGATGGCGGCGGCCAACCTCGTCGGCGGCGCGGTGAGCGGTCCGTATGGTCGCCCGCAATTTTTCCCGAGAACAAACGCGAGCTTTTATTGCCATCATAAGTAAGCGGAATATAGCGGAGCTGCTCGGTGAGGGCGGCCCCCGTCCAAGCCTTGCGAAGTACGACATGGCGTCTGAAGGGGTCCCAAAGGCTTCGGCGCAAGCACGAACGACACCGAGAGCTCAGAGCACTGTAGAGCACTGCATGGTAGCGCAGAACGAGCAGCTCCTACCTCGGTGCCGTTCCTGGCTGCGCAGGAGCCTTCCGGACTCGGGGTCCGGTCGCGATCGGCGAGGTCTGGCGCGGCGAAGCGCGGAGGCTTCCTCAAAGCGTGCGCACACACGTCGCCTCTGGTCCAGAGTGACCCGGCGGCCCGGCCTGCAGCCCTAAACGCTTGGGTTTTGATGTTTCTTCCGTCTCGTAACTTCTTCCACAGCACCGAACACAGCGAGCACGATCTTTAAGTTCACTGAACGCGTCGGAAGGCCTCCATGTGCGATGCACCGGAAAACCTGGTGCGGCTGGTGCCGGAACTGCGTAACTTCGAGCTTTGACACGGCGTGGCGCCACCTTCTAGTGCGCATTCATGTAAACGTTGCCGCGTCGGCTTCGTTCGAAGACCAAGTGGAGTCGATGCGCTGAAGTCGCTTTCATGTAAACGAGGCTTGGGATTCGTTCTATGCGGTATTTGCGCAAAGTTCAAGCAGGAGAGCTTGAGGTGGCTGCCCTGAAGCGTTTTTCTGCGGAACGAGCGCTCGCGCTCAAGCATAGCCAAAGCTACAAGCTCGAGCTTGTAGCATTGGCTACAGTCTCAGCCTAAGGACAAACAGAGTATAATTTAGGGCGTACGAGGGTGAGGGCACGCTATTCGTTTAACATTAGGAGGAGCTAGTTTCAAATTCCTCTGCAGTAAATCAAGTGCGCTGTTTGCCTTACTGATGATATGTCTAATGTGAGTGATCTTTGTCAAAGGTTATATCATGACCAAGGCATTCATGACACTAGGATGTGTTGAGGATGGTATCGTTAATACTGTAGGCGTAAGAAGATAATGACGGGAGGTGAGGAAACGTCAGCACTTTGTATTTGTTTATGTTCAAGGACATGTGCCACTCGTTGCACCAATCAGCAATGGATGATACGTCAGTTTACAAGGACAAGTGATCATCGACGTCTGGGATTGCGCGGTAAATTACACAGTCATCTGCAAAAAGGTGGTTGGTGAAAGAAACGCAAAGATCGTTGATGTAGAATAAAAAAAGGAGCGGCCTGAGCATGCTTCTTTAAGGAACGGCCGATGTTACATTTGTTACTCGAAACGAGTTACGTGTAACTCTATTCGAATTACACTGTACTAGAAGCGGAGGTTTGGAGACCTCGATCGTTTTTGTCGCACCGCCCGTTCACAAGCAAGTTCGTTTTCGTCGTCTGGTGAGACGCACGCCTGACAAAGGATGTTCCAACGGTGCGTGTTCGGCACTTGTCTACAAGCGGTGTTTGTTGCTTGTCCGCCTAGTCGGACCAAAGCCATTGCAGTCACAGGGATTCGCGGCAAAGTGATCCTCGACGCCCGATCGGCAATTCCTGTCTTTCCTATATGTACCCTGTGGCTGAAATGCTGCCGTCGGACCTATAAACGGCAAGTAATACCATACTTTGTTTCGCGATAACTTGGCGAACTGTGGAGGCTGCGGCCCCCGCGACCGAATAGGCGCATCGGAGGCACGTTACAACACTTCATGGTCGAGAGCATGAAGGCCTGGTTACAGTGAACTAGAGGAGGGGTATAGGGGTTAGGCACCGCCGCGCACCATGCATTGCTGTGAAGTGGCAAGTGCGGAAAGGTCCGGGATGTACGCAGCGGCGCTGCGGTAGCATGGGCTGGAGGATCCGAGCGTTCCGAGGGCCTTCGGCAAGCGGGTTTGTCTTGGCGGTTTGGCAGCGCCAACTGGCTCCCGTTCGGATCTTTCCCCCGTGTTTTCTGTCGCTTATGTCGATTGAAGTGCGATGCCGAATTGACTACGACGACAACGACGACGACACCAGTAACGCAGCAAGTGCTATGCGATCCATACGCTACTACAGCCCATGCTTTAGCGGCGCCCTCTTTTGCCGTCGACACGATGCGTGGCAGCCATCAGCGCTCGCTGAGCTCACTACCCCTCCTCTAGCTCACTTTAGCCTGGTTACCGTCACAGCAACACCGCCGTCCGCCACAAATAGTAATTTTAAACTTTTTTTTTTTTTTCTAACGGCAATTGAATTTGCGCGATTGCATCTCTATCGACACGGCACAAAAAACAGACGAAGACATGTTACTTTTCAATGATACTTAATTCGGATTAGCCCTTTTCCGAGAACAACGTGTCATTTGAACGATGGTTGAACGATCGTAGCCCTGTAATCGACCGCTTCCGCTCGAAACATCGCCCTGGCATTAGCACCCGCCACAGATTCGCAGGTATATTGAGGGTAAGAGATGTCTTATAAACTATTCCCGAAGAGCTCGCTACTAGTGATGCAAAACTATCGATAGTACTATCGATACTATCGATAGTGGAAGCCGAATTTGACTATCAATAGTGCTATCGATACTACTATCGATGGTATAATATCGATAGTCGACTATGGTGAAACTATTGATGGTCGACTATCGTGAAACTCGATAAGCATACTATCACTAGTTGACTACCGTGAAATTGTTTACAGTCGAATATCGAGAAATTATCGATATCCAACTATTGTAATGATATTGACAGTGTTGTTTTAGGTGACGGACGAAGAACGTCCAGAAAATGTCGTTTAGCTCGGAGACAAACGCAAATGCAATTAGGGACTTCCGCATAATTATCGAGGAACAATCTAAACCCGATTGGAAAACAATCACAATATGGTAGAAATCCTCCCTAGAAACTATTGACAATAAACTATTAAAATATCTATTGAATACTATTGGAAAGCTATGAATAAAATATGTAAACGTAATAGGTTGTCGAAGTTAGTTTTGCTGTTTTAGATTGCTTTCCGGGGTGTTCCCTTTGCTTTTTATGAGCTCAATCAGAAAAATGGATATCCCCTTCGCCCCTAGCGAGTAACAATATCTGTGCTGCAGAAATCGGAACCCTGCTCGGATATATTGCGAGCGGTGGTGATCGAATGCGCAAGTATGGGGACGGGACTTTACCTGGATGAAAGGATAAGTGAGGCGTTTTTTGGAAACAAACAGGTTGCGAGAAAGAAAGGAAACAAGATTGTCTTTCGGATTCACAAGCCTTTTTTACTGAAACAATGCCTCATCGCCACCAAGATCGTTACTTGGATCACAAAATGTTTCAGTTTTTATAATTTATTCTTGATCCGGTTAACGTTATGTTCTCAAACCTATTGTATTTGAAAAATGGGAGAACAAGTAGCAGTAACTATGTTTTCTTGGTATAAGCTTTTGATGTGGTAATATTAAATTTGAAGTCTGCATAACAACATCTCGGTTACATTTACTGAATCAAATATATGTATTTGGGTGATTTCATCTCAACTCAGGCACGGATTAAGGGATCGAATTTTTAATTTTGACGGAAAAAATATATGTTTTGGGGTAATTCCTATCATAAAATAAGGCGCAAACGACAATTTCGTCGGATTTATTGTTCTCAAGTTATGGACCGTTGAAGCGGCCAAGGTGGAAACTGACGTTTTTCCAGCTTATAGGAGGTGCCATATTTCACTCCATCCCTTTTTCCTACTTTTTACGCTACATCAATATACCTTTTTGGGAACACTCTAGACATAGGCTTTTATGCTAATGAAGCGTCTAGGTCATAACGTTCTTAATGATTTTGTTTTATTCGTCAAACTGCCTCTCTGCGACGATATTTGACGAAGTTCAGCAAGCTGTGCTGTGTGACTTAATCAACATATTTTTATTATTTTCATATCACCGTAAAGCTCCAATTAAGCTCTTGTTTTAGTATAATTTCAATATTTTGCAATAAGTATATGAGGCGCTACATGTGCCTGAAAAACGAACATTTCGAAAAACAGGCAAGTTTGGAGTCGATTTAAAAAAAAAAAAAACGCTTTTTATTTCTTTTATTTTTTATTTACAGTTAGGTAATATAGTAATCTGTTAGGACCTACCAACAGAAATTGTAATATATTGTTTGTATGGCCGCCATTAGGACTCGAATCTCGTGCTGTGAGAGTTTTGCACGGGACTTCGTATAGACGCTTAGCTGAGCAGAATTTTGACCTGGTTTTCTATTTAATGTTAGTACTTACCAATATCTGAATGTAAAAGCCAGTGAAGCAACAATATTTATCCTAACAATATTTATTTACTTGGCACTGGCGTGATTTGCAAGGTGTGTGAGCTTCGCCCTATGTATTGACGGAGAAGATACGTAACATCTAGACTCCCTGACAAACTCAAGTCAAGAGGAAAAAGTCTAAGTAACCCGCCATGAATCACTGAAAATAGAAATGAAACCTAAACACATGACTAACACGTTTGAAGCCATACACGCTACGAAATGCTTGTTATTTTACGAAAGAGTCCGTACGCGCACAAAATAAACCGTACTTCCTAAGCGTCAGATCTGTTTGACATAAGAAAATATGACAATTACATGTCAAGTTCGGTATTTCAAACTCAAAGCCGAAAGCAAAAGGCCCCAGAGGAATTTTCTAGCGATCTGCCTTCCCCCGTATTGGAAGAAGTAAGCGCTGTGTCCGCACTTGTGGATACGGACTTCGAAGTAAATTTTTTTAAGTACACTACTCCAAATTTTATTAATGTTTATGGTTGGATATTGAGGTAACTGCTAACGATAAATAGAAAACCTTACATAGGCCAAAAGTCTGCTCAGCAGCGGGCCTGTGCGAAGTCCCGTTCAAAACGCTCATAGCACGAGATTCAAGTCTTAATAGCGGCCATACAAACAATATATTACAATTTCTGTTGGTAGTTTCTGATAGACTACTATATTAACTAACTGTGAATAAAAAAATAAAAGAAATAAGAAATGGGGTTTTTTAGAAAATCGACTCCAAACTTGCCAGTTTTTCGAAATTTTCGTTTTTCAGGCACATGTAGCGCACTATTTACTTATCACAAAATATTGAAATTATACTCAAAAAAGAGCTTAATTGAAGCTTTACGGTGATATTAAGATCATAAAAATATGTTGATTAGGTCACACAGCCTAGCTTGCTGAACTTCGTCAAATATCGTCGCAGAGATGCGGTTTGACAAATAAAACAAAAATCATTAAGAATGTTATGACCTGGACACTTAATTAGCACGAAAAAGCCTATGTCTAGAGTGTTCCCAAGAAGTTATATTGATGTAGCGTAAAAAGTAGGGAAAGGGGATGGAGTGAAATATGGCACCTCCGATAAGCTGGAAAAACGTCAGTTTCCACCTTGGCCACTTTAACGGTCCATAACTTGAGAACCAAAAATCCGACAAAATTGCCGTTTGCCTCTTTTTTTATTATAGGAATTTCCCCAAAACGTATATCATTTTCGTCAAAATTAAAAATTCGACCCTAAATTCGTGCCTGAGTTGAAATGAAATCACCCATTTATAGTTTATGCGACGGCTTCTGTATTTTGAAGTTGTATTTTATACAGTAGGCCAATATTTTAAAAGCCACCGATATTAGACTCTGCCAAAACTGAACAGAACAAAAAGCGGCAACATATCATGGCACACAAGCCTAAGTGCTTTCGTCAACAGCTAATTCCTGATTTTCGGGAATTCGCCTGATTTTCGGGTGCTCATTATTACCTGTCAGTTGTCATGGCTATGGAAAGGAATACGTGTCAATTGAATAATAAAGGAAACACAAGCGCTAAACAAACTTGTAAAAACCCTGATCCTAAATGTCTTCAGTGAGTGTTTTCCCAAGCTCCAAGACCAACAAAAAATACTGAATATGCTGAATAGTTTTAAGAATGCGGGCATATTAAAGTGTGAAGCCTGATATCTGAACCCCACGAATATAGAAAATATGCTCGTAGGAAAACTGGCAAACACCATTTCTGTTTTACCTCTAAATTAATTGTACAAGAATGCAACTCTATGTCTTGTTTCCTTTCTATTTCATGTTTTTCCCAAAACCACTCGTTGTATGCACGTACAGTCAGCACGGAATGAAACCCGAACGCCGGAACGCGTGGCCATCGACACAGGCTGTTCCACCTAGAGTGCCTCAATGTCCTTCTGTTTAGGGTGATGCCATCGTTTGTAGTACCCAATGCCGACAGCACGCGCTCACAGGGAAAATAGAAAGAAATCGTAGGAAACAAAATGTCGCCGTAGCACAGTCAGCGCCATGAGCGCGTGCAGGGACACGCTCTTTCACGCGCTTTAGAACAAAAAATAAAGATAAGCGTTCGAAACAAAATGGCCAGATGTCATCACCCCAAGCAAAGCGCACATGAAGGCACCCTAGTTCCACCTGGAGGGCCCCTGAGAACTAAGGAAAATGTGCCGGGGTGAGAGGGTGCGGGTGCTCGACCTTCGCGCGGGGCGTCGGGGACTTCCGCGTTTCGCCGGTGGCGCGCAGTAAGCGCCGTCACTCGGGGTGCTTTTGTATTGCCGCACTGTCGCCCGGTCGACACCAGGCGGCCGCTTAACCTGGCTATAGCTCTTTGCGATAGGCCCTGCTCAGACAGGGTGATAGATTTATTCCGCTCCGGGATTGATACGTCTGGCATATCGGTGGTTACCAAAGAGAGCGAGAGCGAGCAATTCCTCGCTTTTTATAAGAATCGACTGATAACCTCGCACGAAAACATGCTAATTGCTTATAAAAACCGAGGCATCCGCGTCAATCTGTTGCAGCATTTTTTTTTCCTTCAAGAGTATGGTCGTGCCAGTAAACGAATTGTATTTCGCGTCTATGACGTTTCACTATTTCTCAGAAACCGCGCGTGGTACGTTGTTCACCGGAGCCCCAGCGTGGTTCCGGCGACACGTCATCAAGAACTGCGGGTCTTCTGTGTACGAAATGTTTCAACTTTCATTTCGCCCTTGCGATACGCAGAGCGATAATTAATGACAGCGCTGAAGAGATATCGCTGGGCATCCGATACACAAAGCGAGTGACGGCGCTTTGTGTACCGGATGTGACGGCGCTTACAGCGCGCCACCGGCGAATCGCGGAAGTCCCAGACGCGCCGCGCGAGGGTCGATCTCATAGGACCCGCACTACACCTTACCCGCACCCACGCACCCCGGCGGGTTTGCATTAGTTTTCACTTCTCAGGGGCCCTCCAGGCGGAGTAGCCTGTGTTGATGACCACGCGTTCCGGCGTTCGGGTTTCATTTCCTGCTGACTGTACATATGCGAAGTTATTCCCTTTTTGGGTTTGCTTTAATTTCCCTAACAAGCATTTTTTTGAAAGCTGACTTTCGATAGTATGAATAGAACTATCGATAGTACTATCGATAGAACTAGCGATTGCACCATCGCTAGTACTATCGATAGTCAACTAACGATAATACAATTGATGGCACTATCGATAGAACAATAGGCATCCGACTATCGATAGTCAACTATCGATAGTACTTTGGGCAGTCCACTTTCGAAGGTTTTCGACACTATTGATAGTTTTCGAAATACTATCGATAATCAATTTTACGATAGTTTTGCATCACTACTCGCTACTCTGGCGGACGGCAACTTTGCGGTGGTGGACGTCCATCCGAAATTGGGTGGTTTTGCAGTAGACAATTCTTGGCCAGCATACTACTGCCGGTTCCTATGGGACTCGCATTTGACGCAGGGACACAAACGCTCCCGTGACGTGTGCCCCGTGCCTCGCTCCGACGCTGTTATTGGGTCGCGGGGGCCGTAGCCTCCGCAGCTCGCCAAGTTATTGTGAAATCGAGTATTTGTATATGTGCGTACGTGGTCTCATCTTCGACGGTACACCGCGGTACCTAATTAACCCTAACTGGTGTACTTGCCGGACCTCGTTCAACTCAAATAGGTATCTCAGTACAACAGCTATTTACCTTCATTGTGAAACTTTACGTTTTGTAATCTGTTTGTTTATTTTGGGCTGCCGGCAAAGGAGAAAGCCAAAAGAAGCGTGGGTCTCCATCCAGAAGTGAGTCGCTATCCGGATTTTCGGAAAGGGAAAAATAGAGAAAGAAGTGAAAAGAAGAGTGTAGAGGTATTAGCACGCGGTTTCAAGACTGCTTTCACGGCATCGTATTTAGTCTGCTAGACACTGAATATTTAATCCGCCCATGCATTTCGTTGTTTATTTTGGTTGAAGAAAAAGAGGGAAGCCACCCGCTCGTGCAAGCCGGCAAGCGAACCAGCAGGGAGAGCTTTGTGTTCCAGCCACGAAGGGCTGCTAGTTTCGAGGAAGCAGGTAGTAACAAGCGCGGCTTAGCGCGATAATAAGCTAGTACATTCTCCATGTGCGTGAAAAACTACCGAAGAAACGGAGTAAAATGTACCGGGTGTTGCAGAGAAGGCTGAGAAGAAATCTTAAAATTTGTTTATTCGATGTAAAAAGATAATTTTCCCGGGTCCGCATTACTCGTGGTGGCGGACGTCAGAAAATGCGCGATACTTACTAATTAGGTCGCTAATTATTAAGAATGACTAATTAACTCTAAAATTTTTGATAGTTGACATGTGGTTCCAATTAGCGTCATCAAAAACCACTCATTCAGTAATTTTCAAAAACACTTCTATGCGCGTGAGAAATGTAGTACTGCGATAAAGTTACCAGTCGTGGAGCAAGTACAAGGCTGGGGCTCTCATCAGAGAGGGAAAAATCGCGCGGGCGCCTTACCGCAACCGCTGGCCTTGTTCCTGCTCCACGAGTGGTAACTTTAGCGCACTACTGCGCTTCCAACGCACTGAAAGTCTTTCTGAAAATTAGTAATTTAGTGGTTTTCGATGACTTTCAGCAAGTTGCTAAATGGAATTATATGTTTATTTGGACTAAGTAGAGAGTTAATTCGTCGTTTTGGATTAATTAGCGAATTAATTAGTAAGTATCGCGCATTTTCTGACGTCCGCCGCCACGAGTAATGCGGTCCCAAGAAAATTATAATTTTACCGGGAATACGCTAATTTTAGGACTTTTCGTGAGTCTTCGATGTAATACCCGGTATATCTTGGGCTACTATGCACCAATATCTGCGATTTCATCGCGCGAATGCCCGTTTCTGAAAAGGCAGAGATTGAACGTCACAGTCGTTGTGTGCGTGACACGTCTACACCGCCTCACCGATCTGCCGGTGCTCGTAGCACCCTCTACGTTGTAGTGCACTCTACACTCTAGAAACCGCTGAGAGTATACTCAACCGCAAAGTACTTGGAACATTAATCGTTGCCCTTACAGAGACCAGCCCTTAGACAATAAAAATGGCGATCGTGTCTTGCTCCAATGCTAAAATTGTTGCAGTGGCAAAAGGGGTGGTCGCGCTGTTGAAGGAATGATTGGGCTACTGTACTAAGCTGGTTAATTGAAGACCAATCATTGGAGCTCCGAGGTCACCGCGCAGACGTATGCATGCAGGGGCATCTGAGAAGACAGCCTAATAGCTGGAAGCAATTATGCTACCGCGTGGGTCAAATGGATCGATTACGGTTTGAAGGGATCGCATAAATCGGTTTCTTAACTTATCGCGCTGGGATTTACTAGAGGTGCTAGAAGCTGGTGCATTCACTAATTGAGAGTATAAAACAATAACACCTCGGGAGTAAAAAAAAAAAGAAAAACTCTCAAAATCATCAGAAAATCGGTGTGGGCTATTCTGGCGTTTAGTATGACTTAAAAAAAAAAGTGAAATGGAAAGAAAATAGAATTGGCTTGCCTATTCTTTACTATATTTCTTCTTCTTCTTCTTTTTTTTTTAATAATAGTGTTAATCTCTTTCGAGATTGTTGCAGGAGTGGATGAAACATAATATCACACAGGTTGCACTTGCTGCAATAACTTGGAACAAAAATCTAAAAAGTTAGTAGTATTTACAACTAGGGCTGGGCGTCAGTTAAAAATTTTAACCCGATTAATCGTCATCCTTTAATCGATTAATTAATCGATTAATCGGTCTCGTTCATTTCCATGCATAATAATATTGATTAAAAATAAAAAGTGCATCTTTTTTTTTTGCTGAATATATGTTAAACGACGCAATAATTTTAATTATGAACCAGCTTCGATATACAGTTAAGAACAGTTAAACAACACTCACACTCACACATTATTACTTCAGCTCCATGAGGCAAAAATGTTCGTTGATATTCTCCGAGAAGGGCGACTTCCTTTAATTGCTCACAGTAGTCTCTGCTGCGCTAAACGGACACTCGCATGGCGTAGAAGTCGCTGGGACATTGTAACCTTCTGGACATGTCTGAAGTTACAAATCTCCCCCTTACAGTTTACCTTAAGTTAATACTTCACCTACATTTTTCACTTCATATAGGTGTGCTCGTCCATGTCTGCATGGTGAAAGCATTTCATTTTTATTTAATTTTGGTTGGTCAAAATTTTACCGATTAACCGGTTAAAGGGACACTGACAGGGCATTTATGCTCGCCGAGATTTTTAGTCGTACATGACATATGAGGGCCCAACTACCCAGAACAAAATTTGCGGCTCGAAATTCGGTTTCTTTCCGCCCGAAAACCGCCGATCAAGAACTAGCCGGTTCGAGTCTCGCTCACTCTCTTTTCCTAAGGTATCGATGCGATTACCAAATTTAATCGAAGTCGTGGGTCATTGAAGGCACACAGTCAATATTAGAAATAGAAATAAATATGAAACCCATTTTTTCTGGCTTCTAAAAAGCTGCAATAACGTTGATTAAAAAAAAAGGTGCACACACAACCGGAAGCCTCTGTGCGTTCACTGCGTAGATAGTTCTCAACATGGCGTCGTCAGCGTCGTATCGCGTATCGTGGGACTGGGACTAGCGTGCTGGACGGCGATGGCAGATGACGACGGGCGTGGGACCTCTACTTCGTTCGCGGTACCGGCGAATCTTTCTTCCTTCGAAAGAGAAATCTTGGATAGAACAAAACAATTAGGATTCGTCGTCGTCTGCTGCGCGGCAGGAGAAAAAAAAAAAAAAAGGAGGAAAAAAAAAAAAAGCGCGGTCGGGTGTAGCCACGTGACTTCCGCCACTCCCGCTATCCTCTCCACTTCTCCGTTTCGGTTTCGGTTTCGCGCAGTTGCGTTTTTTGGCTTTATTAAAAAAATACGCTACTCTGTTGCAAAATATTAATTGGGTAGTCCTCCGACACCATAATAAAGCGCCTGGCAAAAAATGAAAAAAATTTTTTGGGGGGTGTCAGTGTCCCTTTAAACAAATTAATCGCGATTAAAGCATTAATCGATTAATCGGTAGGTTAATCGATCAATTGCCCAGCCCTACAACATCAGGTGGCAAACTATTCCAATCGATAATTGTTCGAGGAAAGAAGGAGTATTTAAATGCGTCATTTTTTAACTATATGGTTTTATTGTTCTGCTATGAAAATGCCTAGTAGACCTGGGGCAAAAAAATGTTATATAATCATCTTTGTCTATTCCAAGCTCGTCGTTAACGATAAGGTAGAGCAATTTTAGACGATTCATTCTCCTTCTTTCCTGTAGGGTTTCTAGGCCCACCTTAGTACAAAGGTTTGCCCAAAGAAACGCCACAGTAGCACATAATATGTTTTTAGCGTACATGCAAAGCATAGGAAAAACATAGTATTTTTTATTTTTCTTGATTTACTCGGGTGAGCCAATCTTTCCAAAATTTTAGTGAATGCTTCCACCAATTTCAGGCACCTCTGTAGTAAACCCCAGCGCGATACGTTAAGAACTCGATTTATGCCGTCCTTTCAAACGGCCATCGATCCTTTTGGTCCGCGCGGTATAGTATGCATTACACACGTCCCAAATTTCATGACACAATTTCCGAAAGGGTCGATTTTAAAGAAAACACCCAGTAACGTCGTTAAGCTAAGCGAGAAGTCTCTGTGCGTCGAAGCTATGCTCACCTCTGGCTAGAGCAATGTTTGAAGGAGGGGCGTTTCTTTATCTGGAAATCGCTCGTCACCCGTGAAGGAGTTTTGAAGAGGTCCCCGGAATGGCCGCGCTGGCCGCCTGGGGGCTCGTCCGACCAGATGTCTGCGCGAGGCGTGGTGCCCGTCTCCTGTCGATGGCCGTAAAGAGGAGCAAATCCGAGAGATACGCGACGCTCTTCATTTAGCTCCGATCGGAATGTGGGCGAGCTTCGGGGCAGGCTTCTGGCTCTCTGCGGGTTCCCAATCCAAACTGGCGCTCTAACTGTTTTATTTAGTTTTTTTTAAGAAGAGGAAAGGGGGGGGGGGGGTGAGGGGAGGGGGGAGTGGTGTCCGGTAAGAGACCGCGACAAACGAAAAACGCCAACATCACTTTATTTTTGCCAAAAACAACCACGAAAAGGGTCTTTTTTTTTTTTTTTTAGTAACAAGCGTCGTTTATGGGGTTTGTATCTGAACTATCAATGAAGGGCAGCCCCAAAGTGCCTCCGCCCGTCAGAATACCTTGAAAAAGTGACGTCGTATCAACTTTCAATTCTTCCAATACAAAAAGAAAAATCGTTAAAAAATATATATATATATATATATATAGTTACTGACATTTTTGGTTGTGCGGCGTTGCGGGACGGTGCCATTCGAAAATGGGGACAGCGGGAGGAAAAGTCAGGGGAGAGGGTGTATGCACGCGCAGAAGCAGACTGGTAAGTGCTCCATCGAGTTGGCGTGTTTGCTTTGAGGGTTGACCTCCAGCACCGCGTTCCACCGGCTTCTGTTGAGCCAGACGGCGGACGATTCCAGAGACAGACTCGGCAATTAAACAACAAATACCGACGCAAAGAGAACGGAACTGCACGACGAAAAAGCATGAAAATGAAGACGAAAATCCAAGCTTTTCGTCCAAGTTCATTCGTGATTTTCGTGGAGTAAATTTAGCATATGGGAGAATTTACTGTAGGAAAATTTGAACGAGTTTTTAATTTCCGGGAGGTATATTTTTATTATCTGCGTTGGTTTTTGAGAAACAATCTGTGCAACTATCTCTGTATATGACAAGTTCTTCCCACTTTTTGTTTTGTTTTTGTTTTCAGATATGTGAGGCAGTTTTTTTGACGCTATATTGTTAGATATGCGTTTGTTGTATTATGCGGACAATATGAGCTGAAGCTGTCCCTTATGCTTCTTTGGAGCGCGTTCCTGCCAGCTTTTGAGAGAGCTGCGTTGTAAACTATGTAGATATGGAATGCGAAGTCGTTGTTTCAAACTTAGAACTGTACCAAATTGAGAGATAATAGAGCTTGAGTCGACCGCAGGCGGAAAAAGAAGCCGGATTGTGTGTTTCAGCTCAAATTGTCTGCGGGGGTTACTCCTGGTTCCAAGAGTGAAGAATGAAACCTTGTTTTTCAACGTTTGCGCGTGTGTACTTGATACTGAATTTAACATAAAAACAAATACAAGACGCGTAAAAAAAATGGTTCGACGATTAATAGGATTCATCCGATGCGGATATTTCCATCGGATTCAATTCAATGAACGCGTCGTCGCTCTTGGATACGGTCCGCTATATTAGTCCAGGAAAGAACCGCATCCATCGCCGGAGCGGCAAGTGAGCTGGGCGGCATTCCAAAGCGGCGTGGCGCCTGCTCGTCTCTGGCTCCGCGCTAGCTGTGCAACGCTCGTATTGGTCCGAATCGCCGACGTCAGCACACGTCATCTTCTCCTCTCTCCCGCCGCCGAAAAGATTCCTCCTCACCTCCTCACTCTCCTCGCGACGTCATGCATGGCGCTGACAAACAGACGCACGAACTGACACTGGCGGGTTTTCGTGAAAACGAGCGTTTTAATGTAAAAATTATGACAAATTGCTAGACAACTCTGTTGCATATCTGAAACGCTCGAGCACCAGGAGCGTTTAGCGATACTCTGAATTTCCAGGCGCCAAATGCCTACGTTCACGGCGCTCTTCATCAAAGTTTAACGCGTATCATGTGTACACTTGATAGTTGCTCCTAGAATGAGGTGACTATACCGTTAATCGTGGTGATAAATCAGGCGATCTTCCAGAAACAATTGGGGTGTGTGTATGTTTACACAGCCTAGAACTTTGTCTGCCTCAACGGGCGACTTGTCTCTTAGCTGTAGATGAGCAATTTAGCCAGTGTACAGTAAAACCGCTAGTCTGGGGTCTTCGACGTGCGCAGTAATGATACACCACCGCACGCCGGTAAGATGCTCATCCTAGATCGAAACGGGCAGGGGTGGGGATTGAACCCAGGAACCCTGGGTTCTGCAGCTCGAGCTTCTGCTCCACGTGCTCCGAGCTGGTGTGCGCTAGCCCAGTTGGCCACCTATCCCCCAAGCGATCTTCCAGAGCCTTCCATACCCTCGTGCTCCTCTCCCTGAATGCGAACAGGTGGTCGAGTTCCTCCTCGCCTACCCCTCCGGTCACATGACCTCCCCGTTCAAGGAGTCAGGACAGGCCAAAAATAAAATATAAGAGAACCCATTCTATGTTCCTATAATTCTGCTAAATTTGTTTGGAAAATGGCGCGATAATTTATTTTAATACATCGATTTGTATGCGGGACTCACGGATCCGCCCCATTCGAAAAGTCCGCCATGGCTGGCGGGCTGGTGACGTCGCCAGCCCACCGCGCGGCGTCCCCTTGCACGCACCCACAGACTTGGCTCTCTTGGTGTCTCGAGCTTCAGCTTTCTCGTCTAGCTTACGCGTTTTGAGCATGCCGTCCGTGACGATTATGTCTACGCCATCGCTCGCTTCATCGAGGTCTTCGACACTGATCGCAGCAGTGATGAGACTCATTGTTAACACGAGATGTTGGAAGCTGTTCATTTTGACTGCGACCCGCTGGCGATCGGCTCCGACTCCGGTGAGCCACGGACGAACTCGCCATGGTCGCCGTCGTCCGGGACAAACTCGCAGGCGCATGCAGAGTGGAAGGCAAAAGGGCCGGGGTCGAGAGCAGAAATAGCCTTGGAGTTGCTGATTTGCATGAGCGGTTTTGATCCTACCTTGGCGAGGAGAATTTGGGCGATCATGGAGCTGTTGATATGAACGAGGAAGACGATGTTACGGATGCAACTGCAGCATTCCACAAGCGCAACGCGATAACGAACTCTACCGACCGAACGGGCGCCAACAGCCGTCTTTGAGACAATACCAGGGAAGAGTACTCAACGTCCGGACTCTACCGACGCGAAAAAGCACCAAATAAGTGAGTTTTTTGCCATATTGAGTTCTACTATGAACGACACGGTTTAGCACAGCTAAGCCTACTCCCTCGGGCCTCAAGCAGCACAAGGCCGCGGTGCTTGCAACACCGCTTAGCCGCTCCACCGCTGACGCCTAGGTGCTAAGAAGACATGGATCATTCTTTGAGAACTCAAAAATCAGCAGAAAATATGCCTCAACCCTGGATTCAATTTCCCTACCAGGAACACCGCACCAGGAATTACAGTGCCATCATTATCAAGTTTCTCGACGGAACGAACCTTTGCCGCATCTCTCCAGCCGAGACCGGGTGGCGATCGTGGATGCAGCAAGTCTCACCACAACTGAAATAGGCGATACATACGTCGAAATTTGCGTGGCCTAGAACTTGATCGCAGTAGACACCTACCGTGACACGGCACAAACACAATTACAGAAGATCATCAGCGTCCGACTAGGTGGCAACACCCGCGCAGTGCGAACATATTTAGCAACCAGGAACGCAGACAGCAAAGGCGTAATGCATGGCATAACCCCAAAATCCAAAGGAGGAACTACTAAGCGAACTCGAAACCAATGGAGCAAGAATCACCAGCATATATCACCTCGGAAGCATATACTCAGTGCTTTCCAATTTCGAAGGAACACGATTGCCCAGATACGTCTTCTACTACCGCGTCGTTATGCGCGTACTCCCACATCAGCAACGAAGCATCTTATGCTACCACTGCCTCTCTATAGGCCAGAAGGCGGGAGTATGTCCAAACCAACATCAGTGTGACATGCCGTACCTGCAGCACGAAGTGTCCACTGAACACGGGAGTGGAAACGCCACACCAATGTGAATCCCACTGCAAAAACTGCAAATGGGAACACTCACCAAAAGACTGCAATTGCCCAGCACGCCTACACGCCGACGAGACTCTTTATGAAAGAAACAGAGAGCGCAAGTTCCTCTTCAATACCGCCGGAAAGCAAGAAAAACTCACAAATACTCGGGACACCAAAAATGGCCTCCGCTTAAAAATATTACTCCAATCAACAACATATTTCAGCTACTACGCCGAAAGAGTCGAAGCCCCGGACCCCAAACCAGGGAGGACCCTTCAGCCAAATCAAGAAAACCGATACCCCACAACAAAGGAACTGGGGTCAAGACGAACCAAACCACACGGATATAAGAAACATCCTTCCAAAAGCCATGCAACCCCCGGGCCGGTGCTCGGAGCCTCTGCCTCAGCGGTCTAACAATACACCAAAGGGTGAGTGACCACCACCCTCCCCAGCTCAGGCACAGACTACACACCGGAAAACAGCCACAATATTTTACACATACAAGCAAACACTCGAAAGAGAAAAAGAATCCCCCACCACGAATAACCAAATACGAGCAACGCAGCAAGGTTTAAGAACCAAAGGCAATAATAACACCCAACAGCACCACACCGAACAAAAGGAAAGAAAGCCTGCCCCAATTAAGTTAGTACCCCCAATCGAAATTCCGGGCGTACAACCCCAGGTATGCGGCTATCTTAGAACACTTTTCACTTTCGATTGCGAACTACAAAAACAACTGCAAGAAGAAATGCTCATGATACAACAAATTCACATGGAAATCGAAATGCTAACCAGCAGGAAGAGGAGAACAACAAACCAACGATAACCTGGAAGCACCAAACAAAATAGTCGTCCAAAAACAGCAAGAACGGGACCTCGTGGACAACGATGACTAACGATACCACACAAACGCGAGTCAAACCTGACGTGCATAAGACCACCACATAGCAATGAAACTGCCGAGGCTTCCGGCGAAAGAACGAGCCACCTCATCCAACACATCGAACATGCAACTACAAAACTTGACATAATCCTTCAGAAAACAGATGACGACTTCACACTACCAAGATACCAGAAATTCACACAACCCAGCATCACACGGAAACGCCGACCTACTCGTGGTAACCCTCTACTCAAACAGAACAAATACTTACCCTCCATGGTTACCACATACGTGGCCAATTACATACCCACTATACAATTAGAATCACACCATTACAACACAAACAGACAAGAACAGGTAGCAGTAGAATTCCAACTGCAACAGGGCGAAGTCAGGACAGTCACCATCAACACCTACTGGACCCCAGGTTACCAGACACCCCTCACAAAATGGATCAAATAAGTCAGAAACAAACATATAGGAAAATATCTAATCATTGAAGGCGCCTTCAATAGCGGAACGACTCTAAATGAAGACCAACAAACCACCAGAGGATGTAGCCCTAGAACTAAAATATCTTATCTACCCAACGAAGCTGAACCCCTCTCCTCCACCAAAATGCCATGGGGAGAACTTCAATGACGAGAATACTGATATAAATTCCCCCTTCAGCAAAGAAGATGATTGCGGCTTTGTATGTCATCACCTGAAATAGGAAACCCGGCAAAGATGGCATAACGTATCCCATGATCAAGAACCTACCGGAAAACTATTTCGACTCCTTCCTTGATCAAAGCAACCAAGCTTGGGACGCAGGGGAGATACCAGACGGATGGAAAGAAGCCGTGATCATCCCCATTACGACGCAGAACAAACCACCGGATTAGATACAAAATCTAAGACCAGTCTCACTCACTTCATGCATAGGAACACTTGCAGAACGCAGGGTCTTACAACGCCTTGTATAACAACTAGAGTAATTAGGCATTCTACACCACACCATGACCGGATTCCGCCGTCACGTGTCTACTCAAGACATCATGATACGCCTTCAGCACGAAGTGTACGACCGCGCCAGCATCAGCACAAACCCCCGTCATAGCTGGAGTCGACATACGGTGAGCCTTCAATAATCTGTCACATCATGCAATTTTCGATAGGCTAGGACAGGCAAGACCGAGTGAGAAACTCAACAATTACATCCGAGACTTCCTCACAGGCGGAGCCATTGAGATGGAAACAGGAGATTACATCACCCCCAAATTTCCCCTCCACGCAGGGCTACCACAAGGTGCGATCCTTTCGCCTGCACTTTTTAACCTCGCTCTGAAAGACCTTCCAACCCTCCTTCAAACATCCCCAGCCCAACAGGAGGAAATTATTAAAAAATGAGTGGACACCATCCAAGACTACACTCGCTCCATAGGACTCAAGTGCTCCCTCGAATAATCGGAGTTTATAGTAGTTATCAACAGCAACACCAAAGACAGAAAAAAGCGCAGGAGTGCGTACGGCTCATGCTAGATGGGAAGAACATCCGGAAACAAAAGTGCATCAAGATACTCGGTTTCTAACTCGAACAGAATGGAACATCCGACAAACGGACCAAGATAATTACCCACCAAATCAACCAAATCACACCCATGTTGGGAAGGATAACGCGCAAGAAGCACGGACTGAGAGAACACGAACTACGTAAGACCATAGAAGTCCTGATCACATTTAGAGTGATGTATGCCGCACCATACATGAGCCTGACAAAAACACAGCCTAAAAAAACGATAAACGCAGCTACGCAAGACGACCCGACTCGCGCTAGGTGAACCAGAAGACATCGCCCATTAAAAAAACTTAGACACTGGACTTTTTAACACTTTCGAAGAACGATTAAGTGCGCACAGAGCAGCTCAACAACAACGACTTCAAGCATCTCAAAAAGACAGAGCCCTGCTCTTAAGCATGGGATATGATAACTCCACACTCCCTTCAATGCCAGGACCATCACCCCCGTGGGACCGGATCCCCAGACAGTGGCGTACCAACTTGTTTTTGAGTGGGGGGCAAAACAGACCCCCCCCCCCCGGGGGGGGGGGGTGCCCTTGGTATTTCTTGGGCGCGGGGGGGGGGGAGGGGGGGCAAAACACTTGCCTTGCCCTTCCACTCTGAGACCTGGGGGGGGGGGGCGAGCGCCCCCCTTGCCCCCCCGGTTGGTACACCCATGACCCCAGAATTACAATTAAACCCATTCCGAAGAAAATAGACCCAGACACCAACCAAGTCAGAAAAGACCAACACAAGAAACGTATTGAGCGGAACAGTGATTCCACAGAAATCGCCACCCCATATTATTACACGGGAGCAAGCTACAACTACAACACAAAGAATGGCAACACACCGGTAGTAGGCCCCCGAACTGAAAGCACACACAGCCACACCAACGCCTTTTCCCCAACCGCACTGGAAATCTAAGCAATAGCCGAAGCTATTGCCGCGAGCGCAGCTGACCAAGCAGGCAGCGCGCTCGTGGCCTAACGGTTATCGCGCGTGCCTCCCACGCGAAAAGCCAGGGTTCGATCCCTGGAGCGACGCATCTTTTGCTATTCCTGCAATCTAGTTTTCTGGTAAATTCGAGAATCCTGTTGCGTGATCGAGGTCCGAATGCTCTACGCGTCGAACATTCTACGCTGATTATTCCAGAAGCTTACGCATGTACATAAGGGGCTCCGCGTGGCGAACCAGGGTCAGTTTCGCTCCAGCGCTCGACTCTGCTGTCTCGCCGACTTCGACGCTCGCGACGCTTTGTTATTAATTTCTATTCCCTTTTTGTTTTCGGCACAAGTTCGCCACATTAAACGTTTATTTCTTCTTGTTTATTTATTGTTTATCTGGTCACCACCCGTGACATTCTGGTGGAGGTGCGGGGTAACGCATGCCCCTGCCGCGTACCCCTCCGAGGGCCCGCAGTGCAAGTCCAACGCCAAGCCCCCAAGAAGCGAACGAAGACCAGACCGGGATCCGATCAAGCCGCCGGAACCTTGGCCTACCCCCGGAATTAGGACCCTTACCACCAAAGACCAGGCAAGCAAGGAGGACGACGATGGCCAACCAGTCGGAGACCCCGGCCGCTTCTGCCGTCGTATACCTGCCCGTCGCACCCCGGACTCCGACGCCATTCCACGGGGAGATCCACGAGGACGTTGAGGATTGGCTACAACATTACGAACGAGTGGCCCGCCATAACCAATGGACACCGGAGCAGTGCCTTCAGAACGTCTACTTCGCTCTGGAAGGCACGGCACGCACCTGGTTTGAGAACCACGAAGCGTCGATTTCGTCGTGGGAAGAATGCCAGGCCGAGCTGCGACGCACCTTTGCCAACCAGCAGCGACGACAGCGTGCGGAAGATCTTCTCCAAGCAAGACACCAAGGGCCAAATGAGAGCGTCACAAGCTTTGTTGAAGACGTTCTCCGCCTCATGAACCGCGCCGACCCAAACGCTTCCGAAGAAAAAAAGTTGCGGGTCCTAATGCGGGGCGTGAAAGAAAACATCTTCGGAGGCCTCGTGCGGAGCCCGCCTACCACCGTCGAAGGTTTCATCACTGAGGCCACCAACATCGAACGCGCCCTTCACGCACGGGCCTCACACTTCCAGAGACCTCCCGGCTTCGCTGCCCTCTCGCCGTCCAGCTGCAGCATCCCGGACATCCGTGACATCATCCGGGACGTCGTTCGGGAAGAAATCAAGAAGTTCCTGCCTGCTGCCCCCCAGCCTGCCTCGCTGTCAATAGCCGAAGTTGTCCGCGAGGAAGTTCAGCGGGCATTCCATCTTGAGGCCCCTGCCAGCGCCGCAGTACCCGAGGAGCCTTCTCTGACCTATGCCGCCATAGCTCGGAGACCGGCGCCACCCGCGTCATGGACACCGTGCTGGCAGGCCTGAAATGGCAGAGCTGCCTCGTCTACCTGGACGATGTCGTGGTATTCTCACGAGATTTCGACGAACACCTCAGACGACTTCGAGCCGTGCTTCAAGCCATCAAGACCGCCGGCCTGTCACTCAAGCCAACAAAGTGTCGGTTCGCCTATGGGGAACTAAAGTTTCTTGGCCACGTCGTGAACAACAAAGGCGTTCTACCTGACCCCGAAAAGACCCGCGCCGTAGCTGCATTTACGCCGCCGGCTGACAAGAAGGCCGTGAGAAGATTTCTCGGACTCTGTGCCTACTACAGGCGCTTTGTTCGAGACTTCGCCAAGCTGTCCGCACCGCTGACACACCTCACGAAGGACGCCGTACAGTTCGAGTGGACAGAAGAACACCAGAGCTCATTCGACGAGCTCAAACGAAGACTCCAGACGCCCCCGATTCTTGGCCATTTCGATCAGTTTGCTGAAACCGAGATCCACACCGACGCCAGTAACACCGGACTGGGTGCGGTACTAGTCCAAATGCAGGACGGCGCAGAGCGAGTCATCGCATACGCCAGTCGAACGCTGTCTAACGCGGAGAGGAACTATTCAACTACTGAAAAGGAATGCCTCGCTGTCGTCTGGGCAATAACAAAGTTTCGCCCATACTTGTATGGAAGTCCTTTTCGCGTGGTCACAGACCACCACTCGCTCTGCTGGCTGGCGAATCTGAAGGACCCCTCCGGACGCCTCGCCCGGTGGAGCCTACGACTGCAGGAGTTCGACATGACCGTGGTGTACAAGACCGGCCGGAAGCACAATGACGCCGACTGCCTGTCAAGGGCCCCAGTCGACGCCGCTCCTACCTGCACCAAAGAGGATGACGATGAGTGTTTCCTCGGCGCTCTGGATGTCAGCGACATGGCAGCACTCCAACGAGATGACCCTGAGCTGCGAGCACTCATCGAGCACCTAGAGGGACAGGGAAGTGCCGTTCCCCGCAGTTTTGTACGAACACTGCCAACCTTCTCCCTCCGACGAGGTGTGCTCTACAAGGAGAACTTCAGCGACAACAACACGGCGTGGCTATTGGTGGTCCCTTCCAGTCTTCGAGAAGAAATTTTTCAAGCCTGCCACGATGACCCGACGGCGGGACACCTTGGCTACAGCAGAACTCTCGCCAGGATACGCGAAAAATACTACTGGCCCAAGCTCGCGAAGACAGTGCATCACTACACCCGATCTTGCCACGAGTGTCAACGACGAAAAAAACCACCGACGAGACCGGCAGGACTTCTTCAGCCTATTGCGCCGCCATCTGCCCCGTTCCAGCAAATTGGAATGGACTTACTTGGGCCATTCCCACCATCGACGCAAGGGAACCAATGGATAATCGTCGCAACCGATTATCTCAAGCGGTACGCCGAAACGAAAGCCCTTCCTTCAGGGACTGCCGTGGAAGTTGCCAAGTTTTTCATTGAGTCCATCGTCCTCCGGCACGGCGCTCCAGAAGTTCTGATTACAGATCGCGGATCATCGTTCATGGCACAGCTGACCCAAGAAATCCTCCGACTCAGTCACACCAGCCATCGTCGTACAACTGCGTACCACCCGCAGACCAACGGGCTGACGGAGCGACTCAACAAGACAATCGCTGACATGATCTCTATGTACGTCGACGTAGAGCACAAGACGTGGGACGAGGTGTTGCCCTACGTCACGTTCGCCTACAATACGGCGGTTCAAGAGACCACTGGATTCACACCCTTCCAGTTGGTACATGGTCGGAAAGTAACGACCATGCTGGACGCGATGCTGCCCCATGAGCCAGTTGACAGTGAGAGCGACGACGCCCAGGTGGTTGCTCAACGGGCCGAAGAAGTCCGCCAGCTCGCCCGACTCCTGATTCAAGACCAGCAACGCGTCGACGCCGGCCGCTACAACCTTCGTCGCAGGGACGTCCACTTCCAGCCCGGAGACAGGGTGTGGGTGTGGACGCCCATCCGTCGCCGTGGCCTCAGTGAGAAATTGCTGAAACGATACTTTGGACCGTACAAGGTACTTCGTCGCATCGGGGAGCTGAACTACGAGGTGATGCCCGACGGAACAAGAACATCATCACGCCGCCCACCACGGCCTGAAGTCGTCCACGTCGTGCGCCTGAAGCCGTACTACGCCCGATAGGACTGTGCACTTTATGCCTTCCAAATGACTCTTTAGTTTACCGTCCTTTTTATTTGCTTTGTTTTGTTTTGTGTTGCATCGGGGCGATGCACTTTTTAGAGGGGGGAGTAATGCCGCGAGCGCAGCTGACCAAGCAGGCAGCGCGCTCGTGGCCTAACGGTTATCGCGCGTGCCTCCCACGCGAAAAGCCAGGGTTCGATCCCTGGGAGCGACGCATCTTTTGTTATTCCTGCAATCTAGTTTTCTGGTAAATTCGAGAATCCTGTTGCGTGTTCGAGGTCCGAATGCTCTACGCGTCGAACATTCTACGCTGATTATTCCAGAAGCTTACGCATGTACATAAGGGGCTCCGCGTGGCGAACCGGGGTCAGTTTCGCCCCAGCGGTCGACTCTGCTGTCTCGCCGACTTCGACGCTCGCGACGCTTTGTTATTAATTTCTATTCCCTTTTTGTTTTCGGCACAAGTTCGCCACATTAAACGTTTATTTCTTCTTGTTTATTTATTGTTTATCTGGTCACCACCCGTGACACTATTACCTTACACGCCTGCAAAGATCCCATCACCATCCTAACGGATAGCCAAGGAGCAGGCAGAGACTTCAGAAACAACACTCTACCACCGCACATCATGCCCGCATTTTCAAAAGTTATAAGAGAGCACCCCTATGCAAAAGTCACTATCGAATGAATCCTTGGGCACCTTGGAGTTGAAGGGAGTTGAAGGGAACATTAGAGCCGACGAGCTCGCCTGAAGAAGCGACCCACCGGGCCCTTCAACTTCCTAGCCGACAACCTACGACCCATACGGTTACAGAAATACACTACACAAATCAAGAGCACGCATACTAAGAGAACTTAGAGACAATGTTACACTCCTTAAAGCCCGTCACGCGCATTTAACAGAGAATACGCGCACAAACCAAAACACTATTCACAGAACATCACAAATGTTATATTAGTGGCGCACTACACACACCCACATGCACACACTGCGGCCTTTACCCTAATAACAAACATCATCTGTGGGAATGCCCAAAGGTTTCTCCCATAACCAAAACCGCACTCGACACCCTACCAGTGACACTCAGACCAAGGAGCTGGGAGGAATGGATCACCCTCCCTCCTGACAACGAACCACATCTTTGGCCGCTCCTAGTCCAGCACGTGAAAAACCTGCTGGGCGAAGAGTAATCACGGGTCTAGGGTCTTAGAAATGTTTGACTTTAACCAGCTCGCTTGTCTTATTACGTTATCTACAACCGGACTCGGTGATTCGATAAAACGTTTACTCTCTCTCTCCTACAATGAGGAAGCGTTCATGATCAGATGGTTTATGGGCATCATGGTGTAACTAACTTGGGCAGCGTTGCCTGGTCGCCAGATGTAAATGACCAAAATTCGTAAATTGATTATTTCAATTACTAGAGCCCTAAAATTTGCAAAACGGTGTATGTACTAAGTTGCCTATCAGCATTCCATTTCAAGAATAATCTATACGATTAGTTTTCGTGTCCATGCCCCTTTAACCAATCAGTGTCAAGCACCTCACTTCTCCTCTCCCACCCGTAAACCAATCCGTGCCAAGCTTTGTGGCCACGCTTTCATCTGGGTTTCACGAAATGCCGAACACCTAGCCAAAAAACGTTTCATGTTGAACAAAATATTAAAAAATGGCGAATATCCTCTAATTATCAACTGTACAAAAAGCTAATACTTGTGAGTTTGTTGAATAGCTACAAATATAAATAGTTACACAGCGTGCCTCTCTGTTTTGAAATCATGCGCAAAATCGCTGCGAGTATGCTGACGTTCTTGGAGTGGGTCGGTGCGGCGAATTGAAGAAGCGCACACTTCAATTCACCTTGGCACTTTCGCTTATATATTAGTGCTCGAAAACGCCAGCCAACCTTGATTTTATGCCCGAGCAAATCCGCTGAACACTGTCAGCGTTTCCTTCCTTAAACCAATTATAACAATTGTTCTACTTCTTAAAATATTCAGACTCATCACATTCTAATTTCGTTACGAGAATTGTTAGATCGAGGTAACGTTTCTTGTGCAGGCTCCAGGCGCGTCTAGAAATTAGATTGGAACCACCAGCCGTGTTTCACGAAAGAACGGGGAAAGCAGTGCAGGTGTGTCATTGTCTAGAGGGGGGTGGGGGGGGGGGGGGGGGGGGTACGTATTAGCGCTTTGATGGCGAATTAGAACGGAGACTTTCCGCCATTTTCTCCGAGTTTTAATTTTGTGACTTCCTGATTCGTCCTCCAAGGTCTCGCAAAATCGAAGGCACGTCAAGAAAAATCGCAGGAGCAATCTCGAAAAGAAGTTAAAACGCGGGGCTTTTCTCGAAACTCCGGGGTAATTAGGTATTATAATTCCAATTAGAGCTGGCTAATGAGTACAAGACTTATTAGAAGATAATTCATGCAGCCGGGAATAGAGATCGACGCGCGGGCGCCGAGCGAAACCCAGTTGGAAAACTCCCCAAAGCGGTATTATTCCCTTCGAAATCAAAAAGGGAGAATGGGAGAAGAAGAAGAATCGGTGGAAATACTGTTTTTCTTAGCGCAAAGAAATCTTAAAGGGAGGCGACTACTGCTGCGGCGGGACAAGAAAAAAGAAAAATTAGCCCGCGAGAGCTCACGTACTAATTAGCATGCTAACAAACTTTCCCTCGTTAGTGTTTGGTCCGCAAACTCAATTTTAGTCGCAGGCGGCGGCAGCTTTCTCTCCTTCTTGGATCGTCGTCTCACATGTCGCGGCCAGTCCTTGTCGCAATGGACACCACCAAAGTTTGGGCGGCTCCCTCGTGTCTCGCTTTGCTATTTAGTTTTCTGGTGATCGCGTTCGCGAAGTCTGGGCTCTTTGAATCGCGCAAAAAGAGACACTCGGTCGGCTCGGGTAAATGCGAAGAGCGCGACGTGCTTCCGAGGCGGGAAAGGGGAAGGACGGGAGGGGGATTGGGGAGATATGGTATTGAAGAGCTTTGGGCGGTGGGGGTGGTGGAGGGCTGGATAAACGAGGAGAGCAATTTCAAAGGAAGAGAGCGTTTCTTTCAAAGATGAGCACGTACGATACACGCGATTCGGAGGTTCAGCTCACCAGTGTGCATTGGCGCTCGTATGTTTGTCGGCTGCGCCCGAAGCTCTTCAAAGACTAGCAGATTTCTTCTGCCGTACGCTTCCGTCATCCTCCTGGAATATGTCGGACGAAACGAAGAACCCGAGAAGCTCGTTAAGAAAGCCTCAAGGGGGCCAGCTGTTTATGTTTTTTCTCCGCGATTCGTAAATGTTTGCTCATCTTCAAGAGACGAGCCCGTCTTTGAGGAATACGCTTGAAAGATTGATAGAATTTTTCGGCACTTCTATATTTTTTTTTGTTGAAAACATATGGTTTGAAGAATAAAAAATAGCAGGAGTATACTTAAGACTGCATACGTGTAGGAAGGCGAAAGCATTATAGTCCCGCGGGAGAAATGTTTTTGAGTAATATTTCTACACATATTAAAGTTTAGGACGACGTATAGGACGACGTTGAGGACGACGTCCCAGAGATCGACGTCAAGCATGGCTTCTAGGACGACGTCTATTACAAAGTGATATACGACGTGGAGGACAACATCGAGGACGATGTTTAGGATGACTGCTAGGACGACGTCTAGGGTGGCTGCTAGGACGACGTCTAGGACGACCTTAAAGAGATGCTAAACCGAAATCTGGACTCCACAAAACACGCGGCAAAAGCGTGCAACGGGATGCTACAAACACCAAAACATCACTGATACAGCGATATCTCGAACGGATGACCGTATTTTTCAAAGAAAAGGAGGCGCATCTGACAGAAATGTTCACGTCTTGTTTCTTCGAGAAGGAGAGGAGACGGCCTGGCGTCTTCTCCGCCTCGCCGCCTTGAGGGAGCGAAGCGAAGAGAGGAGAAAACGAGATATCTCTACGTCACGCGCCTCGTCGGCCTGGTTCAATCTCGACCTCTTTTTCCAAAAAATACGGCCGTTCATTCGAGATATCGCCTTACGAGTAGTGTTGTAGGGATTGTAGCCTCCCGCCTACAGCTCCTGCATTGGTTTTTTTAAATCCAAATTTCGGTTCACCATCCCTTTAAGGAAAACGTCTAGGGCGACTTCGAGAATGACGCCTAAAGGACAATGTCCAGGACGACGTCGAGAGCGACGCCTAGAACACCTAAGGAGGCTGTAGCGTATTTGCGTGGGCGGCTACGTTTGCCTGCGGAAGCGGCCGTAGATGTAGATGCTGCTGCCGATGTCGAGGCCGTAGATGTAGACGCGGTGGACAAACAGTCCGTCGCACGAAGCACACAACGAGCACGGATAAGGTCCGAAGCGCACCTTTTGCACACGGCACACCGGCGGTGACATCGCGCTGATGACGTATTGTCACGAATAAAATCATAAACTTGGTTAATAAAACTTAAAGTGAACGTTTGATGCGACGAACTTGTGACGAGAAACATAAGGTAACAAAGACTGTACATACTTTGACGGCGACGGAAGGACGACTTTCTCAAACAGCCATGCGAAGCTCTTTTTGTAAGCGCGTGGGTATCTAGAAGTTTCCGAGCTCGAACAAACAAGATTCTCGAGTCATCTGGAATATTCTAGTCATGGAAACAGAAGAAAGATGAAAAATTGACCGCATCTCCACGTGGTGAATGATGTTGATTGGGGCGAAGCTCTGGTGGTGCTTGTCTGCGTAGACGCTGAGCTGCAGCATGCCGAGCCTTTCGTTCGTTTTCATCCATGTCAGAAAGAGAATGTGTGGTATGGAACGTGGTTATATACGCATTCGAGCATTTGACCGCAGCGCCCTCTCGTCTATAAACGTTGAGCCAATGCATGCAAAGTTTAACGAGATTATATACGCATTTGACCGCAGCGCCCTCTCCTGTATAGACGTTGAGCGGCTACATGCAACGTTTCATCCATGACATCCCCAGCTCTTGAGTTACTACCACATCTCGGAGCCCCCTACTCGTCCCGCAGTCGTGGCCGAGTGGTTAAGGCGATGGACTAGAAATCCATTGGGGTCTCCCCGCACAGGTCCGAATCCTGTCGACTGCGCAAACATATTTTTTCATGATTTTTCATCATTTCTTTTCATCTTTTTTTTTTTGCCCTACACGAGCACGTGAGCAGGAGCACGAGCACCGGACGCCGGATGGCAGACGGACATACGGACATGGCTAGCCCCTAAGGAGCTTCGCCCCTAAAAGACAAGCGCTGGTGGGGATCAAACCCCACCCAGCGGCGTGAGATTCGAGCACGCTGCTGACTCAGCTCTTCTCACGCGGGAGTATGAAGACGCTTGATGACACCACGCTGATGATGGTTAATGACGTATTTTTATGGTCATCTTTCAGGCACAACGCCGCCATTGTTTGTTTTCACGTAATGTGATAAGTGAGGTCGCCCTAGAGGTATAGCACGACTTCTAGGATGACCGCAAGGACGACGCTAAGGTAATGGGACAAGTGAGGTCGTCCATTGAGCGTCGCGTGCCGCTCAATCGTGTTTTTATCGGCTTTTTCGACGCTTTTTCCCTCAATAGACCAAGTCAGTCTTTCGCCTTAATAGCGAACGTTATGCCGCTCATTTCCGGAAAACAAGGGCAGCCCCAGGAAAATCCCAGACACAGCTAAGCCGCGGTCACAATACATCGTAAAAAAGACAGTCTGCGGACACTGTCTGATGCGTGTACGAGGACAACAAGCTTGAAACATGCTTAACGCGTGTCCGCATATAATTCTGTCACCATGTCTGCGCCGAACGCCGTGTCCTTAAGATGTATGAGCAGTGTGACAGTGTCTTTTGAGCTTGGCGATTGTCCTCACCGCACTAAACGGTCTCGTATGCAAACCCGAATATATTCCCCTCCAACCTGACCTAACGCAAGCCGGTCTGAGATGCAGTGCTCGTGTACGATCCGCAAACTATTATATAAAAAAGAGCGCACAAAAACAAAAAAAAACGGATAAAAGAAGTCTTGTTCGACTGACGAGCACTCACACACAACTGACGGTTAATTTTTACAGTTCACAAACAGAAAGATACCACAACCAAGTTTGGTCGAGGGTAAAGCGATTACCCTTACTTATGCAGCGAGGAGCGCGAAGACGTTAATCAAACTGAAAGTCACGGGAAAGAAATCTTAGATCTCAACAAAGAAATTATCCGACTAAAGATGAAAATGTGCACCCAGTGTCTGCAAAAGTGATAAAAGGATGACCTATACAAACTTCGCCTTGACCTCCTTGTAGGAAAAAGCTTCTGAAATTTCCCGTGACCTCTGCTCGCTAGGTCTTTAAAAAACCGTTCGTGTTTCTGAAGAACGGGATGCACCCCCAGGCAGCACACAGTATTGCGCCAATATTGGCGTCAGGTCGGAGAAATCGGGCGAATATCATTCTGATACTGTTAATATTGGCGCTGGATCGTAAGGATCGGCCCAGTATTGCCGTGATGTGGCCGATGTCGGCGGAACATCACTTGGGTCGGCCAACGTCACGATACAGAATCCAGCGCCGTTTTCCGGTAATTTGTCGGATCTGAACCGGCTATATCGGCCGGTATTAGGAATACTTGACCGTTTCTAAAACGATACTGAATCGCGGTCAATCGCGCCGGCCAATCGCGGCGGCCGCCGCTGTTGCCACGGGCCGCGCCGAGGGCGCGCCGGGCAATCGGCGGCTGGAACTGGGTTTTCCCGTACAAACAAACGGAAAAAAACTCTTTTTGTAGCAACGTTTATTGGAGATTAGTGCGAAATGGGGGGCGCGTGATGTTTTCTCAAATCTTTAGTTTACGAGGTTTGCGGCACAATTAATATTGTTTTATACAACCATGTCTCAGCGGTGAATTCAGGTAGCGCGTCCCGACCTAGGCGCATCCTAACTTCGGCGGTAATTCGCGGCGCGTCCACTTGGGAGTCGGGGGTGGCACCCTTGAAGCCCCTTCCACCGTATCTGTTTCGGAGCCAAAATGGCCGATTAAAGCCAAAATAGAAGTCACGCGCAGTTCCTCGAGTGGCCAGTGCGGGAAAAATGGCGGCGTTGCAATCGCTATTAGCTCGGTTCTCAAGTACGGATCGGTGCCACTCCTTCAGAGCAGGCTCTGTGGCAGTTTCCCAACTGATCGGTTAATTCTATAGTAACGTTGGCTTGGCCCAAGACCGCTGAGTGCTGACATCGCAGCGGCCGCGGCCATGTTATCCGATATTCACCCGTCTCTGCCCAGAACTCGAATGATATTGCCGATTCTGGCCCACTTTTAGAACGATCGTCAACCGATATTGGCCCAATACTTGGTCGTGGTGCAAAACATGAAACTGGGCCAATATTGTGCGCAATATTCCCCCGACGCTGGCCCAGTGTCGGCGTGCTGCCTGGGCCGCAGCTTTCACAATGTACTCCCAAACACCCCAAATGCTTTCGGAGTCGCTCGTTCAAGGCGGAATAGAGTATACGATCGACACTCGGCATTGGACGTAGCCACTAACATATTTTATTCCACACGCAGACAAAACAAGGCTGTCTTTTCCTGGCAGACGGACTTTCTTGCATAGCTGCACCAGTTTGTTTCGGTGTCCCGAAGACTTCTGGGACATCATAACCCGTTTTTCAATTTTTTTTTTTTCAAGTTAAAGCATAAAACGTTTTTTATGATTTTCCAGAAGCCTAAAACGCTTCTGGAAAATAAAGCTTTGATTTGATTTGGTTTTTAATGCTACCCCCCAATCCCAAAAGTTTGTCCGTCCGTCCATCCGTCCGTGAATTTTCCGCTAAATTTAGCTGGGGAAAGTGGTGCTACGTGACGTCACCTGAGGTCACGTCAGACCTATACACCTTGGTGAAACTGACATCACGTGACCTATACGTCAACTCAGTTTCCCCGCTAAATTTATCGGGAGATTGATGTCACACGACCTACACACCAATTCAGTTACCCGCTAAATTAGCGGGAAAATTCACGCCTTCTGACCTAGACACCAATTCAAATTCACCGCTAAATTTAGCTGGGAAAATTGACGTCACGTGACCTGACGCCGCGTGACCTATACAATTATTCAGTTTCCCCGCTAGATTTGGCGAAAAAATATACCTCACGTGACACACCAATTCCCTCACCAATTCCTTATAATGCATTTTATACCTTATAGGACTTTAAAGGTAATGTTGGTGCCAATATTTATTTATATTTTTTTACATTGTGCAATAAACCGTGAAGTTACGGTGACCGCATGGGTACGCAGGCCTGTGTCGGGACCTAACGAAACTAAACAAACCGGTGCAATTGTGAAAGAAAGTCTGTCTCTCAAAAAGAGGATGATTTTTTTTCCTGCTGCAAATACCATGTCGATCGCTATACGTCCGATGCCCTCTCCAGATATGGCAACCCTGGAGCGGGGGACAAAGAGGGCGGACAGACACTAAACTCCGAACGCAGCTAATGAAAATTATCCTTTCCCAGAAGTGTCTGGGAGGGGATAATTTCAAGTTTTTGGCATCCTCAAATCTGCAATGGAGGTTCAAGAGAAGAATTCTCTAGTCGTACAGGAGCACCGTCGTGGATCAGCTGAGGGTGGTGCCTGACGTGACGACGAAACTCTGGTTGGTTGTCCACGGCCAGAACTTCAGGAGCACGGTGGACTTTGAGACATGGCTCAGGCTGAAGCAAGACAGATACCAGCGGTTGTGGTCTGCCAAGAGGAATTCCCTGTTGACTGTTTCCCGAAGACAAGGTATGGCTGCCGGTGACTTTGGTTCTGCGCCCTGGGATCCCAATGGTGCCGTGGACTTTACTACGGATAAGATTCGGAATCCGTATGCTGTGCCCTTGTCGTCTTCTGTTGTCCATGTCTTGCAAAATGGCCAAAAATGTTTGTCTCAACGTCAAACCGTCGTGAGTTGATATTGTACCTAATATTCACAAAGTTTCATTTTTGACCGGAATTGCCCTTTAAGAAATCAAGAGCGTCCACATTCCCGCCAAACACTTCGAAGAGCCAATCTTGGCAATCTACGGAAAACGCAGTTTCTTCATGGTCAGTGACACAGCGCAAGCAGTGCGTATTGGTCTACTAAACATATATGCAGCCTCGCCCCGAGCTCCCTCCAAAGATGGCTGCCATAGGCTGTCCTAATGCTTTGCGGGAAAGTAGCCGCTCCAGATTTGGCAGAATGTACGCGAGAAGCACTATAAAAGGCTGGACCCGTTGAGCGAAAATGACGCGAACATGAGACGAATCTCGACCCAAGGCGTTCGCTCTTCACGTGGCGTCAGAAGAGTGACTGTTTGACTGACATGATTACCCAGGAGCAGGGGGAAAATGAGACGGAAAACACATTGCTCCAAGTTTTGTGTTCTCTGTTCCGTTTCCCCCCGTTCCTGGGTTACTTTGTCAGCATCGAACCAGCTCGCGTGCCCTCTTGTTTAGTTTCAACAACTGTTTGACGTCGCGCGCAAAGCGAACGTGCCGCCAGCGGAAGTTCGTCGGTCATTCACCCCATGAACTCCAGCCCCCAATCGGCAAGGAAATGATTGCACTACCTCATTCTTATTTCTTCACAACCCAGGTTACTTTCCCAGAGCGCAGCGTAGCTGCGTCGTTATCGTGTCTTCGATGTATACGCAGACAAAGGGATTCAGTCGCGCCCAGCAGCGGTGTCTCGGCGTCTATAGGGAGCGTCCCATGCAACGTTGGTGATCCCCCGCACTTCTCGGCCCGTCCATCGGGCCTGTCAGCAACTGGGACATCCGAGCCCTCGCCGTCGTCTTCGGCGTTCACGCGAACGCCGTCGCAGGATCACCGAATCCCGGCGACAGCCGGCCCCGTTCTGCGCGGCACCCATACCGGCCGGGTGCCCGATGCTGGCGCGGCACCCGAGAGCTTCCTCGCTAATCCCGCCGTCGCGTCGGAACCCCGAGCAGCTCCTTCGGGGCCGGGGCAGCGGACTCCGATGACGGCGCCTGTCAGCAGCTCCTTTGTTCCTGCGCTTGGGGTCGGGGAGACCGGAGTCGCCCATTTTTTCGCGAAAGTTTCCCGCACTGCATCGCGTATCGAGGGGTGTCACTCACCCGTCCACGAGAGGGAGAGTCGTCGCGAGGGACTCCAGGGCCGATGTCAATCAGCTCTTCGGGTGGGTTCGATACGCGACAATGGGCAGTGGCGTAGAAGTGACGCGCGGGAGACTTTTTTTTTATTGAAATTAGTTTTTTTCTTCTAGGCATCGGCGTCACATGTAGTCAGTGTAACTTTGTTGATTGACTCCCTCCCGATTGGAAAATTGTTAGGCTGTCGTCACAAAGGTTACGCTGATGAAATACCATGGAAAGGGAAGGCAACGATCTTTATTGGTCGCAACGCGAATTGAACTCTGCGGCGAAAAACTGAGGGGAATGATGAAGTCAGTTTCTCGACGCTTCTGTACCCGCACGCGAAGGAGAGGAAGGGAGGCACGGCCTCCTGGGAGCAATAGTACATAGAAGACAAGACCCCAATCGTCACGACTAGTGGATTTAGCAGCGCCGCCTGGTCTGCTTCTCCGTCAGTGCGTCTCACAGCGTCTCATAACGAGCTTGATGCTCTCGTCAAGCTTCATCGTGTTTGCCGCTAGGTCCACTAACGATGACGTCATGCGCAGGCCTTGTTTTCTACGTGGTGTTGCTGGGAGGCGGACGGAGGGAGACTCGGTTATCTACAACCGCCCGAGTTCTGATTAAGCTAATGGCGTGCCGCGAATGAATTTCCTCGTCATTAGCTCGCGCTCGTAGAGAGAAAAAAAAAAAAAAAAGAAGCCAAAGCCACGCCCGGGAGAGCGACGGACGGTACACGACACAGCGCGCGGAGTCGCCATCCCAGCCCCGGTCCGGAGAGCTCGAGGTCCTCAGCGGGGTCGTCGTAAATAACGAGGCGACACAATAATGGAGGACGTATCAGCCCGCTTCGGACGCACGGACAATCACTGCGTGTGCACTACGGCGTAGTGCGCGCGCACGCTCGCGCCGGTGTATTTGCCGAGCTGACTTTTCGTAGCCAATGACTTTCTCTCGTTCTTTTTTTTTTAGCTTTTCTATTTCGCGGCAGCTTCTTTCTTTCCTCGGAGCACAAAGCCACGTGTGTGTGTTTTTCTTTTCTTCTTTTCTGTATCGTTGTAGGGATATTCGCGGCAGCTTTGCCCGATGGGAACGATGTGTCCGCGCCTCGTTTCGCTGCGGCATCGTTTCGCGTTATTGGAGTCTTTTCGAGCCAGTGCGCCGCGTCTGAAACGAGGCTAATTCGTGACCCCCTCCCGCGCCACGGGCTCTCCTCCCCTTCGCGTGTGCTCGAACGGGCAGAAAACTTGGCGGTTCTTTTCAGCTCCCGCCGGCAGCAATGACCAGACCGCCTCCACTTTGTCGTCTCGTCCACGAGTCTGCTCTCCCCGCTCCCGGCTATTCCTTCTTTCTTTTTACCCCCGGGTCTCGTCCATTTCTTTTATGATTAGTATTAATAATAACGCTTATATTTCATGTCTCTAAAGGTGTTTTTTGTTTTGTTTATTTCCTTGTTATACTTTCGTGGGGACCAGCGTGATCTCCGCAATTCGCTTCTCGTTTTTTCTTAACTTTTTTTTTTTTTGTGTCGTGTTTTTTTTTTTTTGTGACCAGTCTCGTCAACTGCTACGTTTCGACTTTCTCCTCGGACACGGGGATCGCTGGGGGATGATGGCGGCTCTGGTCTCGTTACACGAATGGCGTTACTTCTGGCCGAGTTATTCCGCTCTCGCAGTGGACAAAAGTGGGTCCCAATTCCCCACGTCTCTCCCACTTCCACTCCGCTTCGACCCTTCCTCACGTTCCGAGCTGTACAGCGCTTCTTTGCTCGATCTGATTGGGGAAGAGGAGGGGGGGGGGGGGGAGATAGGATACTCGTCGCTGCTTTTGTATTATCGTGTCTTTCATTGTCCCTCTATTGTGTACTCACCCTCTGTCCTCGGAGGGACGTAACGGCGTGCGCATCTCGAGGATAGGTTACATCATAGTTTGAAACAGAGTTGCGTTTCTGGATAACTAAATTTAACTCCCCTCGAGTTCCTGGGCGCAACTTACACTGTAAAAACGCCCGCGCGTCTAGCTTCCCCCAGGGAGGACGGTTGGCAAACCACTGCGACCTGCGGAGCGCAGCCAGCGTATGACGGCGAGTGAAAAACAAATAGTCCCGTCGGAAATTCATATAAAGGCTTGAGCATGTTGGTGATTTACATTGACTTCAAACGAAAGAAATACACGAGAGGGCGAAACAGACGAAAGCTGTATCGTCTGTTCCGTCCACTTGTGTGCTTCTTTCGTTTTATGTCAATGACAGTCATTTCGTGCACAAAATAAAATAGCGAGTGAAAGGTCAGGCTTATAGCGGGCAAGCGGAAACTACGTAGTGACTTACAAGGTACATATATTAAGAATTGTTGCTACAGTATTTGCAATGAGTTGTGGCTTTGTGGTCCTACGAACTCAGAAGTATCTGGCGGTATAGAGCCATCTAGCACCGCGATTTCCTTGGAACAATGATAATTAAAAAGAGATTCGAGCAGTATCGCTCACGAATGGTGAGGCAATCTCGAACGGCGGAAAAAGGGGCACCCCCAGTTTGCAAGAGAGACTGCGCGACAGAGCATGATAGTGTTCGCCTCCATCTCTGGAGAAATGCGTGTCCACCTGGACACAAGCATTTCAATATCCGAGCGCTTCTGTCCGCCTGATGAAGTTAAGGAAATCCGGTAAGTCCTTCATATTTTCGTAGTTTGTGGTTGCAGGCCAGACATCAAAGAGACGCGCGCTAAACTCTTAGCCGAATTCGGATCCCAGACGCGTGAGCAGAAAACACCGGGCTTCTTGAATTGAGGGCGGATTTCCTGCATTGGGGAACGTTTCGGAGATCCGTACACTGCGGGCCCCTGCTTTGTGCATGCTCGAAAGGACAGCACGAGTTCAATGCAAAGCTACCACGTACGATCTACAAAATGCCCCCGTTGGGCAGTTTTAGCATATCGTTACTGCAGGCTACCCCGGACCAGCAGCAACGCTCCTGCATGCTCTAAGCGAATTTCGTTCTTGAAAGGGTCTTTCTCGACGCCCCAAGAACTCTTTCAGCACGTGAAGAACGGTTGAGCACGCATCGAAGTCGCCGCGCGAGCTCCCGGTAATAATACCGCTCTGCGCTGGTAGCCTATGGTAACGCTAAGCTAAAACTATTTTTTGTTTCGAACATTCCTTGCTAAGTTTGCATTAGAAGTTACTTTTTCCACCACTCAGACTCGCCGCCATGCAGAATTACACGAGTTTTCTCAATCGTTGTTTTGTCGCGTTTCCCAGCATTGACAGGGTCGCATAGTTTCCTAAGCTTACTGCGTTTGTCAAAAGTAGAGTGCGGCTTGCTGAAATTGGCGTATGAAAACAAAACGCTTCTCTCTAAAACCGTCAGTATATAGCTTTGAAAACCATATGGCGAAACACTTAAAACAACTTTCTTTGTTTTGTATTAAGGGTGGTTATTGATTGTCACCTACATATACTTCGAAACACGCGCTTCGAACCCGTTTTAGTGCAGTCATGTTTCGTCACCAAACTTTTAGGAAACCGCGCGTCATTTTTGCGGGCGAACGACGTCGAAAACGCCGTGCAACATCCGTTGCGACATGTCGCCCGCAGTCAAATCAAACTGCACGGTCGACCTGCTCCCTCTGTTGGTCCGTCGTGTCCGCCAGAGGCATCCATCATCCGCTATCACAGCCAGCGCACCTGGACGTGCAAGCGGCGTGCTCGAAGAGAAAGCCGTTCGCTCGCCTCTGCCCCACGGGCGAGCGAGCGGCGAAGCACCCGTCGAAGCGAGCCAGCTGGCCCACTGGGCAGTCACTTGGCCGACAACGGTGGCGGCACCTTGGGCAGCATCTCGCTCCAATCACCCATCTGCGGTTGGCCCGGAAACCCACTCAGCTCGCCGGTTTCCACGCGCGATGTTCTCCTCGAGCAGCGACGGGGGCAAAAGGAACGCGTGCCTGCCTTGTGCGTATCGAACGGGGCATCTCGCCGCCGCCCCGAACGTAGCTGGTGGTCCAACGGCCTCCTTGTATGTACCTGAGAGGCAGTGTTGGTTTTCAACTGCCCGTCGGGTGGCTAAGGTATACGAGGCACTGTTTTCTTCCGACGGGGTACACCACGACGAATGAAGCATAAAAATATCGATGTCGATGCAGACTGGAAGCCCTGCGGTCTTGACGGAAAGTCTCAGGAAGCGAGCCCTTTGAACTTTGAAGTAAAAACCTAAAAAAAAAAAGACAAAAAGAAAACGAAAAAAAATTTTTTTTTCTCGTCTTTTTGACATTTCTCTTTTTCGTCTATTGCAATATCTTTTGTGCCTGGTGTATCAGTTTTTATTCACATTCAGGAGTCCCTACATGTACCGAACGCGACACTGGTAGCCCGAACAAGCGACAGCCGCTTGTTTTTCAGATTTACTTCAATAATTAACAATATGCTATTTAAAGTAGTAATGAGCTAGACAATGCTCATTTGGGACTCCAGCTGAACTGGTAAATGTTGACGATCGAAAATGCTGTGTACGAGCTAAGTAAGGAAAAGCACCGATGTCGTGTTCGCGCTGAGTCGCGCAGTGTAGATTGCACCGCGACCAATCATTGTTCTTCCATTAATCAGCTTAGCTAGTGAGATGGGAGAACGGCATCGTGCACCAATGGCCACGGCCTATAAAGCTTCAGCGAAAGGAAGACGCCGCTAAGAGCTGACGCCGAGAACACCCGTCTCCGGGACGTCACATGAGACAGTAGTCTATTTTTTGAAAGGGGGGTGATGGCGCCGTCCAGGAACGGCGATGTCTTAGAAGTGCTGTGGTGACGTCGACCTTGTGGGGGACTTTTAATTGAAGGGACCACTTTTAGTCGTCTCAGTCATGACGCTGGCGAGCAGGCGATAGGCACTGATGTTTCCAACTCCCCGAGCCATCGTTCCCCCAGCGGTCGGCAGGCCAGGTGCATCCAGTTTGTGGAAGACGTGTCCCAATGGCTGGATTCTGGACGCAGAAAGAGAACGCTGGTGATATCAATACTAAAGGCAAGTACAGTGACATCCAGGCTGTTCTTCATTTTAAGCTTAGCAGATTTGTTAAAAAAAAAGAGAGAACAAAAAGCCGGTTCGTAAGGTGAGTTATACGACCAAGGGGGCAGCATATAGGGGGAGGGGGATATTCGTCACGATGAGTAAAATAATTAGGTAAGATTTGTCAATAATCTTTTTAATTTGTGAGAATAGACATATGGTTCCAATTAGAAACTTCCTGAGCGTCATCGAAAATCACTAGATCAATAATTTTTAGAAATACTTCGAGCGTCTGGGAAGCGTAGTAGTGCGCTGAAGTTACCACTCGTGGAGCAGGTACAAGGCTGGGGCTATGATAAGAGACGGGGAAGATCGCGCGGGCGCGTTATCGCACCGGTAGCCTTGCTCCTGCTCCACGAGTTGCAAATTTAGCGCACTACTGCGCTTCCCACAGGCTCAAAGCCATTCTGAAAATTACTGATCTAGGGGTTTTCGATGACGCTCAGCAAGTTTCTAATTCTCACTTTATGTCTATTTTGACTAATTAAAAAGTCAATTAACAAAGTTCACTTAATTAGCCGACTGATCGTTACGATTAGTTCCCTATACTACTGACACGATGGCCGTGTAGCTCACATGCAAAGACCGCATAAGTATAGCTTTCGCGTTGTTTTAAACAAATCTGTTAAGCTTAAAACGAAACAGTAAAAATACACCCCGTATAATTACTAACACTTTCACCGGCGCTCCCTTATCGATGACACATCCCGTAATGTAGTTCTTTTCATTTACGCCCTCTTCCGGTAGTGGAACTCGCGATCGTATCTCGTCGTAACCTAGTGTAACAAAGTAGGCGCAGAATCTACGCACACAGATAAGCAGACTGCACCGAGCGCGTTAAAGCCGATGCTTCCAGCGAGGGACTCGCGCTAATTCGCCCTTCTGCATCAAAGTTCCTCCCGAATGCGCGAGCCAAGCGACTCCAGTCACAGACTTTCGAGCCCTCCCTGGACAGCATGGCGGTTCGTCTGCCACGGAGGACCCTATAAAGCCAGTGGGTCACAATGGGAATGCATCATACGCAAGACAGCCTGCGGACATTGCCTGAGGCATGTTTTTTCCTTGTGTGAAGGCCACGCGACTGCGTGGCCGTGACACTGTCACAATGGCCACATGACAACTCTCTGCAGGCATGTTCGAAGTACATGCATATAGTACATGAATCAAACATTTGATTCGAACTTGCTCGAGGCGCGTTTGCAGATAATTATGCCATCATGTTTGCAGCGAACGTTGTGTCCTTCGTATGATGACCCTCGTAACTGCGACTATAAAAGTGCCGCGAGCGCTTTAGTAAAAATACCCGCATAAATTAGCTAATGAACGGCGTGCAATTAAACTATTCACGGAGATTTTGTTTTTGTATGTGGTGCATTTATAAGATTGATACTCTGTGAGTGGAGTTTTCAGAGAAAAAAATGCTAGAAAAGAGAAAAATAGTATTCCCATGCACAAACAAAAGAGAGAGAGAGAGAGAGAAAAAAAGAAACACGTAAACAATCCGTTTGGTTGACGCGACTACAAACAGATGCCGCCTCACAAGCTCAAATCTGCTGAATTTGCGTTCGGGTGCTCATCTCGAAGAAACTTAATGTTTGTTTCGAGTGGAGCCCCACCTGTGAGTAGCAAGGTCATCTAGACAATTTGTTGGGCCTTTTATCGCGGTGCGCAGGAAATAACGCGTTTTTGCTTTCTTGCCTCTTTTCCCGGAAGTGTACAGTCGTACAGTTTGCGTATGCCAAGTGCACCACCTAAAGACACATCGGTGAGCATTTTCATCATTCCATTTATTGTCTTTTTTATACGTTGACTCTTTTTTTTTCTTTCGGCAGCATTCGTCGGCACCATGTATATGACTACACTGTAGTAGGCAAATTAGGGAGAGATCCTCAGTGGACAGCATCGAATTCGAAAGCTTCGTGCCGTTTGCTCGTCTAAAACGATAGAGTGCGCGGTAACTTATTCGGCTGTCGCGCTAGGCTGCGATGTATTCAAGATTTTGACTAGAAGCATTCATTTTGTGAAAATAACATTTGATAAACACTGCGTTTTCCTTCAAAACTCAGCAGTATGGCGGAGCGGTCAACAATGCAAAACAAGAACTTTCGCAATTAGATACAACCGGTTTTAGTATGCGCTGCCGTGCAGCAGTTTTATAGATCTTTCGGAAATATATACAGTTTTTTTTTTTTTTAACTTAATAGATTTGTTTTAAAGAAGCCGTGAAAGTTACACTTATGCGGTTTGTGCAGGTGAGTTATACGGCCAGGGGGACATAGTATATGGGGGCTAATCGTAACGATCAGTCATATAACTAACTAAAATTCGTATATTAACTTTTTAATTAATGAAAATAGACATATGGTTCCAATTAAAAACTTGCTGAGCGTCATCGAAAACCACTAAATCAACTCTTTTTATGAAGATATAAGACAGTGCAGAATTTTACGGTGTTCTGAAAAAGCGCCCGGTTTGGGCGCGTTTCTAGGTTTCGGTTCCTTATCGAAGCGCATTTTTGCGGCCGCGGTCCTGTTTCCTGGTGGTCGCGGCGCTAAGCCACCCCCTCGGCTCCCTCGTAAGATCGGGGGAAGCAGGGCGTACGTGCGTCGCACTTCTAAGCCACTGGAGAGCAGGACCGCGGGCTCAAAAATGCGTTACGACAAGAAACCGAAACCTAGAAACGCGTTCAAATGAAGTGTTTCTACAAAACGCCGTAAAGTGCTTCCCCTGTGTTATATTTTTCTAAAAAGATTTGATTTAGTGTTTTTCGATGACGCTGAGCAAGTTTCTATTTGGATTTATATGTCCATTTCCATTAACTAAACAGTTAATTAAGACTTTTAATTAATTAGCCGACTGATCGTTACGATTAGCCCCTATACTATGTCACACACAGGCCCTAACACATGGCACACAGGCCCGAACAAACCTGAATAAGAGAACACCATTGAAGATCGAGGCGACGATCCCCACAACATAATCATCATCCTCGAACACGAACAAGGATCACAACAGATGTGGACGAGCAACACACATTACCAAAGGGAAGAAAATGAGAGAACTGCTGCAAAGCGAAGACGTCCCAAAACACCCCTCAGAATGGGCTGAGTCACTCAAGCAAGCAAACACAAAATTGACAAATAACGTCGCCACGACGGAAGACCACCCCCATATAGACAGACACCTACTTGAGCTATGGAACCAGAAACAAAAATTAATCAAACGCTGGAAGAAAAAAGGCCAAAAACGCAGAAAGAAAGTAATCCAGTTAATCACAGAAGAAACCCAAGATTACCCACATGAATTACTCTCATCAAAAACTGGCTGCAAGTGTTCGATGGCTTAAACAGCCAGTTACACACACCCCGAGTATAGAGAATACTACGAACACTCCTCGGACAGGGCAAACCACGACACAACTTAGAAAGATCCCAAATGAAGACCAACAAACCACCAGAGGATAGAGCCCGAGAACTACAATACCTCCTCTACCCAAAGATTCCGAAGCACTCTCCTGCACCGGGATACCCAGGGGAAGACCCCGATGACGAGAATATTGATATAAATTCTCTTTTCAGCAAAGAAGAGATGCTCGCGGCTTTGTACGGCATCACAAGAGATACGGCACCCGGTAAAGATGGCATAACGTATCCCATGATCAAGAACCTGCCGGAAAACTACTTCGACTCCCTACTTGGACAAATCAACCAAACTTGGGACACAGGGGAGATACCCCAAGAATGGAAAGAAGCAGTGATCATCCCAATCCCGAAGCCGAAGAAACCATCGGATCAGATAAAACAAACTAAGACCAATCTCACTCACTTCGTGCATAGAAAAACTTGCAAAATGTAGGGTCTTACAACGCCTTGAATGACACCTAGAGAACTTAGGCACTCTACGCAGCACACCCTGACCAGATCTCGTCGTGGTGTGTCTACTCAAGACACCATGATACACCTTCAGCACGAAGTGTGCGACCGCTCCAGCACAGCACAGACCCGCGTCATAGCTGGAGTGGACATACAGAATGCTTTGGAAAATGTGTCAGGTCATGCAATTTTAGGTAAGCTAGGAAAGACAACCCCGGGTAAGAAACTCTCCAATTAGATTCGAGGCTTCCTCACGGGCAGAACCACTGAGATCAAAATAGGAGCTACACTATAGCCCCAAATTTCCCTTCCATGCAGTGGGAAATCTTTTCTCCTGCACTTTTTAAGCCTCGCTCCGAAGGATCTACCAACCCTCCTTCAACCCATATCCGACCTCCATTTGAGCCTCTATGCAGACGATATCACCCTGTGGAGCAACCGAGAATCCCCAGCCCACCAGGAGGAAATTATTCAAAGAGGATTGGGCACCATCCAAAACCACACTCGCACCATAGGACTCGAGTGCTCCCTCGAAAATTCGGAGTTTATAGTAGTTATCAATCGCAACACCAAAGACGCAGAAAAAACGCGGGAATCCATACGGCTCATGCTAGATGGGAACAATATCCTGAGACAAAAGTGCATCAAGATACTCGGATTCTACCAACCATAATCAACCAAATCACACATATGTTGGGAAGAATAAGCCGCAACAAGCACGAACTCAAAGAATATGAACTACGTAATACCCTAGAAGTCCTGATCACATCTAGAGTCATGTACGCCGCACCATACACGAGCCTGACCAAAACGCAGGACTGAGAAACTAGAGAGTAGACACGTAACTACGCAAGGCGACCCGACTCGCGCTATGCCAACGCCTCCTAGGTAAAAAAGCGTAAGTGTTGAATTTTCGCGCGTCACAAAAGAGGTCACTGTAGGCCAGAGATTGGACACGACTACGGCATCAGCTTTCGGCTGGGAGTCGTGTTCTCACACTTTGGACACGAGTTCCAATCGAACGCTGACGCAAACTCGGGTTGAATCTGTGGCCTACGGTGGCCTTCTTTGGCGACGCGGTAAAATTCAGCACTTAGGGTTTCTTATCTAGGAGGTGTTGGTTAGGTGTACTCCAATACATGCAACTAAAAAAATTCAAGACACTGGAATTTTCAACACTCTCGAAGGACGATCACTGTGCACAGAGTTGCTCAACAACAACGACTTGAAACATCTGAAATCAAATCAAATCAAAGTTTATTTAACATCACCAAATACAAGGTAGTAAAAATGGTGTCTGGAGCTCAGACAAAAACAAAAAGACAACAAGGAAGAGCCCTGTTCTTAAGCATAGGATAGAAAAACTCCACATTACTTTCAATCCCAGAACAACCACCGCCGGGGGACCGGATCCCCAGAATTTAAATTAAACCCATTCCGCAGAAAATGAACCCAGAAATTAACCAAAACAGAAGACACCAACACGAGAAACGTATCGAGCGGAAGAGAAATTTCACAGACATCGCCACCACATATTATAACACGGATGCAAGCTACAACTACAACACAAAGAGCGGAAACACAACGGGAGTAGGCCCCCGACCCGAAAGCAGCCGAAGTCACACCAAAGTCCCTTCCCCAACCGCACTGAAAATCCAAGTAATAGCCGAAGCTATTACCTCACACGTGGGGGAAGATCCTATCACCATCCGAATGAATAGCCAAAAAGCCGTCCGAGACTTCAGATAAATACTCTACCCCCGCACGTCGTGACCGCATTATCACAAACCATGAGAGAACGCCCTCGTGCAAAAGTCTCTATCGAATGGGTCCCTGGGCACCTAGGTGTTGAAGGGAACATTAGAGCCAACAAGCTCGCCCGAGGAAGCGACCCATCGAACCCTTCACCTCCCTTCAACTCCCTACAACCCATACGACCACAGAAAGACTACACAAACAAAGAGCATGCATGCTAAAAGAACTTAGAGTCAATGTCACACTCCTTGAAAACCCGTCACGCACATTTAGCAGAGAAAAGCCACTATTATCAGACGTGCACAAACTAACACTTTTTACAGAACATCACACACTATATTAGCGGCGCACCACACGCACCCACATACACACTTTGCGGCCTTCTACCCAAATAACAAACATCAATTGTGGGAAGGCCCAAAAGTTACGCCATCACCAAAACTACACTCGACACCTTGCAGTAACACTCAGACCAAGGAGCTCGGAGAAATGGGTATCCCCCCCCCCTTCCTGGCATTAACGAACCACATCTAAGGCCGTTCCTACTCCAGCACGTGAAAAACGTGCTGGGAGAGGAATACTAACCACGGGCACTGGACTTGGTGATTCTGGAAAACGTTTACTTTCTCTGTTCAAAAGCCGGGGTCACACTGCTTATACACCATACAAAAGACAGTCTGCATAGATTCGAACGCGAGTCAACGCAATATCTGTGCTTCGAAGGCCGCATAGCAATGACTGCAAGGAGAACTTGGCACGCGGCATTCGAGCCATGGATATCGTGGTGACTGATATTTGCAGACTGTCTTTTGTATTATGTATAAGCAATGTAACCCCCCCCCCCCCCCCCCCCCCCCCGCTTTTAGGGTTTGACCGCGCGCTAATAGAATTCAGTGTGTCCCCTCTCATAGCCTTCGAGGTTCTCATTGCCCTCCGGGAATTTCAGAGGCCCTGCTAGGGTAGAGTCATGTCCCTCTTTGGGTAGTTTATCTTTTCGCCGCGGAGTTCGTGTCGCTCCTATCTTTCGCGCAATAGGACACCATTGTGTGCCGACGGGAGCGCAGCTGCCGCAGATGACCACGAAGACTCGAGGCTATTGTGCGGGATGCGCTCGGTTCTGGGGACTCCCTCCGCGTGCAGGGGGTCGGTTGGATCAGGAAGCGCCAATCGTTCTCACCTGGACCATGAAATTCCGCCTTCCGGAGTGGCCCCTCAGCGCGGCGTGGCCGTAATTGCGCGGCTGCATTGGCCGCACACTAAACGGCGCCTCGTTAGGGTCAGTGGCGATAGCATCTCGCTCGTGCTGGGACCGGCAGCAGCGCGCCCGCTATTCAATCATAGGTTCGTGTCCAGCGCGGCTCGGCGCGGGCGATGAGCCCGGGGACCGGAGCAGCTGGAAAGTGGTCACGACATGGAGAGCATGCAGCTTTCTTATTCCTCGGCACGTTCGAGTGTTTAGCCTCGAGACGTCGAGGAACCGGAGGAGACATCGCAACTCGAGTCATTGTAGATGTTGCAGTGTTTTGTGCCGGAGTATTTGACGAATCAACCTCGTTCTGTCAACAACCTTCCAGTGAAACTATTGGTACATTCTTTCCACCGCTCCAATCCTCCGAATCGGATCTGCGAGCACCTGGAGCGTCTCTAAATCCAAGCAAGAAAAACGGCGCGCCAGCCGAACGCTCGCTAACTTTTCCGAGCTGCCAAAGCGCCGACGCGGAACCGGATACCGAGGGCAACTTCCGCAACCGCTCCACTGCGATGACGCAAGCTAAGCAAGCTACAGCCCGATACGTAGGGTTTAGCCAATACCATTCATCCATCCATCCAGCACCCCTGCACGTCGTACCACCAGCGCGAACGCCGCATGCCCACATGCCCGCACGAAAATTGGCAGCATTCAATGCGGACGCTGGTTTTCACCGTGCTCCCGCTCGCGCTCCCACGGTGACCGCTCCCACTTCGAAGTCAGGGCGCCTCGCAGTGCTACGAGTCGGAGGACGGCGCGATCCGTCGATTTGAGAGCACCCTGAAAGAACCATGAGTACACTTAGAGCGCCCGACTACGACAAGCGGAAAGGGCATCCGCTTTTCAGAGCTCTGCAAAACGCTGGAAAGCAACCAGTCGAATGGGTACCGGAAATTTCATCGATCGCCATTTCACTGAACGCCGTTTCATCGAATTGGACATTTCATCGAACGCCGATTCATTGAACGCAATTTCATCGAATTCCACTTTACTGAATTTTGGAGCATTCCAGTGCTTTTCCGATGTTCTGTAGTCTTTAAAAAAAAGCTAGCAATATTTACATAGGTAAAAGCTAGTGACCGCTTGTCACACATGTTACTAGTACGTAATATCTAGTAACCGTAGATAGTAAGGGTCAGCTAATAAGGGTTACTAGGTGAAGAAGCTAGTAACGGTTACTAACCAACCTAGTATATTTTAGTACCTGTAGCTAGTAACTGGCACTACCTATCACGAGGCCAAGGTGGCGCTAGCCAACGTCCAATTCAAAATTGGCAAAAAAACTATTTCCGCTGGGATAGATTTTTTTTTTCTTTCCACGCCGCTTACATTCGCCTTTGCATAGCATTTATTTCACATTGACACACGTATTGATACATTTAACACAGACAAGGAATCTGAACACAGAAGAAACACACGCGCATACATACACGCGACGACACGCTAAGCCAATCGCTGCCCGTAACGGCTACCAGTGCGTCTTTTATGCTGATCATTTAAAAGAAGTCGGTCGGTCAGTGATTACCTCGTCCGTAAACGATGTTACAAATATGGCGCTGCGTTAGCACCAATATTGTTCTCCAATATGGTTCTAATTGTTTTTATTGGTCACATTAGCAGCACAACTAATCAGTTACTATGCAAAAAAAAATTGAAGTATCGGTAAAAATTGTTTTTGATTATTGGTCCCCACACCGTAGGACAAAAAACGTTTAGAATTTATAAAGTCTAATGATTTTTATAACACTGCCATCCTTGCGGTATTAAAAGTAAACAATTTACTTGATACAAAAATTCGAACTTTCCAACTAGGCGGTGTTCAATGAAACTGCTTCCATAAAATGGCGTTCAATGAAATGGCGTTCAATGAAATGGCGTTCAATGAAAAGGCGTTCGATGAAACGGGTTCGATGAAATGGTGTTTCATGAGATGACATTTGATGAAATGACCGGACCCACAGCCGAACATATTGTATGGTTACTGCGTTGCAACCATAGTTTTCTGAATGTAACGAGTTGCACTTCGTCTCTTGCTCCTCGATTAGAGCTTTCTTGGGTAATCAAGCGGAAGCAAGCGGCAATCGGAGTAGTTCCACAAAGCGCTGTGCATAGAAATCTACTCCGCGTCTTTCTTGTCCTCCCAGTCGTTGAATGCGAGCAAATCGAAAGCTATAGAAGAACTAGATGCGCGCCTTGAGCATGTCTGCCAGAAAAGCGAGCGCTCGTGCAGCGCACTGTGCTAGCGACGGTTCAAGCCCGTCCGACAGGTTGTATGACGCCTCGGGAAGATGATCGAATCCAGCAGCCCGGTGCGTTAACCCACACGGCAGGACCAAGCGGAACCAAGAGACCGGGACATCGCCGCCTTCTGCGATTGTCTAGCGGCGCGGACAGGTATACATCGCAGCGTGCGGCGATGTATACCTGTTCTTTGGTCCTTCTCGGTCCCGCCGTGTAGATTATGGCCCCAGGAGGCCGCGGTTGGTCCGCGCTTGGTCGGATTCGACCATCTACCTCATACAAAAGACGCGATGTTCAGCTACAGGCGTGCTGAAAGAATTTTCTGCTGAGACACCTCAAGCAAGTTTGAAACATGTTTGCTTCTTACATGCTCGTAACATGTCCGCAGACAGTCTTTGCGTGTCCATTGTGACGTCATAAAAGGAAGGCCTCAGACAGCGTCTCCAGACTGTCTTTTGCACGGTGTGTTAGCAGCGGGACTGCGGTTTTACGCGTCGTGTGACCCGTCGGGAGATTGGTGTCTCGCGCTTAATGAGGCGACGTGTTTACACACATGTGCTGGGTCACGTGGGAACTGGAAGGCATGACTGCGAGTAGCGCCTTTCGATTCCACGTTATATAAAATGCCCTCGAGGAAAGTTGTTAAGAGGGCCTCTGAATGCCTTCCCGTTTTATAGAGGTACGTCCTATTTGCTTTTTCCTAAATCTTGTTGATGTTGTTCTTCTCTCAGATTGTTTCTAAACCACCGAAACTCTCCGAGGGACCCGGTCTATCGCGGTGTTCGCAAACATACAATGACGCTGCTCTCACTCCGGAATTACGCCTCTGCGGGTGTTTGCGCTTCCGTTCGAAGCCTCCGAAGTGATCTCGGGAGACTCCTCAAACGCGAGAAGGGGTTTGTATCCGACGCCGAATACTCTCGAGAACCGATCGGAAACGACGCGTGGCGTCCGTTCCGATCGGATCCGTTTCCGCGCCTCCCTAACGACCTGAGCTCGTATTGCTTCAGGCACCCACGGCCCCGCGCTGGTCACACACCTCGTAAGCAGGCCCATGAGGGAAGCTCGAGAAGAGCTGACGATAATTTAGCTTCCTGTGCCACTTTGAGGCTTCTGCGGATCGAGCAGCCGAGGGCTCTCTTTGCGGCTCTTCGCCGCTTTCGGTACATGGAAGGACCGGAGAATGTTGAGTGCCACAAGTAAAAAGGTATTCGCTGGACGCCGTAGTTAAGCAGCATTGTTCAAAGCGAGTGTTCAGTACGAATTCCACATTATTGTTATACAAAAATGATGGTCATGTTGGTAGGGAAAGCGCACCGAAGAAGCACTGATTGAGGTCGCCGTCGTCCCGCACGCAGCAGCGAAGGAACAGTGAATACCACCTACGCGGACGCTTGCTGACGCTTACCTCTGGTATAGAGGACGTGGAAAGGTTGTCTAGTCCTCACGCAACGGCCGAAGACCAGGCGTGCAAACAATTAAAATGTAAGGAGGGAAAACTATGGTCCAGGAACGTATCCGGGGGGGGAGGGGGGGGCCCATGGGGCCCGGCCCTCCCCCCGAAATCTTCCATTTTGCTGGGACCTCCTCTCCCCCGTCCCCTTCATACAGCATTTTGTCATGGGCGGGCCCCCCCCCCCCCCCCAAAACAAAATCCTGGCTACGTGCCTGCTATGGTAACCAGAACTGTAGTAGCGGTAGCTGACTGTACTGCTCGAGCTATACCATGCGGGGCAAGCGCCTTCCCACGCTATTACTTCGCGCTCGTATCATTAGAGAGCTTTAAGCCCGGTTCACACAGTTGCGTTTGACTGCGTTTGACTGCGTTGCGGCAACGAGACACCAGGACATCCCTGCTGCTTATATCGCGTGCCAAGAAGATTCCTTAAATTGAATTCCACGCTTCATACGAAGCACAGATGTGCCGGTGACTCGCTTTCGGTTCTCGCCGCAACGCAGTCAAACGCACTCAAACGCAAGTGTCTGAACAGGCCTTTAGAATAGACCTTTTGCTAATTTACGCAAGCACCAAGAAGCATGATGCGAGTGTATACTTCGTCTCACCTTAGTATGGACTATTGTTAGCCGCGCGTGCTAAAAGCGCGAGCTAGTCGCTTTGAATGAAGCCGCAGCGGCTGCACGAGCGCTAGTGCTGCAAGTGCTCTAGTCAAGGCAGTCAAGGCTGGCCGCTCGCGCTAGCACAGCCTTCGCGGTTAGTCCATGCTAGAGTGAGACGAAGTATAGACCCTTTTCACAAGGGCGCCGCCATCTTGTATTGTCGCCACTTCCAGTATGGGCGAAAATGTTGTTTTGCCGTCGCCACGCCAATAGGAGACATTGAGGATATAAGCGTAACCGTCATACGTTCTCGTTTTGCCTCCGCTCTACTTTCTTTTTACTGTTTACAGGTTGAAACGTTTTATTATTTTTCCGTCGCACATACCGGATACGCCTATTATGTGGCTGGGGACGAGAGTACACGAAAAAGGTCTATAGTCAGGCTGCATGTGATTGCGTCTGCTGCAATAACTGTTGCAAAGCAAAAAGCTAGAACAAATGGCATTTGCACGTGCGTTCGTCAAGACCTTATTTTGGTTATTTGCTTCGAATCTTTTATACGGGGAAGGCGAGCGCGTGCGGCGTGTATACTTACATTATATGCATACTCCTTGATTCTTCGGTAATTTAGCAAGATGTCTATGGAAGGTCCAAAACCCCCGCTCTTTGGGTCCCCCAATCAGCTTGGGACATCGCATTGCTGTCCTTACGTAGTGCGACGCCCCAAGCTGCTCGGAGGGCCCACACTGCTGAGAAACCCTATCCTAAAACTCTCTAATATCTCGTGGCAAGCAGCTTTACACCTACAGTAGTCAAATGCCGGACAGGCTGGAGGTAGCCTAGACTGCTGAGGCGCAAAGTCAGATGGGTCCGAACGAATAAATGATAAGGGATAACATTTCGAGTGTGAGCGTCTGCGTTTCAAAGTACACCTCGGTATATGTGTGTTAAATAACGTGCATTACAAGAAGTTAATTCTACCGCTCATAATCGAAAATGAATTCAAATTGAATTGAATCTCCTCTAATGGTTTGAATTCGCGAATCCTGAAAGAAGGCCTTCAAATTTGTAAAACATTTTTGCTGCCTCTGTAACATCTGGTTCGTGTAATAGAAGTCGACAAACTATACGACTACAATCTTCTCCTTAGAAATATATTAAGCATTAAATAAATCATGTCTTATATCAGTAACATACCGGAATTGACCAGGAATATTAGATTTTACAACGTACGTCACGAGACAATTTGGAAAATACCATACAGTAGAACCACATATGGAGCTCAAATGCTAAACTCCATCTTCCTTTTTTACTAAACCAATATATTTAAAATGTAACATCATCATCAAACATGTAACATCTCATTCCTTAAAAGTAATGTTTCGGGAAGTTATTTTTACATGTAAATTTAGAATATATAGCTTACCTTTCATTCTGACAAAAACTATAGTAATTTTCCAAAATCTATCGACTATTTAAGCGTTTTGTTCTTCCCTTCTACTGCCTGCCAGTGAAGTGGAAGGCGTGGACCTCGTCAAGCAGAAAATATTTTGGCGTTTCGTCCATGCCTCCAGCGACTGTATTTCAACATGCAGGAGCAAATAAAATGAATGAATAAATGAACAATTAAAAACGGAGAACCGGCGCGTTTTCTCGGTTGATAAAGCCAGAGGCATATTCTGCCGCGTTGGTATAAACAAGCAGGCACATCTTTTACTTGTACCTTTTTGACTAAGTTTTATTTAGACCCCACAAAATCTTCGTCTAATCTAATCAACTAAAGTTCAATATAAAAATTAAAAACAGGCGACATTTTTTTTTTTTTTTGGTTGTTATTCATACACACGTATGGGCTACCTATCAAGTCCCATCGGTTGCGCCGTCTATGTGGCAAGAAGGCCTTGCCTTCTTTTGCAACTCAGGCTGCGTGAGCATTCAGGCGCGATAACGCTCGGCCATATGCTGATTACAAAAAAGAAAGAGCGAGCTGTCATTCCGAGCGCATCGCGGGGCTGTGTGCGCTCGAGAAATTGCAACAGTGCATGAATGTTTTATGTGATTGCTCCTTTAGTGCATGTGGCGCGCCACTGAAAAGTCCTGCCGGCTATTCATGGTCGTCATAAATTAGTCGATAAGAGATGGTGAAATGTCGGCGAGTTTCTCCTGCAGGTTCTTGTAAGACAAAAGGCGTTTCGCTCGTTCGAGTTTCTCGAGGTCGATGATGGCGTACAGCAACGATGGGCCCTCGAGCAATCCCTCAAAGTGCGACGTAAAAGAAGAGAAAGGAAGACCCTGTCGATTCCGCGAAAGCCCGAAGTCCTCAGGGATATGTCTCGCAGCCGGCAAAGAACACGTCCAAAGTATCGAATTCCCTGCCCCACGCGTCTTGTCGTTGTGGCGCAATGAACTGGAACGCGGTACACCCTTGTACACGGCGCCCGGAACAATGGAATGATGCGATTTTCGTGTCTCGCCCAGACTCCTTTTCGTCCGTTTCTTCACTGCGGTTTTTTCCGTTCCAGAGTTTGAGGTCTGGTCCTGCTTCGCAGCTCCTCGGCGCTTTCTTCTTTTCCATCGGAAAAAAAAAAAAAAAAACTCTGGTCGATGGCTCGGTTCTCGCTTCTTGTTGTTTCGCCGCACACGCCGCCGCTCTCCGAACCTTCTTGTTGGTTCTGCGTTTCTCTGGTTCCCAGATAGGCAGTCGCTCTGCGCGGAGGATATCTCGCCGTGGGCGCTTCGGCCAGGAACGCGCATACTAGGGAAAGATGAGGACGCGGCGCAGCTCCGAGTGTCTCCAGCCCGCGTTGCCCGCGAGGAGGACACAGGGCCCTGGCATTTATGGATTGTCCGATGATGGATGCTCGCTGATCGGAAGATGAGGAGGTCCTTTGTTTTGCCGCGGTCCTGCCTCCCACAGTAGGGGCGCTTCTTTTCGCGTCCCTCTTCTTCGCGCACTTCCTTTTATCTCGTTCGCTGGCGACGCGCCTATGGTTGTCTGGTTGCTGTTGCGCGTTTGCCGTGAATGTCACGAAATGGGGAAACACTATAGCCGCGAGGCCCGTGTGGGGAAACGGATTTCCCCTTTCTCCTAGTCGTCCGTCCGTCGGCCGAATATCTCGGGGCCTGGACGCCCTTTCGGCCGGAATATCTCCCCGTTTGGACTTGTCTCGCCGGGACTGCGCCCGCGTTTTTGTTTCGAGCCCTTTGTTTATTTTACTCCGGAACGAAGGGAAAATATCTTCCCGAAGCTTCGCTGTTCGAGGGAGTGCTGAAAAAAGTTGGACGATAACGCGGAGCATTGAATTTTTCTGTAAACTTCTCGAGTATGGTGAATCATGGCAAAAACAAAATGTAGAAACATATTTTTTGTTATGTCAGTGCCACTTCTGCTCCGAAGAACGTAGAAATGAAAGGCAGCGTGAGTGATGACCTTTAATAACTGAGCCCCCCCCCCCCCCCTTTTTTTTTCGTTTTGTTTTATCAGAAGTAGGACAGGCTACCGATAAAGCCTGTTTCTAAAATGTTCATATTCAACTGGGTATACTGCTAATAATAAAAAAATCGATACTATACACTCAAAAAGCGCTCGTCCATCAAATTTAAGCCCGTGCCTTCGGAGCGCATCCCGCTGCCATCTTCGGAAGGGGCTTGACAAGCCACAAGGGGGTGAAAAGGCTTCAACACTCGTCAATTCAAGAAAAAATAAAAAAATCTGCGTTTGGGCCTAGTTTATACTTTGATCAAAGTACACATCGTGACACTGTTAGCGCGAACATGACGTCGGCACATTTTCGCATTTTGCTTGTAAATAGTATTAGCGAGTACGAAATTTTATCGCCTACATTATAGAACCAAATGAGCTCTTTTCGTAGCTATAACAACTTGGATGACATCCCTTGGTTTCAAAGAAAAAAACTGGAAAAACCGGCGATCGCTTGTTCGCGCTAACAGTGTCGCGCTCTGTACATCTTACAAATACAAGACTTTGTTGCAAAGGAAGATGCGATGCATTTTTGCGTTTGGAACGCGTGCGTTTTTATACAGTAGCAAACAACTGCTCTTGATTACACATGCAAGAATCTGAATTAACGACATGAAGGGGTATATTCGTAGCACTTCTCAAGGAGCCCAATTTTTTGTACCGCTCTCGGGGTGAAGTTAATCGAATGCGGAAATAAAGTCTACGCTGTGACATTGACCATGACGAGAGCTTGTGAAAAGCCACAGTCACCGACGTCATATCGTCGACTTCATTTAGAGGTCGAAGTGTGTGCTTTTGGTCTCACTCGCTTTATTCACTTTTCTCTCGCTTGGTATTTTCAACGTAAGCACTAATTATTTGTTTCTATTGACAGATTTAAACAGACAATCCTACATTAAGGAAATGACTGCATGCTTGGTCATTCTGTCAAACGCGTTTAAATGGGGTGGATGGTGCCTGTGGCAGGATGACCCTTAAGCCGGGGTCACACTGCTCATACATCGTACAAAATAGTCTTCAAACACGAGTCTCCGGAATATCCGCGTTTCGAATGCCGCGTGCCAAATTTCTTCTTGAACTTGTCGCCATGCGGCCTTCGAAGCACAGATCGCGCGGTGGCCCGCGTTCGAATATGTAAGCAGACTGTCCTTTGTATGTTGTATAAGCAGTGTGACCCCGGCTTTAGTCTTTCAGTACCTGGGGTGGGTGGTTCTCTTAGCTCAGGTAGGTGATGCCTAGGGCAGGGTTTTGTATGAACCAGATTACGTCACACCATCGGTTCTTTGTGACGCTATCAGCGCGCTTCCCTTCAGTACCACCCGAATGCAAAGCCTTTGCGCTGACTTTTCTGGGTCACCGGAAAATTTCTGCCCTTTCCACTACTGCCCTTTCCCCTTTCCTGCCCTTTCCACTCCTACTCGTTCCGCGCGCTTTCTCACACCACCTGTTTCTGCTCCTAACGTTCCCGCGTGGTGGGTGCGTAGCTCAGTCAGCAGCGCACTCGGCTTCCGTGCCGGTGACCGGAATACAACCCCCAACACTGGTTTCCGTATTTTTTTTTTTATTGTTTACCAGTTACGGACTGACCGACATACACATTTCGTGCTTAGCCGGCTCATGAGGGTTGTTGGCCCTAGAATGCTACCGCTTTAGAAATTCGAAAGACAATAACCCCCCTTCCCCTCCACCATCCCATGAAATCTCTTAGGGTGGCACTTCAACGAGATTGTAAAAGGCAAGAAAAGCTAACAGTAAAACCAAAGCACGTTGCCTCTACGAACCCCATCGACAATCTGCGTAAATTAGTATTCCGCCGTGAATTGCACCGAGGTCGCGTATAATGAAGCAATGTCGCAGAGTTGCACATCCTCGGTGCTAAACAAACGAACAAAGAAAGGAAATAAAAAAACATGCGCACACACGCGCACACACAAAAAGAGCGATATTGTAATTTTGCTCCCGAGCACATTCGTGTCTTCCTGGGACGGCCGACACGACAGCGACTCGATTCGGTTGTCCCCCCTTCGTGTCGCTGTCGATGCTTATGAAGAAACAACAGCGCGCTAGAGGCAGAAGCGTTTTTCGAGGCGATAACTCGCTCGGACAAGCGGCCGCTTCAATGGATTCTTTACTTAAGCGCCGAGGGCGATTGTTGCCGAGGTTGTTTTAGTTTCCAAATGTGGAAAAGCTTTGTTCCGGAGATTACGGACCCTCGGCATTGTCTCCTCTTAATCCATCCTCTTCACTGATCTTGCGTGTGTGTTTTTTACCTTACGGATAAACGCTCTAATGAGTAAACATTCTGCAATATTTGTTTTGCAGATTAAAAGCACAATGTCTCAAAGAGTTTAAAACTGAAGATACGTTGTTTGCTTCGTTCAAGTTGAACAGTGGAACTGTTTTAACGTGACAGAATTAAAAAAATAAAAATAAACGCATCGCTGGGCATGGCGTTTGTTTTGTATGCTCACGTCAGGCTCAGTGAAACGTCGCAAACTTTATTTTCAAATCGCTTTTTTTTTTGTCTCGTTATTATATGGCACGGATTGACTCTCCGAGTGCTCGGCGGCAAAGCTTGGTGTCCTAAGTGCCTAACAATTGCTTGGGGCAGTTGGACTATTACGTAGTTTATTCTCCTTTAACCCTTCATCATTTCTCTATACTCTAAATAAGTGTGGGCGGTAACGCGTTACATGTAACGCCGTTACCGGTAACTCGTTACTCTTTTCAGTAACATAGTAACGTACTCGTTACATTTTCAGTACAGTAACGAATAACGTATGTGACTTATTCCAAATAATGGGTAACATAGTACGAAGTAACGTAACTTTATATAACGCCTAGAAGTTCACTGAACTAAATAAATGCCCAAGCGCCCAGCTTTATTTCAAAATCACTCTGATAGCCAATCCGTGCAATTGACAGAAGGAGCTCGGCAAATTATGAGAGGGAGGAAAACGTTTCGACCTGAAAGTAGTCTACGTTGTGGCACAGAACATGACGTGAGCATGTGGAACGTCATGTTAGGTTTCACACGGCAGACTAGAAAGTTTCTCCAACCATGTTCTTCGCGAGCCCCCTCCGTAATAAAGTGGTCATGTGGGCGCAAGTTGCTTCGTGACTGAAGAGAATACTCAGCGCAATAAACACGAAGACCAAAGTAGTAGAAGGACCTCCGTATGTAGCAGTGTTTGGCTCTCCGAGTGCTTGCATGAAAATAGACGCACGTTTCTGCTGAAAATTTAACCAATTTCGAGTGTGAAAGCAATCTGACATGTGGAGAGAATATCGTATTTTGGGTATTCACCGATGAACATAAAAAAAGTGACCCCTGTTATGCGTGGGTTCTTTTAGACTTTTTGGATTAACATGATGGAGATGGATTTAAAACATAACGTGTTGTTTATTGTTACAATGGCGTCCGGTTGGGTCTGCGACTCTGCGACAAGTTGCCAGTAGGGCTAACACAACACCAGATCTATGGTGTCGCAACATAGGTGGCGCTAGCTTTCGTTACATATATAACACGCCCCTTTTTTTCCTTTTTTTTTACAAGTTCATGCGGTTTGGAGGACGGACTTGTCTTCCTGAACGTGTGTGACCTGAGGTTGTCGGTCCACTGCTGGTATCACATGGTACATTCGCTGTCCCGGAAGAGTCTTCATCTAAGTTAGACAATGGGCACAAATCCTCCACACTCCTTTGCACTTGGGGTGGTGCCTCTTGATCCCTTGGTGGCAGGTGTGCTTCTCTCAGGTGGTAGCGGTTTCTGCGGTATGTGCCTCCACCGTTTCCTTGTACGATGAACGAGCGCGGCTCTGGACCCAATGCTGCGATCTCACCCAGTGTCCACTTGTTCAGCCAGAACCAGACTTGCTGTCCAGGTTTCAGCGGTTTCAGGGTGGATGTGTGCCGGTCTCCATGCTTGCGTTGTTCCTTTTGACGAGCTTGAAGTCCTTGCTGGTGGGCTTTCGTAGGGTAGTCTGAAATCAGTAGCTTCGGATGTACTGGAAGCAGTGTGCGAACTTTTCTTCCCATAAGCATTTCTGCTGGAGATGGCAGCGTGGATGTTGGCGTTGAGCGGTAGGTGAGGAGGGCCATGTCCAGGTCCTCACCCGACTGTCCGGTCTTGCAGAGTGTGTCCTTGATCGTCTTGATTGCTCGCTCTGCTTGCCCATTCGACCGAGGGTAGTGGGGCGATGATGTCCGGTGTATGATGTTTACCATGTTTTCCTCATCTTGTGTCATTCCTGGCCAGTAAAGTGCTTCTCGAGCCCGAGCTTTGCATGCCGACATTCCGTGATGCCCCACATGAAGTTTCTTGAGTGCTGCTGGTTGGGCAGCTTCCGGAATCACAAGGCGGAGTCCTCGACAGAGTAGTCCTTCTCCGAAGTGAAGTTCTTCCCTACAGTCCCAAAACCTCTGTGCTGATGGATGTACTTCGTGCCTCCCTGGCCAGCCGTCCTGGACATACTTGACGACACGCTGCAGGGTTGGATCAGCGGCTGTTTGCACTCTGATGAGATTTAGAGTTTCACACGAGGCTCCAACAAGAAGGCATACTGATTGACAGGAGTCCACCGATGATGTGTCAACTGAGACGGAGGTCAGAGGAGCTCTGGACAATGCGTCAGCTGCAACAAGCTCTTTTCCTGGCACGAAGACCAGTTGTGCATTATACGGTTGCAGTCGTAGTAAGAGACGTTGGAGTCTGGGAGACACCGCATCATATGGCTTTTGCACCAAACCGAGAAGAGGTCGATGATCAGTCTCCACTTCGAAAGGGCGTCCATACAAAAAATAGTGGAAGTGTTCTGCACCATACACAATGGCCAACAGTTCTTTTTCGATTTGGGCGTACTTCTGTTGAGCACTTGACAGTGTTGCAGATGCAAAAGCGATTGGCTTGCCTCGCTGTAGCAGCACAGCCCCCAATCCGTACGAGCTGGCGTCGACCGACAGGGTTGTCTTCTGGGATGCATCGTAGAATGCAAGGATGGGAGTTTCGGAGAGTGATTTCTTCACTTCTTCAAAGCACTTCTGTGTGTTTGCGTCCCAGAGCCAAGGAGCGTCTTTCCGTAACAGCTGCCTCAGTTGATGGGTTTGTTGGGCTAGCTGCGGGGCAAACTTCGTCAAGTAAGTAGCCATGCCAACTATGCAGAACTTCAGTGTTGCCGATGTGCCAGGTACGCTGCATCTTAGAAAGCACTCTCCACGTAGTGGCAATGGCTCACCGGTGTACGTAGTCACACATGCACCAGGGCTGTTAAGTGGTGGGGGATCCGGCAACTTCTGGAACTGCTCTGTTGAAATTAGGTTCACATCTGATCCAGTGTCCAGTTTAAACACAATGTCGTGTCCACTGACGTTCACTGTTTGGTTCCATGAAGACGAGTGCTGAACGGTGCGGACAGTCAGCACATCCAAGGAGAGAGGTGCATCCTCCTGCAGCTCTTGCACGACGTGGGAATGACGCGACTGCAACGGACGAGGCTGATGTGGCTGCTGACACAACGCAGCATAGTGGTTGGGCTTGCCACAGTTGTAACACTGTTGTCCGAATGCTGGGCACTGTCGTGGTTGGTGAAATTGGCCACACCTAGAGCACGTTCTTTGAGAGTTGTGACGAGGCTGCGGTGGCTGGCGGTGAGTGGGCGCTCCTTCACTTAGTTCCCGCGTAGCGTCATACTGCCGTGAAGTTGGTGGACCGCGGCGATGTATTGCGAGCACCTCCGGACGCTGTGGCTGCATCTCTTGGGCGTACGTTCTGGAAAGTTGCGCTGCCATACACTGGTCCTTGACTTTGTCGATTGTAAGTTTCTTCTCGCGCAACAAGCGTTCTCTCAGCGAGTTGTCATTTATTCCATGACCGAGGCGGTCGGTGATCATTCGGTTGCGAGCTTCACCGAAAGCGCATTGATCTGCCTGCTTTTCTACGGCTTGTGTGAAGGCCTCAAACGTTTGGTCTTTCGACTGTTTTAAGTTATGGAATACGTAGGATGCATGCGTTGTGTTGCGGTACCTTTCAAAGTGCTCGTCGAAACGCTGAAGAACGTCGGCGAACTTCTGCTGGGCCGCCGGAAATGTGAATGCGTGGTACTTCTGCACGAGTTCCGCGCCTCCAACGTGTAGCAGCAGAGCAATCCGTGTCTCGTCGTCTTCCTTGTGGTACTTTGTTGCACGTTCGTAGATCGTGAAGCTCTTCTTCCAGTCGCTCCAGTCCTCTGCGGGGTTGGCGGCTGCCGAGAAAGCTTGAATCGGTGGAAAAAACAACGCCATCGCTTCTGTGATAGATGCTGCTTACTCGCTTATCTCACTTCTGACACCATGTTATGCGTGGGTTATTTTAGACTTTTGGATTAACAGGATGGAAATGGATTTAAAACATAACGTGTTGTTTATTGTTACAATGGCGTCCGGTTGGGTCTGCGACTCTGCGACAAGTTGCCAGTAGGGCTAACACAACACCAGATCTATGGTGTCGCAACATAGGTGGCGCTAGCTTTCGTTACATATATAACAACCCCCGAGCCGGTTTTATCAAGATTGTGGGAAACCGAAAAACCCCAAATTGGAAATGTTCTTGATGACAAACAATGACGAACTACAGCCGCTTTTATCTACATAAAACGCGTGCATTTCACGATATAGCACTGTTTTTTGTGCGGTTCTTTAACTTCTGACTCAGCCCGGATATTTTAATATACCCGAGCTTGAAAAAGAAGGCTGGGTCAGCTGAAGGGAAATATTGGAGTTTTCGGTGGACGTTCACTGAGCGACCTAAATAACCGCACATTTCTGGCACCATACTTCGGCCACAGACGTTACTTTTGATGACTTCTTCGCTTCAGTTTGCCTCCACAGTTTTCCAGCGTTAATGGAAGCCGCCGTTTCTTTTGATGTCTGGATGGCGAGCAAAGGAGCAGACAGACGCGACATCTGCGGTCGAAATCTAATTCGCCTCAGACTAGCGACAAGGTACAGCGCTCGCCTCTCTTCTTACCTTCACTCACAGATATATCCTCCCGTTCATCATAGAATACTTCACCCCTCTTTGCTCGGCAAACGCCGGGAAAGACACAGCACTTCTGATTGCCCTTGATGGGAGCACTGTCTGAAGTAGGATGAATCTGTCTCATGGCGCATGAGCAGGGGGCTCTTCGCGGCGTGTCGCACCTTTATGCAGGATCATCTCGGCTCCATTAGAGGACAAGGGTGCCTCTTTTGCTTATTTCGCGCTTACGGTCTAAAACGAACAATAAAATATGTTCTGGCGTCTGAGTGGGCGAGGTAATTACCTTATCTTTTCGGTGACTCGATTTAGTTCCTTGAACTCTGCTTCCTTCCAACTGCCGATGAGATACCTTTTTTTTTATGTTGGAGCACGCGCGTGGTTTTGAGTAGTAACTCATGGTCCCGAAGAAAAATAACACTGATGTCTAATAGGGGATGCACACTTCTCGAGTCCAAGTATTATTTAACGTAGCTAGAACACTTGAGCTAGTACACTTTTGAGCACACTACAAAAGTAAATATGCGAATCATTTCCTACTATCAAAACGGCTTCGGATGAGAAACTTATATGGTAAAAGTATTCACTTACTTGGACAGCGAAGCCATTGACAAAATTATGTCAATACTCGTTTCTCACTTTACGGATACTATTTTGTGGCGTGCATATACCTTCATTCAAGTCTTCGTGTCATTTTGTGCGCTTACAGACATTAGAACAATAATTTATGGGGTACACAGCTCCGGAAATGAGAACTAAGTTTATGCATCTGATCAGACAAAAATTACAAACTCTAACCATAAGTTTATTCGGTCCCTTGCTCCACTGTTGGGTAAAGTACATCTAAGAAGTACTTCCAGTAAAATACAAAGTAAATAAGAGGTTATGCACTTCAAGTAAAGCAGTAAATACACAAGGCGCGACACACTTGTAGTAAAGTGCTACAAATACAATGTACTTTAAAGGAAAGTAGAAGTACTTTTTGACAGAATCTTCCATTATGCCCTTTCATTACCCTATGCAGTGTTTTTTTTTAACTGGTATGCATTTCCCCAGGGGTAATCGGGGTGCATCTTTATTTTTCGTTAATAATTGATAAAAATAAATAACAAGAAGACATTGGCTGCCGCTAAAGCGGCGCCGGCTACTTCTTTGAACTTGAGTGATAAGTGTTCATTTATATGAGAGTTCACAGTTGTTACATAAACAAAGCACTGCACAAAACCTGCAATACACTCCAGATTATAAAAGTACACTGTTTAGATTAGATTACCATATTTTAATTATTACTTTTTAGATTTGGGTGCAATGACTTGTCATGCTATTCACAGAAAATAATTCATTTACTAAAATGCGAGTACGTTGTGTACTGTACAATATACACTAAAGGAGTCGTAATGCACATTAGCTTGCCCGAACACGTTTTACATTAAAAGCTCATTTTAGCACGATAATATACAACCAAGGTATACGAGTACAGTATATAGAATTTCACAGTTGAAGAATGTGTATAATGACACTTTATCATAGGATGATGTCTCTACTTTTGTGCCGTGTCTGTGTTGTTCTTGATGAAAATCTTTCACTCTCAATAACTCTCCGCTATTTTAGTTTCTAAGATGAAATGACGTAAGGCAAATAGACCCCTCTCTCGTAGAACTGGGGTAGATCAAGGTTCCAGCTAAAGTCCTCATATACTAATAAAAAATGGCGCAATTTCCCTCTCCCCGAGTTTTCCTCCTTTCCATCGAGGACGGTCCTGCTCGTCCTCCTTCCGCGCCACGCCCCCGCCACCATCTTCGTGCGAGGCCCGCTAGACGCGCGTAGGCGCACGCACGTGCGTGCCGGGCCGTACTTGTTTGCTACTGCAAACGGCGGACTAGAGAATTTTTTTTTAATATGAAGACAGTTTTGTGCTTTAACGGGTATAAACTAGCGTTTGTGCACCTTTATTGTAATCCCAAAGCACGGGAAGACATCTCGATCGGCAAATGTAATAACGCGAGCGGAGTTGGAGTAGCTCCGGTGTGAAGACAGAGTTTCTCATATTACGCTGAACGAAAACGATTTAAAAACAAAAATGCCAATGTAGTCTTGAAACGTTTGGGGCATAAACATGCACTGCAAAGTATATTGCGCTTATCCGTTTATTGCAGGAAGTGCTGAGAGCAGGCACACGATAGAATGCACCCTTCCTGCGTGTAAATAGAGAATTTTAGTGGAACGTAGGCAACGACCGCGTTCCTAGCGGGAGCTCGTGCCGCCGCTTTGAGCATGCATTGAGCACGCGTCCGCAAGGCCCACAATCCTTAGCGTGCGCTCTACTAAAACTTTCTATTCTGTATCTCAGGAGTTGTTTTCAGCAAAGGCAAAGGCATAGCCGCGGGCACATGGCTTCTAGATCTGCTTTCCTTTTGCGAGAGCTCGTGAAAGGAAAGCAAACCGGAAAGTCACACGGTCGCGCCTGTGCTTTTGCCTCTGCTGCGCGCAACTCATGAGACCGAGTACAGACGCTTTGCACACGTGCTGGGTTAGAGCCGCCATTGCTGACCTTCGTTTGTCTTACCCAGATGCTGAGCCACTAAAGCGGTCGTCGACAAGCCTCCACAAAGGCCAGTGGTGGGAAGAAGAATATAGTAGAGTCTAAAATGGCAATAACCTGCCCTATAACCTGACAAATCGTCATTTTGTGATTAAAATTTGACAAGATTAGATTTGGGGAATGTACTTTGAACTCGGGATTTGTTCTTTCCTCGGAAAGGACCAGAAAAAAATACTTTAAGTAAAGTCCAAGTACGCACCCAGAAGATATACTTCAAGTAAAGTACAAGTTTTTTTTTAAACTTAATTCATGTAGTTCTTCAAGTACAGTGTTCTTAAAGTACTTCCCAACACTGCCTTGCTCGCCCGTGAGCAAGGAACCCAATCGGTCCCGAGGCGTGGGTATACTGTTTAAGAAATATTAGTTACACTTCATAATTTTTGTCTGGTGTCTCCCAGTAATCAAGCAGAGAGTTTCCAATCCTTTACCATTAATGTCTAGGATCAAGAGGTTTTTTGTTGTTGTTTTTTTCCATGTCACATCGATTTTGCGAGCATGACGTTTCACGTGCTTACGACGTGCTTAGCGTCCCATGGCAGACCCGAATTAAAAAAAAAAAATGAACGTGTCCTTGGCTTCGCTTTTCGTTGAACTTCTTCCCCGCAGGGGGCACCTGTGAAAGCAGGTGTTTGGCGAGTGGCATCACCACGGACCCCGAGCCATGCGGGTTCGCCAGCCCACGTATGGCTGTGCGTGAATTTCCCGTGTCTGGGGAAAAGGGCATCCTGGTGATTGAGCCGAGCCCGGGATAGGTTTGGACCCTTCGGGGCCCCCCGGGTGAGGCAATACACCACTTCGGCCCCCGCTTCTGATAGACGGGAGTCCTGGTAAGGCCCGGCCAGGATGATTCAGTCTACACTCTTAATCTGGGGCCGGCAAACGTCACGGCCATAGCCGTGACGTTCAAAGTTTTTAGGACTTAGCCGCGAACTGATCCGGCCCCGTCAAAATAGCCGTGTACAACGTCACGGCTGCAGTTGGCCCTTCCCCTCTTTGATAGCGCGAATGGCTATATAGGTGGCTCCGTAGGCGGCCCTGTAATGTTTGGTGGCCCGTTTGTGCAGGGCCGGCAAAAACGGGCCGGCTATGCGTATAATAGCGGGAAAAAAAACAAAAAAAACACTCTGCTCTCCGCTAGATGGTGGCAGTTGCGGCCGCCCAGCGTGCCCCGCGGGCGCAGCCAGTGGGCACGCATGCGCATAACGGTAATTTCTCTTCTCGGTGTGCAAGGACGACGAATTTTGAATGTACGAAGTACGAATCTAATCGGAAGCATCTGCGGGTGACGTTTGTTTTCATATCACGGTGATGGCAGCCTATGTTAGAGTGTACGTCGAAGCCGCGGGACAGTGAGCTAGTTCTTCAGGGTGCTCACGCGGAACGATATCAAAGGAGTTCAACACGGGCGGTGTAACCATGAGGGAACGTGTGAATGCGAGGGCGTCGCACGGCCCGCTGATCTGGCGGCACGACTAGCGCGACCAGCACGACCACCACTTCTGTGCCAACCTGGCTGGTGCTGTTACTGCGGGCACACTCCTCTTCAGCACAACCGACTGGGTAATTATGTAGCTCACTGGCTAATAACGGAATAGAGTCAAGTGTTGAAAGAGTTTCTAACTAGTAAGTTTTGTTCTCGCCAACAGGGACATCTTGAACCCTGTCCCAGACGATACAGGTATCTATACACAATATGTTTGCATTCTAAAAAGCACGTTTGGAATCGCCTCTTTTCATATTATTCGGATACCGGCTGGCGTCGGCGGTGGAAAGCGGAAAAGAGCTTTACTGTTCACCTTAGCATGGACTTACCACAACGGCTACAAGCGCGGACTCTTCGCGTTTGACGCCGGCTCGGCTGCGCACGGCACAAGCACTCATAGAGGGTGACTCTTTGTAAAGTAATCGGGTCACAGTCGCAGCCCTTACGGTTTGCCTATGGTAAGGTGAGGCAAAGAAAGCTAACTGCCAATGCCTCAACGGTGGCTACCTGCATTTTACAGTGGCAAGGTGTAAATAGTTTATAGGGAGGTAATTTTCTCTTGCCGAAGTGTCCGCCTGATACAGCACGGCGTATACGGCGCACTCATCAGCTCACTCATCAACATCAGCAGTCCGAGGTACAGTACATAGTCGCGCGTCTCGGCCGGCGTCGACGATCGCGTTGATCAAAGGAGGACGGCCACACAAGGAACATTTATACTGAAATTGATGATGAATGTAACATCTAGAATACACTAAGTTTGTCCTTGTGTGTGCACCTTCCATTACTCACGCGACCGCCGACGTCGGCCGAAACGTTTTTCCTGTCTGAATGAGCCTTCAGGGGAGACTCGCGTCCCTGCGCCAGACGTCCAAGCGTGACATGTGAGGACAATCTCCGTCCACCGCATCGCAGCCTACGAAGTACCGCTGGCCGCAGTGAAGGTGTGCCACACTGATTGCCTTAAAGTGTAAAGCATGTTGAGCTCTAATCGGTACGCGCTGGGAAGCGAGAAAGACAGGCAGCCGTTCTACGCTCGCCCGAGCAAAGAGAATATAATCGGGTGTCTGCGTCTCAGATGGCTTCATTCCAGCTGTCGCTGTCCACCATTTTACGCAGAAATCTTACCAAGTTTTTATAAGTTTGTGCTCAGGATCTAACGAAGTATACATGTTAGATCTTATTTCATTCCCAAAGTTTGGGTCGAATTTGGATTATTCATAAAAAAAGATTTCTGTTGGTGCAACTGCGCGAACCGCAAGTTGCACACATTTTTGTCCTCTTGTTATTAGCAATTGAAACGTCTAAGGCGGAAACTGGCCTTTTCCAACCTATCGGAGGCAGCATGCCTGACTCCTTCGCATTTCCCTACATCTGAAGCTACTGAATATCACTTTTTGATGACACTCTAAGAATCAGCTTTTATTAGGCTAACTGAATTTAAGAAATGTATTGTATTAAACAATATTTTTGAAAAAATGTCAAACTACCTTTTCTACAATATTTGACGCAGTTTAGCAAGGTCTTTACCCTGGCCTGACCATACTTCTAAACTTAGTAATTACAGAAAGTTAATTATTCCAAATCTTTTGACACCATAATTATCCGAACGTCAAATTTTAGGAAGTTTCATATTAAACAATATTAGCTTTTCTGTGCGACGTGAAGTTTTTGAGCAACGATTTAGTAGTTTTTTTCATGACGCAGCCTGTATGGTATAGCCATGGACCTGTAGATCCTGGAAAGTAGAAAGCCTCAGCTCCCCTTCCTGGTTGCGTCAAAATTCACCGTTTTGTTCCCACTCTTCAAACTGCCGCCATAGCTACAGGGTCTATTCATATGACGTCAGACTGCTTTTTAATGTCGAGTAACCACACACTAGCATGGCCGCCGAAAGCAGATGCGGTTATCTAATTGGCGAATTTGTTTTGCCTTATTTTGTTTTCTGCAGAGTTTACGAATAAACGTTAAGTTAGCGGCCATGTTTGTGGCCGAATGACTCAGCATCTGAATAGACTCTAACGTCGAGCAAGCTACTTTCTAAAAAAAAATACTTGCTGTTTGCTAAATTTTAGAACGTAATTATGATACAAGACCTGTTCTCTCTCCCTTATTTTTTTTATAATAAAATGCTGAAAATTATTAATCGCAGCAGCATCATGCCTTGACGACAGAGGCAACTGGCCTTCGGACTTGCGCCGCGGAGACCCGTCTTGTGGCACGAAGCTCCGGCTGACTGCAACACACTTGGCTCGAAGAGCGCACCTGCAACTATGGTGGGTCCTAAATTCTAATTCACCAAGTGTGTCAAGTGAAAGCAACGGCCATGCTTCCACCAATGTTTCAGCAAGCGACACAAGTTTTCATATACTTTTCTTTTTTATTGTTTGAAAGTGGTATTTGTTGCAACAAAGCATCACCTGTATCTTACGCTGTGCATCTAATTTAAAAAAAAAAATGGATTGTTTACCTGCGGACCGACTGTTCTTTTAAATGTTTAGAATTCATCGGCCTTGACCTTGAAACAATTCCTGTCTATTTACTTTCCCCTAGAGCACTCGGGAAGTCAATCGCTAAATTATACAAATTGAGTTTGGTAATGGTTTTCCAATATATTTTGCGACTCAAAAATAAAGTTGCGACGTGACTTCTCACAAGAAGACGTCAGGCTCAGTACCACGTCACAGCTTCAATTTACGGTGAAAGTTTTCTGTACGTCTCATTCGCCTGGCTTTCTTCATGGATCACATTCCTGGACCCTCCAAGATGCTCTGCAGGGAAGTGCATGACGGGACATTTTTATAGCCAGCAGAAAACGGGCCGCCTAGGAAACGGGCCCGCTAGAAAACGGGCCCGCTAGAAAACGGGCCCGCTAGAAAACGGGCCCGCTAGAAAACGGGCCGGCTAGAAAACGGGCCAGCTAGAAAACGGGCCAGCTAAAAAACGGGCCGGCAAGATCCAACTTGTCACGGCAAATTTTGGGGCCACCTAAAAAGGGACGGCAAACGGGCTGGCAATTTTAGGTGGCCCCAAAATTTGCCGTGACAAGTTGGATCTCATTTGTCACGGCTATAGGTGGCTCCCTAGGTGGCCCCAGATTAAGAGTGTAGTCGCCACTCCTACTATAGTAGAAGTGGCGACTACACTCTTAATCTCCCCTCCCTTCTTTCACCTTTGTCTTCTCCTCCTTTTCACTCTTCTCATTTCCCTTCTTTCCTTTTTCAACTCTTTTGGCGGCAAGGGCTAACCTTGGGTGGTGACAGACCCCTCGTCCAGAACCACACTCGGTTATAGAGACTTGGCAGCGCTAATAGAGTAACGTCTTCAGCCAAGCCATTCTTGTTATGAAGCGCTACCTATTCCCTTGTTGGGCTCGGTGGTGGGCGATGCACCACAGTCTCCGAACACCATTCCCCTCTTATGGGTTCCAAGTTTAAACTTTCCGATCGGGCCCCCAAAAGGGTCCGCACCGATGCATATCTACCACCTTTGGACAAGAGCAACACCCACTATGTTACTAAGTTTTTCATTGTATATTTCAAAGTTGAGACGAAACCAATGTCGAAACTCTCCCCTTTTCTTGTGGCTAAGGTCTTAAAAGACTTGGTAGGGGAAAAGTTTAATGCAAAAAAGACTTTTTTTCTGGAGACCTTTTGGTAGAAGTATTCGAGAAAAATCAGGCAGCAGCGTTGCTCTGCCTCAACCATATCCTTGACACGAAAGTGAGCGTCCTCTGCACACCGTACACTCAACACCATTCGTGGTGTTATATCTGAGGACGACCTGATGGAGAGTCAAGAGGAAGAGATTCTTGAAGGCATGCGCAGCCAGGGTGTTGTTGCTGTAAAGCGCATCACCATCAGTAGAGATGACAAAGAACTTCCTACGCGACACCTGGTTCTTACCTTTGAGCTCAACAGCCTGCCTTCTTCCGTGAAAGCGGGGTACTTGAATTGTAGGGTCCGGCCTTACATACCTAACCCTGTCCGTTGTTTCCGCTGTCAGCGCTTTGGGCACGGCTCGCGCTCCTGCCGTGGCCGTGAGACATGTGCCAGGTACGGTAGCAGTGAGCACAATGCCGACGACTGTCATGAAGACATGAAATGTGTAAATTGTAAAGGCAAGCACCCTGCATATTCTAGGTCATGTGAACACTTTAAAAGAGAAAAGGAAATTCTTACCTTGAAGGTGAAGGAAAAAATCTCTTATCCCGAAGCAAAGCGTCGCCTCTTGGGTTTCCGGAGAGGCTCTTTTGCCGAGGTGGTGCGTCGGGGACCTGCACCGCCTATGGCGTCTGTGGGAACGCAAGTGTCTTATGGGGACCTTGCACAACCACTAAAGTCCTCTGGTCCCAAACTAAAGGTGCAACTTCCAGGGCGTGCTATCTCAGCTGCCCAGGCAGGGGCCCTCCCCAACCGTGCGAAAGGCTCGGGTTCATCAACCGAGCTGACGGAGGCCACCCCGTCGCAGAAGAAAGGTACCTCTGAAGCAGTGCACACTGCTCCACCCCGAGATGACAGGGTGGATGCTGGTTCGTCGGGATCCACCCGAGCACAGGGGTCTGCGTTCCCTGCACAGGGTTCTGCACCCCCTGCTCCTCCGTCCCAGCCATCGCGAGGTCGGGGATTTGGTCCCTCTGCCCCTGGTGGATCTCGGAAACCGGGGGTGCCGCTGAGGTTACAGGCCTCCAAGGAGGAGCCCCTTTTGGCTCTAGGTGAGCCAATGGACGAGAGTGGGTCGAGGTCCGACGAGGACAGACCCCACTCGAGTACCGAATCTCTACTTCCGGCCTCCGGTGGCACCACGGGCAGGCCGAATGACACCTAGAAAAATGCTCCGCGTATAAAGATAGATTTTAAATCGTAGAAAATTTGCTTACTTTTGACAGTTGTTTTTATTTTTTATTATCAACTTTATAATGGTCCACAATTTTATCATTATGCAGTGGAATTGTCAGGGCCTTTTTCGTAACATTGATGACATACATTTTTTTCTTGATGAGCTCCATCCTGTGGCCTTGTACCTACAGGAGAGTTATCTGAGTGACACCCACACAAAAGTGCTACATCGTCATCAGGTTTTCCGAAAGGACCGCATTTCATCAAACCCCTCGGGTGGTGTAGCAGTGGTAGTACAGAGTGGAGTTGCCTGCGCTCCAGTCCCTCTACAGACTCCACTTGAGGCAGTTGCAGTTCGAATTTTTCTTGACCGTCTCATTACCCTTGTATCCCTCTACTTGCCACCCAACACTCCGCTGCATTTGCAAGAACTTCAGGGACTCGTCGGCCAACTGCCCGAGCCCTTTTTAATTCTTGGCGATTTTAATTCCCACCACCCCTTGTGGGGTAGTCCTCGACAGGACTCTCGTGGTGGAGTCATTGAACGACTTTTATTATCATCCGGGCTATGTCTTTTGAAACAAAAAGAGACAACATTTTTTAGTGCCGCCCATAACACTTTTACAGCTATCGATTTGTCCTTATCATCACCATCGTTACTCCCATGTTTTTCATGCCAAGTTTTAAACAACCCTTTTGGCAGCGATCATTTTCCCATTATTTTAGAAAGCGTTAAACCGATTTCATCGATTCCGACTCGCCTTCCTAGGTGGAAGTTAGAGAATGCCGACTGGTCTATTTTTGAATTAGAGGCTGTGATTGATCCATCTTTGCTTCGTACTATGAGCCCCGACAATGCGACAGTTTATGTCACTGAATGTATAATTAGTGCGGCTTCGAATTCTATTCCTCAAACATCTGGACATCTTCCTAAGAGGTGCAAACCGTGGTGGACTAAGGAGTGCACAACCACTCGCAAGGACCAGAATAAAGCTTGGGGAGTTTTCCGTCGGTACCCTACCAATCGAAACCTAATTGCATTCAAGAAAAGTAGGGCTAAGGCGAGGTGGACACGAAAACGGGCTAAAAGGGTTTCTTGGACCAAATATGCCTCTTCTATAAATAGCCTTGTTCCAGCAAAGGAAGTGTGGGACCGCCTGCGAAAAGTCCGAGGAGACTACCAACCCTTCCGAATTCCTCTTTTTCCCTTGCCTGTTGTATCTCTCAAAGATCAGGCAAATGTTCTTGGTATGCACTTCCAGCATGTATCTAGTTCTTCCAACTTTAGTGTAAAGTTTAAGAAGTTTCAGTCTACTGCTGAAAGGCAATCAATCTTGATGTCAGGATATGACTGGGCATGCCTACAATAGACCGTTCAGTATGTGCGAGCTGGAAGTGGCGCTTGGTGTAAAAAAACAGTCTGCACCAGGTCCAGACAGGATTCATTACGAAATGCTAAGGCACTTGTCCCCAGCATCATTAAGTCATTTGCTTATGTTTTTTAATCATCTATGGAAAGTAGCTGCTTTCCCTCGATGCTGGAAAAGCGCCCACATTATTCCTCTTCTAAAGCCTGGTAAGGATTCCTCTCCTCCGGCGAGTTACCGTCCTATTGCGCTCACTAGTTGTCTTGGGAAGACTTATGAAAGGCTCATCAACCGGCGTCTGGTGTATTTTCTGGAGGAAGAAAATATTTTGGACATTAATCAGTGTGGATTTCGGGAGGGACGATAAGCCACAGACCATTTGGTTCGTTTGGAGACTTTTATCCGTGAGGCATTTGTACATCGGCAGCATTGTGTCTCGGTATTCTTCGATCTGCAAAAGGCCTATGATACCACATGGAGGTATGGAATTCTTCGGGATCTGCACAACTATAGAGTACGAGGGCGCATGCTCCAGTGTATACAGAATTTTTTAAGCGACCGGACTTTTCAGGTCCGCTTGGGTTCTACACTGTCTGATGTGTTCCCTCAGGAAAATGGAGTCCCTCAGAGAGGAGTTTTAAGTGTTACTCTGTTTGCTATAAAAAGTAACAGTCTTGCGAGTGTGATACCCCCGTCTGTGTTTTACTCATTGTATGTGGATGATGTGCAGATCTCTGTTTCTTCCTGCAACCTCTCCAGCTGTGAACGACAACTACAACTTACAGTCAATAGGATGGGCAAATGGGCAGATGAAAACGGCTTCACTTTTTCTCCCGAAAAAACTGTCTGCGTTCCCTTTTCGCTCCGCCGGGGATTGTCCCTTGATCCTTCCTTGCATTTAAACCACATTAACATACCTGTTCACCAGGAAGACTAATTTCTGGGCATAATTCTCGACAAGAAACTCACTTTTGTACCTCATTTGAAGGAACTGAAGCGCAAATGCTTAAAGTCATCGAACATTTTCAAGGTGTTGTCCCACAACTCGTGGGGGTCTGACAGGTGTTGCCTCCTGCGACTCTACAATTCCTTAGTTCGGTCTCGCCTCGACTATGGTGCAATTGTGTATGGATCTGCACGTCCATCTACACTAAAAATGCTGGATCCGGTTCACCACCTGGGGCTCCGACTGGCTACGGGTGCTTTTCGCACATCACCTGTGTTGAGTTTGTATGCAGACACCTTTCAGATGTCACTTGAGAAGCGTAGACAGTACCTTAGCCTTTCTTACGCTTGCACGGTCTATTCTAACCCACAACATCCATCCTACAGTACCATCCGTACCTGTCGATTCTCCCAACTTTTTGAAAACAAACCAAGTACTGTACGTCCTATTAACTTCCGCATTCAAAGCCTTTGTGCCTCCCTCCAGTTTCCACTCAATGATGCTGTCATACTAAAGCACAAAGAAAAAGTTGCTCCGTGGGACGAAGTTCCGATCTTCTGCGACTGGTCGCTCACAAAGTATAATAAACGGGCTATTTCCCCTCAAGCCCTGCAGCAGGAGGTTCAGTCATTGCAGGAGACATATATAGATTATACTGAATTCTATACTGATGGGTCGAAATCTTTATCTTTTGTTGGTTGTGCCGTATATTCTGGTGCCTTCGCGAAAGCTTTGCGAATGGATAGTATGGCAAGCATTTTCTCTGTAGAGATTTATGGTATCTCTGTAGCCATTGAGCATATCATGAGTGACAACATATTAAAAGCTATCCTTTTTGTCAATTCGCAAAGCGTGATACAGGCTCTGTCTTCTAGACTGCCCACAAAGAACCTTCTTGTACTGCATGTACGGTCTAAAATAAATCGGGCGCTCCAACTCGGACGCACCATAAGATTCTGCTGGGTGCCCAGTCATGTAGGAATTCCTGGGAATGAGCAAGCAGACAAACTGGCTGCAAATGCAAAATACTTGGCAGCATCTCTTGGGTTACCCTATCAGGACCTTAGGCCACTTTGGAAGAAAGCACTTTTGAAGACATGGCAGTCGGAGTGGGATGTGGAATGTAACAATAAGCTTCATGTCATTAAACCCATCTTGGCTCTATGGGAGAGCTCGTTCCGTAAGGGACGTTGACTGGAGGTTCTGCTATGCCGCCTAAGGATTGGTTTTTCACGTCTGACTCATCTACATCTGCTTTGTGGCGAAGACGAAAAGCTCTGTGCCCATTGTGGGGAAGTACTGACAGTTTTGCACATTTTATGACAGTGTAGATTTTATCACCAACATCGCCGACAAAGTTTTCCTGAACTTTTTAGAGGTAACCTTCCATTTCATCCTATGTTCTTGCTTGGTGATCATCCTTTAGTGTCACTTGACCGTGTTTTTGACTTTCTTAAGAAGACTGGATATATACATCAGCTGTAACGTTTACCATGAGAATTCTTTAATATCTCTTTCCTAGTATAGCCGTCTTAAGTAATTTTAATAAAACTTTGGTTGGGGCTAGTTGGTTCATATCGATTAAAATGTTAAAAGGCGCCTGTCCGTGTCGTACGTGTGTCTTTTTCGTCCTGTTTGTTCGCGCCTTTTAACCTTTTAAGTAATTTTGTCTGGCGCAATATGGCCTAAGTTGCTTGTGCGCCATAAAACCCCAATCATAATAATAATCGTTGAACTTCTTCACTAGATTTTAGTGATTGACTTTCCGGGTGCTCCTTAGGAAAATGTGACAACAGAAATCCTTTAGGAGTGCGATAAAAATGACTTCAAAAACATACGATTACAAATATTTTGATAGCTCGGGACGCATTCCGTTAATGTTTGCTTCGAACAGCTCAAGTGGCCACACAGACACGCACAAAAAAATGATGACACAGCAAGAAAGAAGAAGCAGGGGAACTGGTGCGTGCTGCGAATACCTTTCTGCGAGTACAGCAACAGTTCAGGCACAGCTGCGTCAAGTGCTGTTGGCAAACAGACTACACGAATTTTGTAGTTTAGACGAATAGCTCCGGATGCGAGAGGACAACACGTTCCGAGCTTAAACATGAAGGCGAGCTGCTTTACTTTTGAAACCCGACATTCCCAGAAGCCACTGCGTGTGCCCGCTCTGAACACAAATTGTTTATTTTATTTTAAACCGTCAGACCACTGAGAAGGGTTGTGGATATCATGATACAGCGACCACGTAGTCACAGAGGCGTAAAAGGCGTTTGTGTAATTTTCTTGCCATTCAGATTCCTTTCCTACGATGATCAGAAACCGGTCGCCGCTTTAATTGGTCCAATTGATTAAGGCCACACTATTTATTGGTGTACCCAGTGCATTTCGGGGGAAGCATGCGTACAAGGACTTCTTCCGCATTTATTTATTTTTGTTTTCAAAGTCACCCTCGGCGACCGCGAGATAACAGCGATCGCACCTCGGCTGGATGAACGCTCGTGCAGCGAGAGCGTCAAACCAGAGCTTTCAACCCGCGCTTGAAGCCTCTGCTGCAGCCCACGTTGAGGTGACTCGACGTGCAGCCAGAATTTATCCAGAGACACTACACTCTCATTCCCGGCGCACAAAAGAAGGCCGTCCCGGTGGAGTGCAGGCGATGGCAAACGCATCGATCTCCGAGACAGTCACTTCCGGTTTTTCCTTCACCACGGGTTCTTCGGGGAGTGCTTGTCTCTTTTCGGGTTTAAAAAAAAAAAAAAAAACTAGTTGAAAAAAAAAACATGTTAAAGACAGAACGGACCAGAGAGATATAAAGAGCTCCCAGACCATCACTGAAAGACCGTAGAGCCAAAATGTCTAGGACGAACGACTCCCGCATTTTGAATTCTAACGCTTCCCGCTTTCACTAAAATGAAAAATAGAAAAAAAAAACAATATCAAAAGAGGGGCGCATAAAATTTCTCCGCCACCGCAGCCTCCATCTATTGAGAGCTCCAAACACTCGGCACAATTCGGGCTCGCGCCTCTATTCTTCTCGGCCGGTTGTCGTTCCCCATTGTTGTTGGTGTCGCTGTCTTGTTTTCCCCCCCTTTTTGTTGTTTCTCTTGCGTCTGAGGAGCGCACGCGCCATTTCTAATGGCGGCCCGAAGACCGTGATGCCCCAGGGGAAATTGAGAGTCTGAGGGACGACACATTTCGTTTTAAAGGGGAAACGGACTCGCTTTTGTGGCCCGCACCGGCGGAACGCGCGTTCGCTCCGATGCCGGCTCTTTTTCGGGGCTGCGACGCTATTCTTGTATTTGGCTTCGAGATCAATATATACGGGAGCGAAGTGCCTGCGTCCTCCACGACCGGCCGTAATGTATACAAAGTCCACTTTTAGTCGGATCGTACGGATTTCGCGACCGCTCGCGGCTGAATCCGTGGCCGGACCTGCTTCTGCGCGGCCGCCTCTTTGTCCCGGACTGCCAAAGAAGTTGGAAACCGTAAACAATCGAACGCCGGGACGGGAGAGTGCGGGAAGGGAAGCTCTCCAAGCCCGAGCGCTGAATGAGGCGACACTTGGAGTAGTTTGCCACAGTCTGCTGTCTATCCCTGAGACTCCCCGCGTGGGCGTGACTCGGTTCCTTGCGTGCGGATTGGAGGTTTAGAGAAGGCTACGCGCCTTTTAGGGAGCCAGCGCGTCGAAGTGATGCATTTCGGCGATTGCGTTTCCAAAGTTGCGAGAAAAGATTTTTCGCGAGTTTGTGAAATACAATATAGTTTTTTTCCCCCGACGATCATGAACAGCTTCGTCTGTTGACTTCCTGTATGTGTGTGTGTGCGCGCGCGCGTGTGCCTGTGTGTGTGTTCGTATGTATGTGCGTGTGCGCTTCTGTGTGCATGTTCCTGCGTGTGCGTGTGCGTACGTGTGTTTGTGTGCGTGATCGTAACATACAATCACAAACACTAACGTGCACACAAACACGCGCGCAAACGCACACACAGGCACACAGGCGCACATGTATGTGCGTGTGTTCGTGTTTGTGTGCGCGTTATATATTTGGGCTCAGCTTAAGTACAGACGCAGTCGACGCTACGAGCTCATGGAACCAAAGAAGCAGCGTCAGAAGGGTCCCATCATGATGTTCGCCATGTTTCTATCATCGCTAGACCAATCACAGACAGAAAAGACCCAGTGACTTGCGATGTTTACTCTGCTTGATCTGTCCCATTAGTTCCTAGTGTCAGCTGCGTCTGGGTTTAAGCCAAAACGAAGTAAAGGCGCCAAGTCATTAATCATTGCACTCACTCCACATACCTTCAAACTTCTACCTGCCTGGTCCCCACGCAAAAAGTTCCACCTTAGAAGAACCCCAAGGCCCACGTTCTTTGTTCAGACCCAGTGCCGAAAAACGCTGTCGCCAAAGAAACGCTGATACCGTCAATTTATAAATAAAAAAAGAAACGCAAACGTGCGCTACTTTTTATCAATAAGGGTAACGGTAACGCGTTCCTTTTATTTCGAGGTAACGTAGGTCGGTAACGCGTTCCTTTTATTTCCGAGTAACGAATAACGTACTTCGTTACTTTTTTTCGGTAACGCCTACAACACTGAATGAGAACTATATTTGGGAATGACGAAGAAGATCCCTGGAGAAGAGGAACAAGGAAGAGAAATGACAAACACAAATCTCCAAACACAGCTAGATGACTGGTGCGCGACCGGAAAAAATCCGCCTTGTCCTGGTATCGAACCGGGGACCTCTCCATTTTCGGTCAAAATAAATGCCCTTTCAATACAATGTACGTTAACTGCAAAATCAGAAAGAGGGCCCGACGCTGCTTTGATATCAGGTTCTAAATGGATGCTTTTCTCGCAGTATTTTTAGCAGATTTACATATGTGTGATGATTTTTCTCAGACAGTATCCTGTATCGCACGCAAATATAATTCGTTTTTACAAACCTGATTAATATTTTTAGACCCGCCATGCTCCAACTAAACACGAAATTATAATTGTATCATTGTGAAAACGAATTCAAACTTTTGCAGACGGCATACTTCAGTCATTCCGTGTGCGTTCGTCATGCGTTCGCAGTTTGCAACAGGCATCTCGAAACGTCTTGAGGACCGTAAGTTGTCGTCGAAAATATTTTAGAAATAGCCGATTCTCGGCTGTTTCTGTAAGTGTGAAATCTAGGCTTCCTTTATCTACTATTTTTTAGACGTTTAAATTCCACGTCCGAATTTCGACCAATCGCTCTTTCGAGCGGAATCGAGTCCCACGTGTTCGTCCATTACAACGCCCCTAGCAACGGTTTGTATGGAACGGTGATGTCACACTTACGGGGTCAATTGGTGCAAAATATCACGTCGGGTCTTCCTTCTCAAGTGAGTCCTCACGTGAGCGAGATGCCGTCAACATGAATCCATCTCGACGCATCTCGACAGTTGGAATGCTGAGCAAACTGGCGACGGCCGCATAGACAGCGCATCGTTCTTCGCTCTTAGAGCCAAACCCCGGGCCAGCCGAATCTCTTCCGGAGATAAACAACTCGGCATAGCGACGTTGGCGGATTCTGCACCCTGTTTATGCGAGAGTCGGGAGTTTGCAGAGCGCAAGGTTCGCGTCGACGGTTGCCCCTTCTAGCACCGATTGTACTCCGTTTCACCTACACACGAACCGCAGAAAAGGCAGACCCTGCACATGCTTCCGCACTCGAAAAACGCCGAGTCGTGATTCCTTCGCAACGCCCGATGGAAACAGCCTGTGGAATACCGCTGTGTGCTCTCGTATACACCTTATATATTCCCGTTTCTTTGGCAGGGCAATCTGTCCGACAGACCGCAAACCGCATTGAAAAATATGTGTTTCTAACTTCCCCGGCTTCATAATCTTTGCTTTGGTTCATCTTGAGCGAAACAGATGGAAGTCAGACCTTCACCTCAAAATCGTGGTTCGCCATTTCTGCCTCGCGAGTCGCGAGCGAGCGACTCGATACTCGAGACTTCTGACGAGTTCACAAAAAGGAAGCAGCAATTTGGCGATTTAAAAAACAAACAAACAGAGTACTTTATTTACAAACACAAAGAGGTCAACGTGCGTACGTGCTGCTTTCCAACTTCGCGGTTTCAACAAACATATCTTCCGAGGTCTAAGCGGGAAAACGGTTCAGTCTCAACGTCGAGCAACAAATGTCTCAGTATATCGTTTTTTTTATTAAACTATATCAATAGGGCAAAGGAAAGTTACAATAAATTTGGCTATACATATGTACTGGCGCGCCTTGAAGTTGGAACACAATTTATTGATATTCATGTAATCAGTTCAGCAAATGAAAAAAAATCGATTAGAATTAAGTTCAAATAGCAACGCTGTGCCGATATGATTTAATTTGATTACATTTATTGATACCTCACTAGCTCTCCGAAACAGTGGCGTATCCAGGAATATTTTCCAGAAAAGGCGGGGGGGGGGGGGGGGGGGGGATGCTGGGGTGCCTGGGACTTCCATGACTTGGGGTAAGGGGTAAGGAGGTAAGTTCAAAATACATGTGTATATTAGAAGGTCGGCTAAATTTCGGGGGGGGGGGGGGAAGGGGGTCGGCTAAAGCCCCCCCCCCCCCCCCCGCCTAGGCCACTGCCCCGGAGGCCATACATAGGGGAGGAAATTCAACAGTTTAGGAATAATACAAATATATACAAATAATAAAAACAGTAATATTATTAGTAATAACAAAGACACATACAAATATGCATTACGGGAAACAGCGTGAAAAACAGACGAGGACGAACAAGAAACACTCGGGACAGCGCTTCTCTCGTGTGTTTCTTCTTCGTCCTCGTCTGTTTTTCGCACTGTTTCCTACGATGAATTCCCACCATCTCCGCGGAACCCAGGGACCCAGGGTTCAACCCCCACCCTTGCCCGTTTCGATGTGGATGAGCATCACACCGGCGTGCGGTCGTGTATCACTACTGCGTGGTGCACGTTAAGGACTCCCAGGCTAACATTGTTAAATGGCTGATCTACTGTGGGTAACAATGTCGCCATGCTCTGGCGGACTAACCTCCTGCTGTAGAAACAACTCACGACGTGTGTTTCTTCCCACCAACTCGCCCAATTATCTATTCTTCTATACATCACGGTTACATGCAGACTTGTACCGTACGCATTACAAGTAATTAAATTACTTGTAATCGATTAATTTTTGGAGTAATTTTGTAATCAGTTGATTACTTTCATTAGGCAGTGATCGCAAGAGTAATCTGATTACTTTTTGAAGTGATAAAAATTAATTCTAACCGTTACTTTTTTCACGCCCCCCCCCCCCCCCCCCCGCACGCACCATTTTTTTCTGAAATGACAAAACTAAAATTTGCTTCTTTTTTCGAACAAAAAAAACTATTTTTGCGGATCTCTAGGAAACGAGGTCAACCCCTTTGTATGTACAGTTTCTGTGGAATGTCCGTTTTTTCTTTTGAGCTGGGACTGGGATTGGGAAGCCCCAGGAAAGCCCCAGTGCGTGACAAAGGCCATTCAGGGCGAAGTTTGAGGGAGCAGAGTGTAGCTTTGTAAGTCCTTCGTTCAAACTAACCACCTCACGCACACACACACAGAAATAAGAAAAAAAAAACAATCCTGCATATGGTACCTACTCGCAGCCGTTAGGAGAACCAGAACCGAAGAATGTCTAAAGCGGCCGCAAAATATAACAAAGCCATTTCCAACACACGTCAGGATCCAGTATTTCCCCTACGTGGTCTTTGTGACAAGCAAGGTTTCGAGGTTGGAAGTAGTTCATTGCTATGAGCGCTAAAGATGTAAGTCTTCACACAATAAAGTAATCTGAAAAGTAACGGTTACATCTTAAAGTAATGACCAATTACTTTTGCTGTCGAGTAATCAAGTAATCTAATCGAATACTTTTTAGCCAAGAGTAATAGTAATTATAATCGATTACTTTTTTTAGTAACGTGTACAAGACTGTTACATGTGGCAGAAAAACAAAGTACATCAAGTTTCAAAGTGTATGACATACATAAGTTTGAAATCTACAGATCGAATGTCGGCTGGCAGCTTGTTCCATTCGGAAATAGACAATTGCAATGAAGACGTCTGAAAACTTTTGGTATGACATGGCTCTAGAGTCAAAAAGGGTAGGCGCCTTTCTGCCATTGAGACTGTGCGCCCAATAGAGGACTTCATATTGATCGACTTTCTTATCAGATGAACTGGATAAATAACTACGAATTATCGGTGCTCCGAGTGCGTCACGGTGCAGTATAGACTTATCAACGTCAGTCCTCTTATTGGTTTGTTTATAAGGCATTTTTGAACGGTTATTTCTTATTAGCTTTATAAAGATGATCAAAGTTGCAATCGCTGACCGTAAATGCATGGCATTTAGAATGATTGGTGTTGGAACGCAACAACTGACAATGTGTGATTGTAGTTGTAACTTGTAACATAACAAGGTCATCTCACAAAGAGGCAAAAGAAAGCCTCTTCAAACGTTCCAACAAGAGTTCTGATGCTTTATAAGTGCCACCATCGCGCCCCAATAACCGCAATCGGGTCTGTTTTTTTTTTGTTCTTTTTTTGCCGTGGTAACAAAGTAGGGCTTAGGATTCGACAGTCGTCGTCGTTTTTGAATCATCGATGCAACGGGACGAGCAGAGTAGTCTCCCCTAACTGATGCCGCTCGTTCGTCACCAGGCATATGATGTGGAAGGTCGTTCGGATTTCTATTTCTTTTTTTTTTTTTGTTCTGAAACAGCCATAGATTTCTGCGGCAGTTGCCAATAACGCGCTTCCCAAAGATACATCGTTCAACATCCATATGCGAGAATGTACATGTGCATGGCGGCAAAGCGCGGCGATGGGAGCATCTATCCTGGCAACCCCCCCCCCCCCCCTTCATCCCCCCATTCCCCCCTCTCCTTTTCTCCCATTTGTTTGCAGATTTTGCTATCAGCCAATCAATCATTGGTTGGGTGTCAGACGCTATTGGACCGCAATACGAAATACGAGAAAAGTGGCAAGATGGCTACTCCCGGATTGCTCTTGTGCGTGAAAAGAAAAAAAAAAAATCCTGGATACTTGCCGCAGTTATTTTGGATGGTTGCCATTACTTCCACCAGCTCGCCCGCACACTAACTGTATTTTTGCTAATCTTGAATGTCTCCTAAGGCCGACCGACATCTCGCTAAAATCATTCATTTCTCTTATTCCTGTATCTATCGCATCACCATAAAAGCATATCGTGTTTTGGATACACAATAGCGTTTTCTTTTATTTTCTATTTGCGCTAATTAAGTCAGAATTTGTTTTTAAGTCCCTCTTTCGTTCATGTCTAACAGCCCCCAACCCTTGTGATCCTCCCTGGGGGCTGCTTGGAATAACTGTACCAAATGACGGCATGATTCAAGGCGACGGGCACTCAAAGTGAGAGACAGTGTTAGTCCGCCTCACTGCATTTCGCTGATTTGTGTTTGCTGCGAAGAATCAGCATTAATTGCTGGTCCCCGCCTGGGCACAGGGCTGAGCACAACGCCAACCGTCCGCGGGGAGCTACAACCGAAGAGGTCTTAATTGTTTCGAATTAGGACGCAATAATTGAATAAATTCCTATCCCCTTTTCCGGGGGGCAGTCATCTGTGAGGACGGCGAGAGACGAATGTCCACGGAGCTGGCCTCGCGGGGATCGCTATCAAAGATTTACAACCGGAATACGCGCTTCTCTTCATGAGCCTCAAAATGAAACGTGGCGGCAAAGAGAGGACTACGGTCTTCCCGAACGCTTCCGGCAACCGTGCTCAGTTTCATCATGACGTGGAGCGCAGTGCGAGCTACCAGTCCACGATCCATCTTAGCCAAACACAAATCGAAAAACGCGCGGCGTCACTGCGGCTCGTGATCGCATTAACCAATCAACTGCCGACTTGCATCCACGTCACTGCGATATGTTCTGCCGTCTGAACCATTAAAGAATTGAACGGATCACGATTTCGGTATAATTCTTGGTGGCTTGGCTGTGGCGTATAATGCCTTCGCTACGGTTCATCCCACGGCGATGCGGAGATTCGCTTCCCGTTCTAAATTACGGGACAATGGAACGTCCAGAGAATCGTTCTCGCAAGGAGCGAATCCAGGCCAAGACACACGGTGCAAAAAATTTAAAAAAGGCAAAGACAGCGCGGGGGAGCTGAAAAGGGACGTTCGAAGATTTGCCACCATTTGAATTTCTAATTTCATTACCGGGTTTAGGGGGGGGGGGGGTAGTGTGAGAGAGAGAGAGGGAGCTGCTCGGCGGACATTAACTCGGCCTCCTTGCCTGCGTAGAACTCTGAGGCCGGAAACGAAGCTCGCCAGCGAAGGGCTCATCTGCATGCACGCGACCGTTCGGCGGGACTGCGGTGGAGCAACTTGATATTCTGCGGAGATATACCCGACTGCCCACCGTACCTGCGCGGCGCACGCTTGCAGCGGCGAGTTTGTCAGAATTTTTGTTCTCCCCTCTCCTCCTGCACTTTCAATCAACATTACGCTGGTTCTTTAATATGATTACTGGCGGGGACCCACACCGCGTGGGTGGAACTGGAGGCAGAGGTTTGGCGCGTTGAATGTCCGCTTTGCGTTGAAATTTGCATACCCCTTTTATTATCGGAGAATATGAAAGGATTTCCACCTTCACCAATTATGCCTTTCGTAGGAATTATCCGCATTATGAGAGTCGGGTCTTTCTTTGTATAAGGAACTATTGTTTAGGGTGTTTCCCGTAGACGTGATGTCGTCCCCTGGTGGGCTTACCAAGGTAGGTTACTGGGATGAACTTTTTTTTTTTGTGTAACAACATTTTGTAGATTGCAAGAAATGAAGAGAACTTCGTGAATCACGCAGAAAAGAGTGAGATAGTATACGACCTTGACTAACTGATCATCGGCCTGCAACGCCCACCGGGGCCCCCATCCCAAAATGTGTGCAGACCAGACCTTCTCGAATACGAGTACTGGTCGGCGTGGCTTCTTATCCCTGCCAGCTTGGCATCGCTGATGATGGTTCCTGTATGGGAAACGAAGAGTCCGATTTTTTGTCTTATTATTACAATTAAAAAAAAACAGAGAACCAAGAAAACACCAGTTGTAGAAAGGAGGAGAGAGATACGTTGCTTGACAATTGCAGTTCGTTCGATAGGATAATAACTACCAAAGGGGCTACAGTACTTACCAGAGCCGCGGAGCTTATTTAAAAGTATAGCTGATTATTTACTTTGTCAAGATTGGCATTCTCCAATATAAATATTTCCACATTGTTCAGGTTTGGTTTAGCAGTCTTTTTCCATCGTAATGATTGGGAAATGCTCGAGGGAATGTAAAAACCTTAAACTGTAAAAAAAAAAAAAAAAAAATCACCAGAATAGATTTGGAGTTCTACTTCAGAAAATAACATTCCGCTGCCTCGAGGTTTTGTTTCTTCTTTTCCGTTTGCTAAGCACTGTTCGTCGAGCGCGGAGTTCAGGATCGCGAAGTCAGACACAGTCCCGACGAGGCTGCAGCTCGGCGTGTAGCGAGCAACGGAGCAGCCTCTACTCGAGCGCCGCAGCGGAGAACATATCCTAACGAAATTGGGTTTCCCAAGAAACAGATCGAAGCTGTCGCACGCAAACAGCGCAGAGGCCAAAGCAGCCAGACCTTTTTTGTTGGTTCGCCGTCTCGTTATTTTCGCTGCTTGCACTATACTTTGCTTCGGCGCTCGCCGGTGGTATACCTTCGGCGTTTCTTGGGGCAGGGCCACGGAGAATGGGATCGGGGATTTCTCCGGGCCCCTTCGGAGCTTGAACAGAGAGCACTGATATGCGGAGTGAAAAATGGCGCCGCTCTAGAGATCGCCTGGTGGGACAATGGCACCCGTATAGAGCCGCAAAATGAAACATTTGCTTCCGGGAAACGTTTCGTTTTCTGGCTCCGATTGCCTCCACGCAAGTGGCGGCGATTTTCCAAGTGGCGTCGTTTCCACCGCGTTTTCGAGTCTGCACTGTGCACTTTTCGTTTTCGAAAATGGCTTTACCTTTGCAGCTATCTGGAGGCGCCCAAAGAATGTTCGAAAAACCTGAGAAACGAGAACATGGTCGTACAGGCTGCCAAGCTCAAAGAACCTTTCGAAGTCTTGTCAGTGTTCTCCCTCGGGGCTTCTTTGTCGGCGTATTTTGTAAACCCAGCCGACTGAAATCAATTATTTTTTTTTTATAGAGCGGAAGCGCTTAAGCTGCATTCACACTGGCGTTCGAATGGTAACAGCGAAGCGGATTCGCTCGTTTTCATCATCGAAAACGCAGAAAATAGACCCTTTTTGAAAGTCGGTATACCCACTCTGTGCAAAGACGATGCTCTAAGGGCAGCACTACACAGCTTCTCCCACCATAAAAAGTAAAATCATAAAGCAAAAAGCAGAAAAGAATTTGGACATTTTACGTCAGCTTCAATTCTCGAAGTTTAGTGTGCTTCATTTAGGTATGGTGCCTGGAGAGCGTCTCTGACTGGTGTGATTAGAGTCCTATCTCGCCTAAAGTCACAGAATTATGAGAAAGCATCGCCAGGCTCCACGTTTAGTCGCCATTTTGGCTCCTGAAATTAGCAATTGCTCCTTGAATTCTCCGTTCTTGGTGAACCGATCTAAATTCCCTGGTGACGGGTAGCTTTACAGGGACGTTTCTTGTATACCCAGATTTTGCTATCCACACACCGGAAAAACATACCTACATCTTCGTACCGCCATCACATGCGGTATCGGCGCTTGGGGGCATTGAAACATAATTTGTTCGTCTTTCAATACGCAAGAAGAACAATATGAGTGAGAGAAATCTGTGGAGATGTGCCTGATTGATAAGTTGATTGCATAAACAGTGCCAAATAATTTTATATTGGGGAGGAATGCCCTTAGTACGATGATGCTCCATGGCAATCTTGGTGCGTCTGTTTTAGAACGACCCTCTCGAAGCTTCGAAGATATGAAGGGGCCGAAATGGCGATTGCCATGGCAACGGACACCGATCAGCCAATCACCTTGCGAGGTCTTGGTCGTCTGTATGTTAGTATCTGTTTGTGTCCGGCTAGCAGGCAGGGAAGGCAATGGCGCTACTTTCCCTAAATCAAGTGACTATTTTTTTTTATTTGACACATTATTAGTCCAAGTTAAGGACTTCAATAGGAGTGGTAATTACAAACACAAACACAAATACAAACTGCAATCGAAGCACACACAAAAACGCCGGTACACAAAATACAAACCAATAAGCGGCATTCAATGCACAAACGAGTACATATATAGGAATATGCAAATAGTAATGTTGTCTCAAAATAAGATGAAAGCAACTTAGAATAATGGAGTGAAACAACATTTTCTGGTAGCCCTTTTCCTTCTCGCACTGTGGGGGGAAAAAGAGAGAACTTGAAACAATCTTTATTAAGCGAGGATTCATGCAAGTAACACGAGTGCTTGTTCCGAGTGATACGCGACTTGTATGTCACATAACTTGATGGGTTTATGAGCAGTCAATCAAAAAGAATAATAAAAAGAAACTTCAAGCGCTTATTTTTTCGTCTAGAATCAAGCGAGGAAAGATTAGATTGCGCGTACAGCTCTGTTTGTGAATCTAGTCTACGATACTTAAAAAAATAAAACATAAGGCTAATCGTGTCACGTGTTCGACATCAAGGATATGGTTTTTCGTGTGCGGGTCCCCTACTTCAGACGTATACTCTAACAGAGGCCGTATCAGCATTTTGTAAGCGAGCAGTTTTGTTTCAGTGGTTGCCAATTTTAAAGACAGCCGTAGAAAGGCCAGTCTTGTATAGCATTTTTAACGAGGTTTGTTACATGTACGTTCCATCGAAGATCACTAATAATAGTAACGCCAAGGTATTTGTAACTGTAAACTGTTTCCAAAAGAACACTACCCAGACAGTAAGGGCATATTAGCGGTTCTAGCTTATATGTGATGGACATACAGACTTTTTTTTTCATATAAAGAGACATTTGCCATTTCCTGCACCATTTCTGAATTTCAAATACAGACGCGCTTAGGTTTATTTGGTCAGACGCAGTTATAACATTGGTGTACACAATATAATCATCTACAAACAGCCTAGCCTGCACCGGTATCTCCTTTATCAGATCATTTATGAAAATTATAAAGAGCAAAGGACCCAGAACCGAGGCTTGTGGTACCCCAGAATGAACGGCAGAGGGGTCTGAGCATCTATCTTCAGTACTACTTTAAAACTGCATTCTATCGGAAAGAAGCGCCTCGATCCATCCTAACAGTGTTTGATTTTTTAACATAGGTGTTAATTTGTACATTAATTTTTTATGGTTCACTTTGTCGAAAGCTTTCTTAAATATAAAAAATGACGTCGATCTGTCCTCTACTCTTTAGTTTTTAGAAAAGAAATCTACGACTTCCGTTAGTTGCGTAAGTGTAGATAGCCCTTTTCGGAATCCGTGTCGGCCACAGTTAAGTAAGCCGTGCTCTGCTATAAATATATGAATACGCTTGGAGGTGATGTGCTCTAATATTTTACAGCAGGTTGGGAAATTGGCCAATAATTTGGTGCCGAGCACGGGTTTCCGTCCTTAAATATTAAAATGCCTTTACCCAATCTCCAGTCGTTTGGAACTGATGAGCTATCGAGCGATTTCTTAAAAACAAGAAATAGATACTTCGATGACCATTCAGCGTACCTTTTCAAGAACAAATGTTATATTTGGTCAGGTCTCCGGTTTTGTTTGGATCGACATCAAGAAGCAATGAGAAATTTCCTTCCTCGGATAGTTCCACATCAGCAATTGGTGGTATGGTGGTGAATTCATCGAATTCGGTTACCGCGCCACCATAGCAAGAAAATACTCGGAACAAAAAAGCTATTTAACGCGTTTGTTACGTTGACCTTTTCTAAAACAACCTGGTCATCTACTAGAAGTTTAGTCACACTAGTGTTTCGTGGTGAAAGATGCTTCCAAAACGTTTTCAAAGAGTGCTTGAGAATCCTTTTCATGGTTACATTAAAAAGTGGTACTGGGCTTTTTGTATCATTCTTTTCAGATCTAATAATAATAATAATGTTTATTTTTCCATCAAACAAATCATGGAGGGAGACCGAGAAAAAAAGCTGCATCGTGCAGCTTGACGAGTCCCCGGCCCCGCTCTTACACAAACAGCAGTGACACAAGAACGAAAATTAACGAGACACAATAGTAGTCAAAAAGTAATCAGGCGGACATTCACGTTTTTCGTAGTAACAGATGATGCATATATTGAGAGTTGTATGTAACTATGTAACGATGTAACACATGTTACATAGATACATTGAGAAGATACATACACAGGAAATATTATACATATCTATATTGAGATATATATACTCAGAAAACAAGAAGTATTATACATCTGAAATCTCTAGAAAATACTACTAAAAAAGGAAAACAATTCTCGAATATATTTTCTCGGTGACTTAATAGGATCAATATTTTTAAAGCCAAGAAAATTAAGTTAGTTTGGAAGCGTATTAGATAACATTTGCTCAGCATTGGTCGTTCTATATTAGGTAACTTCCGATTTTGCAAACTTCGAGTGGGGTAAGTTGGCACTTTTGGAGCGAGAGAAGACAGGGCAATCAAATTAAGATAATATTTTTTTTTGTAATTCAGATTTATAACACACGCACAAACGATAATTGGATATATTATTAACATTCATCAATTTTAAACTTACTGCTCTATGTTCCGACACCTCAACATATCACTCACTGAGGCACCCTGTGAACCGCGCCATCGTTTTCTACATCGCGAAACTTTTCATTTTTCATATATTATTTCTGTTCTAGTCCACGGATTGTTACTGTGGTTTCTTCTCTCTTTCCCGGGACAAACTGAGTAATGCAGTGGGTAACTATCTCTGTAATTTTATTCCGGAGTTGATCAACATTTGATTTATACCCCAGACTAATCTGCTTGAAGAATCGACTATGTTTAAAATAGCCACGTCATCCGCACGATTAAAATCTCTGTAGGTAGTGATTTCAGAAAGCGCCGAAGGAATTTTCTTTAAATCTAGAGATAAAATCCCCATAGAGTGATCGGATATACCTAGCAAGACTCGGCATTAGTAAGAATATAACGGTAAGAATATAAATCGAGTATATAGATTTGCTTTCTCCTTGATTTCTCGTAAATTTCTCTGCAGCTTGAGTCAAGCCACGCAAAAACCTCATGTCTCTCAAAGCCGAAGAGAGTGAGACATCACGAGTACCAAATGCACCCCAATTGTCCTCCCCGACATTGAAATCGCCTGCAATTATTACATTCTAATATCGATTTTATTAATTTTATTTATTATTAGTTTTTAGATTTGCAATATTATTTTTTATTAACATTTGTATTATTTATAAAAATATTTATTTTGTTAATTTCTTTCTGTCAATACGCAGTTTTATTAGAAAGTGGTTTAGCTTCTGAACGAAGTCAAGATTCGTGCAAAATGGGTGATAAACTGCATTATGATCTCCGATTTCGTCAGTGTCAGTATGCACCATACGCTTTCAATGTCAGGGGTGTCGTCGATCACAAGACAATAGATACAGTTTTTTTACTACAATGGCCACTCCACTCCCTCTGCTCGCGCGATCGTTTCTGATGATGGTGAACCCCGGTGGAACAATTTCACAATTCAAAACAGAAGGACACAACCACGTGTTGGTTACAATTACGACAGAAGGGTCATATTCGACGAGGACGTTTTCTGAAAAAAAGCGTTTTATTCAGGATGCTTCGCGCATTTAGATTAATGATGGAAAAGGTGTCTTCATTGTCAATCCTTCTTCGTCATTCTCTTCGAGGTTGAACGTCCCTTGTTTCCCCTTCTGTGATGAGCACCCTTTGCCCTGGTTGCTCTTGCCAGGTGTACGTAGTTCCATTTATCTTCAGTTTGTCATATACAAGAAATAATTTTTTCCCTTTGCTCTATTTTCTCGAAAACTTTCTAAAAGCTTTTTTCGCAGATTTCTCACCTAGTTCTCACCTCTTTCACAAAAAAATAAAAAAAAAAAATGTTTTTGTTCGTTTTTTTTTTTTTTTTTTTTTTTTTTAGCGCAGCGCATTTCGAAGACTTTCCTTTTTTCCATTAAAGTTAACGAGTCGCAAGATTACCGGTCGAGATTTATCGGAGAATATATTTTCAAGCCTGTGAATACAATTAACCCTACTGACGTCTAAGTTTAGCTTTGCTTTAAATATCCCATAAACGATCTCCTCTGTGAATTGCTGTCCTGCTTCTCGCGTAGGCTCCTCGATGCCATAAATAACAAGATTATTTTGCCTACTCTTATTCTCCAAATCATCCATTTTCATTTAAAGATTTTTAATCGACGTTTCCAGAACCTCGACATGCTCAACTGATGAATCTAGCCTCGTTGAGAAATCCTTAACCAGGTCTTTCGATGCCTAGACGGCCTCCAGTCTTTTATCAAAATTTGCATAGTCTCGTTTTATTTCTACGCCGTCCTCTGCTATCTGCTTTTGTCCAAATAAAATTGGAAGCATAATCTCTATAGTTTCAGGCCCTGGATTTAGTTCGACATTTTCACTGAGATCCAAAACCAACGAGACGACATATGCTCATATGCAATGTCACAAAATGCCTGCGGGCTTGGCAACATGATTATAAAAAAAAAAAACGATTACTTCTTAAACAACGATAACATTGACTGGTACGAACCTGCCGTGGCTGTTCCATGATTCTTTCGCGTCAGGGATGATACTGCAGAGTTGTTGATATCGGGATCGAGAAACCGCTTCTAGATGATCCGATGACTTGATGATTCCAACAGGGATACCTTGCTGCAGTAGTAGAATCTGTACAAAAAACAGTAGTGGATTAGGCGTTCCTACTTGCTTCGTGCCGCCAAGCCCATACGTCTCGCCCATACATCGAAAATGGTCCTGAAGTGGCAGAAAATGACGTCGCAGAAGCCGGAGTGTCATGATGTCGGATGTCGCGATCCTGGCGGTTGGTCGTAGAAATGCTGGCGAAAAGCACGAGGGAACGCGAGTGTCGCTGTCGTCGCGGCGTCCCAATTTCTGGCTGCCGAAGTTTCCGTGGACTGTCCAGCTGAAGAACGACCTGCGGCAGAAGAGGCGTCTGCCACATCCATGGCATCGCCGCTGGGACACCGCCAGGATCGCGACCGGCGGCAGCATGACACTTCTATGACATCATCAGGTGGAAATCGAGGCACTTCCTTGGACGCGGTAGACACACCAGTCTGAGACGCGTTCCAGACACCATAACTTAAGCGAGCTCTATTTCCTATCACCACCAGTAGAGCGGCAATATCGGAGTTCTAGGGGCTGCTACAAGACGGCTCCGACTTTTGATAAGCAGGGATAATGTATTGGATCTTTAAGCAACCGTGTTCGCAACCGCTTTGTGGACGCGGTCCGACCGCCAGTATGAATTCGGCGTTAATGCCCCTTTCCGGCGAAATCCGGTGGCGTCCGTACGCAAAAACCCACTTGATCGCAGGGTGCGCGCCGCTTCATCGCCGCCGCACTTTCACTTTCTCTCCATTGCTGTCGCCCCTCGTACAACCACGTCATATGTGGCAAAGCGCGCAATAACCCCCTCCATCTCGCCACCGCCCGCTCAGCAGCAGCTCCGGAAACGCAGCCGCCGCCGCTTCGGGGTTCTGGGAAGTTCTCCGGCGCGTCTACAAAATACTCCTCCAAATGACGTGCGAGACTTCATGTGCTCGTGTTTCGGATCTGTACAATTCTTTACCATCGTGGAGGGGGACATTTTAATGTAGAAGTGTCTCAGGCCGTGTGTTGGTTACAGCTTCAATCTCAACCTCGTCCCTGATGGTCGTCAGCTCACCACCAGGAACGGAACGTGCATCGATCTCGTTTTTGAAAGAGGTGTGAGCATAATTCGAAACTGCGCGCACATTCTGGCGTACTAGATGGATCACAAAGTCATCCTCGCAATTTCCAAATACAATACGAAAAAAAAAAAGAAACAGCAACCAAAACCACTTTCTACAAGAGCGTTTCCACCCAAAAGAACCTCTCGGAGTCAATTGCTCGTAAAAGCATTCCGCAAAACCGCACATCTCCAAGCCAAGCTCCTCAAGCAACAATCTTAAAGCCCATAAGCAAATCTCCGAAAAAGATCATATTTCAACAACGCAGCAGCTGCCGTTGTCCTTCGCAGCACATTTCGTGTGGTCGTTTGCAAGTTTTGATTTTTTAAGAGCAAACTGAGGGCAGCTTTTTAGTAAACAAGTGTTCAGTAATATGTCCCGCCGGCATATTTAATGCTTGTGGCAGCGATTGAACTTTGCCTTTAACGTCATTAATGCAGAATCACGCCGCAAAGTTTAGTGATATTCGCTAAAAAGAACGTATACGGTTGAGTCAATTTTGCGAACTCATTCCACTCAATCTGGCAGACCCAGTGTGTGAATCAGGGGGCAGTATTTCAAATGTAAAAATCAATTATATTGAAAAAATAAAAGCTGCGGAAATGAAATGTTATTTGATATAAAATATCGGTAAATATGCGCCCATTTTAGTCAAAAAAAAAAGTAATGTTGTGTGAAAAACACATATTGCAGAAATAAAAAGTTGAGATCTGCATTTTGTGATCTGCTGATCGTAATCATTAAATCGAAGTTAACTTCTTCTATGAATCCAAGAATAACTTTAAAAAATATATATTTTATTGAAAATATCTAAATAATATTGTCGAAGCACCATACATTTTGCCTGTCTATTCCTTTACCGTTGCCATTGCCGTTCTTTTCCGAATTACGCCTTTTTTGACGGACAGTGTGGTGCACTTGGAAGTGACATCCGATGAGTCGGAGTGCAGTTGCCGAAAACGGCACTAGATTTGTCCGTGTGGCTAATTGGTATACCACCAATGAAGCCAACACAGTTTTATATCGGCCATTGTCGATGTGCGCAACCAAACACTTCGCTGTAGTCGGCTTTCCACGATTGACCCCGAGATCACAATGAAGCTCCTCAGCTGCCATGCAGTAGCACGTTTGTCCTTATAGACCTTTTCATTTTAGTAGTTGCCTCATCGGCGGATAGAGGGCGCTGACGCGCTCAGCGCCATTATGTTGCTTCAATTTGGTTGGTTTCGGTTCCAACGTGAACACGGCTATGTTGTTGTTTTACGTTGTTTTTGCTTAATTTGGTGATACGATTATTTTTCTTATAGCACAAAACTAATGAAACAGTGGTACTGAGCCACTTTGAGGACTACGAGGTGTATTTAGCCTTAATTGCGGGCTTTTTTTTACTAATTTCTTTGATGATCTGATTATGGTCGGTTGAAAAACGCCTGACTGATGTAGAGGGAACATTACCATCGTCTACGGCCGTACCCGATGACAGCAGTTTCCGGGAAAGCAAACTAATGAAGAGACTAACACGTGAATGTAAAAAATCATATCGACAGCTTGATTAGCAATGTTCTGAATTGGCCAGAACAGATGAACTCGCGAGTTTACTACTCACTGTTTGGTTTGCGTGGGCACCCAACCTTTAGTGAACTTCGTAGACTAAAAACGTATCGTATAATGACGCAGATAATTGATATAAACAATTAGTATCGTCTCGGCCTCTTTTTTTTTTTAATTCAGTACTCGAACATGCTTTGACAGGCCGAGTAGAAATTGAAGTACGGAGAAGCAGCATTTCGCGATATGAACCCCAAGAAATAAATTATTTTTATATAAACATTTGCGTACTCAAGATATGATATATGTGGCAGGCCCGTCAAATTAAATCTGGCATTTGTCTTCCGTAAAATTGGCCAAATAAAATTAAAAGGCGCAGGAGGAGAAATACCTCGGAACGTTTGGCACTAGGCACCACTTCACGGACCTGTGTGAACAAATATTTATTCGTTTTTACAGAATCGCTGTCTAAACTTCGGCGTCGCCAGCCACCAAAAGTAAACCTCTATTCGCCATCGACAATCCTGGACTCAAGTAATTGTTATGCAGACGGCTTTTTTTTTTTTTTTTGGCGTCAAAAATTGCTGATTTTAGATACTGGCAAAAGTTAAAAGAGAGTACGCCAAAGAAAAAAAAAAGCGTCGTCATTATTGCGCATGCGCCGAACCCAAACTAGGTTTTGGATTTGCAAATAGAAACGACGTTATTTCTTTGTGCACGCCATTCTAAAACTCGCTACTGTTAAGTGTCTGTAGCAGTTTCTTACGCGGGAAGTCCCAACTTTTGTGTTAAAATAAATTAAGTGGATAGCGCAAGTTATCTAAATATAATGAATAAATCACTGTCGAAATGGGAGCGAGCACGGTACACAATTTCTTAAACTTCGTAAGTAAACCGACCAACCGAATGTTTACGTCGCAAAAAAAGATTGAGAACCTTATACACTCTATGTGGGTCTGACATTATGAACAAACGTATCGCCTGATGTTGACGTACCATTACTTCTAGCCTCAGATAAAATACAAGTTAAACGATCGTTGTCTATATTCTCCGCGAGTTTCCTCACATATTCAAAAGAAACTGTTTTCGATATATTATGAATACAAAGAACGATACTTCCTGGAAATACAGATAATCTCCTTGCGCTCCTTCCGATCAAAATGCCTGATATAAATATCCGCGCTTCTCACTGAGAATGCTCCGCTACTGTTAGTAAACAAACCTCAGTCGTCATAAGGACCTGTGAACTATCGTAATGTCTTAGTCGTCGAGTAGACGTATCGGACTAAAATTTCCGAAGTAAGGCAAGAAAGCGCGGTGAAACGCGACGAAAAACACGAATACAACGCATCCGCCAAGGCGCGGAGGGGAGAGCGGAACAGCAAGTTGAAGCAACCTAATGGCTGCCGCGTCACGTGATTCCAAGATGGCAGCGCCCATGCGGAGGAGGATGAAAAGGTCTATATTATGTAACCACTGCATCTCTTACTCATCGCATTGGTTAAAGGTTGAACTGATTAAACGAGACAAAATATTAGCGTTGCAAGGTCGTCGTGGCGTGGTCTGCAATACAAGACCTTGTTAAAGTGTAGATATTCGGCAAGAAAAGGGGAGGTTCGGGCTCGGCAGCCGCGCGCAATACAGCTTTAATGTTATTGGTCTCACGCGCGCTCCACCGCGGCATGCAGGACGCGTGAAAAATGTGGCCGTGCTCGATAGCGTTGCCCGGTCCTTCAGTGGCCGCTAGAAATTAATGCGCCTTCTTCGCCGAGCCCACTAATGAGAATGAATCGCGTCGGACATGGGGCCGGAAAAAAGAAGGCGCCGATAAAACCAAGCGAGCGCTCGCTTTCCCACAGCACCCCGCAACGCGCAGTGCCGACAGCGGAGATAGCCGTGCACGTCGTCGTGTCCGCCGGCTTCGAAGGTTGAAGCGGGTATCTCGCACCGTTCCCCCTCGCATTTGTTAGCGGAACTTGCAATTTGTTTCGAGAGCTTATGCTCGCCATACGCACCGGAACACCGCATGTCGTCTTGAATCTATGTTGTCGCTATATGATCGCGGGCAAAAATAATCTATAAACGGTTTCGATAAAACGAAAACGCGCTCGGCAGCAATGACTGTTTTTGGCCCAACGGCGCTTCGAACGCGGAGATGTAGCTTCGACGTTTGTTCTTGGTGTTTATTAATGCGCGCAGTTTGAGCGAGACGTCGATTCACTCGGTAATGAGGCGCAATTAAATTTTGATGCGAACAGAACGTTCCATCGCGTATTCCCTCGACGCGAAACAATATCGTCACTTCTTTCTACGTTATCGCGGTATGGATGGGACTCTCGAGAAATTAAACGTAAAAACAAACGAAAACGAAGCACCATTCTTAATTGCCACTCTAGAATGCCGTTATGTCGGGCGATATATTTTCGCTACAATGCACCAACAGACAACGCACGTTCAGTTACCTCCCGAAGGAGGTGCCGTCCGCTCGAACCTTCCTACCGTTGCGATGATTGGTCTGTTATCCCTCGCGACGCTCACAATTAAAAATGCGCGCAACCGTAGATCTCAGGATGGGTCGGGTGCCCGCTGGCAAGGTCTCGATAAGCTTGACCCTCGCGCCTGATAAGCGCACGGTCGCGGCGCCGCTAACGAGCGCAATTAATGTCCCCGAGTGACGGGGGACTTGGCTTCAAACTGCCGCGCTCGGCATGCTCGGACGTCGCTCGCACGAAACGAAGCGGCAATACGACAAAAATACATAATTAAAAAGTTAAAAAAAAAATAACCCGAGCTGTTCAGGGTAATGAACGCGCATGGGGAGTTTATTATTCCTTTTGGATCGCGTGGCCCGGCGTGTCTCCGCCAAGTTCTCCGCGGCGCTTCGCTATCTGTCTCGGGCGGTGCGGGTGTGAAATGTTTTCGCGAGCCCAGCTCGTGTCCCTCGTCCGAGTGCTGTGCACACACACGCATGCTCTTTTTGTCTCGAAGTTGATGCAGGAAAACGCTCGGTTCGCTGATAGGGGATGATTGAGCGTCATAGTAATGAGGCCACGCGGACATTTGCTTCCTTTGTTTTCGGTCCTCCTTTATAGCTTTTCTGTACCACCCTCCCCCCCGTGCGTAATAGCTATTCCGCTCGTCGTCCGTCTGCCGCTATCTCCGGGCCGATTATTTCTCGCTCGGTCGCGGCGACGCGTATCTCTCTCTCTCTCTCTCTCTCTTGACGCGTACGAGAGACGAGGCGGCGAGGGGACAGCGAGGGCCGTGATTAATCGAGTGGCGATGAGACTGCGTTTTTGATGAATAACAAGTTGCGACCGGCGCCGTGCATGTGGACGCGCGGTGGCGCGTCACCAATGTTTTGAGTGTCGGCTACTGGTATACCGACTGGACTACGTTGATCGCAGGAGAACGGGGCAAGCGCTTCGCGTCGGGCGTCGCACGTGGTGGTGTTCCAGTAGCGTACCTTGCGAGGCTAGTTTGTTTGTTTCAGTTAAACAAATAGAATAGCGAAAAAAAAAAAGCTACACGAAGTAAGCGAGACAAGGCTGTCATCGAATATAAGGGACGCAACAACCAGAGGCCCTAAACTCGTCAAACACAAAGTTGAAGCCCAAAGTTCGCGGAGCGCGCCGACTGGACGTCGGCGAAAAAAAAAAAGCACGAAGTCATCGTAGTGATAAGCCAATCGGTGCGCTCCATCAACCTGGGCCCCAACTTTGTGTTTGTGTAGTTTAGAGGTTCAGGGCTAGGTAAAATCGCAGTGTAATTTTCCGCAGATTGCCTCCGCTGGTTACCCTTCCTCGTGACTATTGAAGTGCGACAACAATGGCTGTTCTCATTGGTTGGAGAAATTACTGAAAGGCTAAAGACTGGTGCTTTGAGGTGGTGCAGGGACATTTGATAATCTGATATTGTCTAGGACGTACCCCGGGACACGGCATGACGTCATACACAGCGACGCCGGAACAAATATCTCGATCCCAGACTGCCTCGCGCACCGACGCTTCTCTCATCGCCTGCTCGACTCTCGGTCGGCTATCTTAGGCTTAGCCTATGTCTGCTCCGGTGCTGCGCTTTGTCTGCCCGGTATTTCGGCTGGCTTTCGATACGATCGGCGCACCCAAAGAAGTTTCGATGCGCACGCGCAGTCACAGCACGACGGAAGGCAACAAACGCGTGCTGGAAGCCGAGCATCTAGGGGCCTTCTTAGCATGCGTGCGCTCGCTTTTCAAAGCCACGCTCTGACGACTTTCTGCCGACTTTCTGCTGGACAAACAAGTGTTGGGCTCCGAATCTCTACTGTCCGACGCCAATTTTGTGGACGCCGCCACGTAAATATGGGACAAACAACCGCGTTGTTGTCAGCCCAATATCTACATGGCGGCGCCCATTAACCGAGTGTTCCTTGGCCACGCGTACTTTCGTAACACTTCGCTCCGTATCTGGAGAATACGGATGCCACCTGCTGCCCACTATAACCTCCTCGGATATTGTACGCTGCCCGGCAATGTTAACGCGAACACGACATGGGTGCTAGATAACAGAAAGAATAAAACATAGAGAGGACGAAACACAGAGGAGTACATTCTTTATTGAAAGAATGTGCTTGCCTGTGTTACGTCCTCTCTATGTTTTATTTCTGTTTTATATATATATATATATATATATATATACAGAAATTCGGTATTGCGAAAACTACGCGTCGCAACAAAAAAAGGTTTGTGGCGTTTTGGTCCTGGGCCAGGGCCCTATTTAGGAAAATTATTAAAGTTCGAGATAATTAGATTGTTAATTATTTTTGCGTAATTAACTTTTTCAAAAATGCATTTAAGGGCATGGTTTCAATTAGAAAATTGCTCAGCATCATAGAAAAACAGTAAATCAACAAATTGCAGAACGATAGAAGGCACGCGAAGCATTTTACGGCTTTCTAAAAAACCGCACAAATTCGACGGGTTTTTAAGTTTCGGTTTGCTATCGGAGCGCATCTCGGCCCCGACGGCACCGCGCCCCGTGGAGAAATAGTGCAACCAGCCTCTGCTGCGTCGCGCGATGACAGCGCAGCAGAGGTTGGTTGCCCTATTTCTCCACGGGGCACGGTGCCGTCGGGGCCGAGATGCGCTCCGATAGCAAACCGAAACTTAAAAGCCCGTCGAATTTGTGCGTTTTTTTAGAAAGCCGTAAAATGCTTCGCGTGCCTTCTATCGTTCTGCAATTTGTTGATTTACTGTTTTTCTATGATGCTGAGCAATTTTCTAATTGAAACCATGCCCTTAAATGCACTTTTGTAAAAATTAATTACGCAAAAATAATTAACAATCTAATTATCTCGAACTTTAATAATTTTCCTAAATAGGCCCCTGGCCCAGGACCAAAACGACACAAACCTTTTTTTGTTGCGACGCGTAGTTTTCGCAATACCGAATTTGTCCACCTTTCGTGAAACACCCTGTATATATACTTCACCAACACGCTTGTTAGAGATATGACATCGGTTATTTTTTGCACTTTACTGAAATGTCATTGGCTAGCGTACACTTTTAACCCTTAGGTTAGGATCCCAAATGAGCGCTTTCCACCACACTAGTGGTCGCAGCCTTTTGATTGTAAGAGAAAAGTAGAAAACGCCGGCGATCGCTTGTTCGCGATAAGAGTGTCGGGCAGTGTACGCGCAGGCTGATCTCATTGACAATTCCTTCGGGCTAGGCATCGGGAGATTCAACAATCTGCGGGAAACGACTGGCGAGTTACGTTGAAAGGACTGATTTCACTGAAGAGCCTTTGATTACGTTTCACTCTGTTGCGGAGTGCTGAGCTCGAGGTAAGCAACACGCCGTGTGCCGCTTGGTTATCGTGGTATCTTTAGCAGAATATAATTTGGTATCGAAGAAGAAAGGACGACATAAATTGATTTTAGCAACTTTCGTCCTGTCATACACACAATCATAATTTGAGTTTTAATTTGTGACGGAGCGGCTGGAGGGATGGATTTTTATGGTAATAATCGAACCTGTAAAATAAAGATTTCAGAGACAATTCATGATGTTAAGGACTCTAGTTTTTATCGGCTGCGAGCCCTTCTTTTCGAGCATGCCGTATGAATTCTCACGCCACGAGCTTATAGAGTCGAGACTGACACGCTTCCTCGGTCCTTAGACATCGGCTTTTAAACGTCCTCATCATCACGCCCCGTTCATCAGTGTGGCAGCTGCCGCCGGGAGCGAGGAATAATTGAAAGCCTCTCGGACCGAAACGCGGGAGAGGCCAGCGAGGTTAAGAGCGCATCAGAGCCGAGGCACGCCGCTCCGCGTGATGGAGTGACTGCTCCGCGGCGGCCGAGGAATTTCACGCCCGTGTCCCGGCACTACGGGAGAGGCCCGCCTAGCAGACAAGGCCTGAAGCTCCCTCCCCCCGACGTCATCTCTAGTGAATCCACGCAGCGCGCCTTGCAGCGTCTCAGAAGAACCGCGACGCTAGCACGCGGCTATGACAAGACAGAAGCGTCTGCCGCTTTGAAGGGTCTCTCTTCGATCTTCAGCGTGTTTGCCGCTTGGGGCGGGATCCACCAACGATGACGTCACGCGCAGGCCTTCCCTTTTATGCGGTATTGGAGAGGCCAGGTGTCTCCGAGCCTTTGTCTCGACGGGGCGGCCGCCGCCTCCGAGGGACGACGAAGGAGGAGGGGGGCACCGCCCCTCTTTGCATCCGAGCAAGGGGGCGAAGTGACGAGACAGGTGCTGGCTGTCAGCGCCGCTCGTCCGCGCTCAAATTGTTTACGCCGTCGCGCCTTCCCCGCAACGGAAATATTGGGGTCGCCGTGTCGACGGGAGGTAGACGAGTCGGCGTTGTTTGTGTGCCCCGGAGCCATTGACCTGGTCGGAGGTGATTCCGCTAATGAGGCCCATTAGAGGCGAATGGAGCCGACGACAGCGACCGAATGGAACCGGAAGGTCTCTCGGTTGGGCTTCTCCGGCCACTCGGGCTGTTAGTGCTTCGCGTTCGTATTTACTCTCGGCATTGGGAGAGTTCCTGTATAGGCTCCCTACGGGAGCCAGAGTTGCGCGTTCATCTCCGTAGCGCCGTCTTTCCTGCATGGCATCTTGATCCCGCTCGTCACGTGACTGAATTCGGCGAATAGCGGCGCCGCGCGCTCAAAGCAGGGGAACGTCCGCCGGGGCGCGTGCAAAGTCTACTTTCCTGCACGGCACTTGATCCGGCTCCTCACGTGATCGGATCTCGGCGAATAGCGGCGCGGCGGCACGTGGAAAACAGACGCGCAACTCTGGCTCCCGTAGGGAGCCTATACAGGAACTCTAGGCATTGGAATCGCTGAGTGCTCTCCGCCGGTTGGGTGCTGCTATCTAGAGAAAATTGCGGGCCAAAGCAGGGCGGAGCAAATTTTTTTAAGAATATATTTCTTAAGGATTACATAAAAGTGTCTCCTCTAGTATCGCCAACGAGGAATCAATGATTGCCGCAATATAAAAATACTAACACCGCGAAACAACGAAGCAGTGTCAAAGAACAATAAAGAAAAGGGATGGCGTTATCGCACAACACAATCAGCGAGCTTCATGCCGGCTTGCTACGCTGTTTGTGCATTGAAGTATTTCATTTGACGATACGTGAGGAGACCAAGTCAGGTACTCTTCTGGGAGAAAAAAAAAAGATAAAAATATGAACATCTTAAATCCGAATTATTACCCCGATACGGGATATTATGGATAGCCATCGATGCCCTACTCGCAAGATGTTCACGTCTCACGGTTGACAGCTGAGGTTTTTCTCATTCTAGTACACCGGCTGACAGCTGACCAAAATTCCTAAAATTAGTGTATTCTAGGTAAAAAGGTAATTTTTTCGGGATCGCATTACTCGTGGTGGCGCCTAATCTTGCTAACTTTAATGATTAGAGTTAGCAAGATTAGGCGCTCCGTGTGTCAGCCACCATTCAATTGCCCTGTTCAGCGAAGCGATCGGTTTCCTCGTTTTTTTTTTTTTTCTTGCCTATTTTGTACGGATATTTATTGGCGTTTTGTAAGGTTATGTGTTTTTTTTTTTTTTTAGGATGATCCTCTTTTCCTTATTTTTTGTTCTTGAGTGCGCAAGCATATATTGCGCTGTTACGACCAATAAAATTTAGTTGTGAGTCAGGGCTTTGTCTGCGTCTTTCTTCATCCGGTCTCTCGTCCTTTGCGCCGTGTAAATTTCTCAAGTATGTCGTATCAACTCGTCCAAGCTTGAACTTTAGCAACCATACCCTCCCTCTTGCATTATGTCATAGCCGCAGAAATGGCGGTTTTGCGTGGCGTGTCTCGCAGTAGCCGGGCCGACTTCCTGACAGGCGAAGCCTCCCAATGCCGGCTTCCCGAAGAACGCGTTCCCAAGAGCGCGGCGAGTTGAGCGCGCGTGTGGGACCACCGCTGCCGCTAAGTGCCTGTCTCCTGGCCGGTCGAACGCAGGTCCGGGACGGCGGTGGGACCTCCTGGAACAAGCAAGAAGCCCCGTCGGAGGAGAGACGGCTGCCTCGCAGAGCTCGCGACGTTGTGCGTCGCGCGCGCGCGAACAGAAGCCCAAAAAGAAAGGTGCGTTGAACTCCCGCAACCGCCGCGGCGGCAGGACGCGGCCGAAGACTTTCAAAGGTCGATTCCTGACAAGCGCCTGTTTCGAGTCTGATTGAAGCCGCGCGCTCTTGCTCTCCGACATCGCGCCGACGTGCTTCGGTGGCGCCCCCCCCCCCCCCCCCCCCCCCCCCCGGGAGGAAACAGCGGAATCCGGTTCGAGGGGTTTCTCTCGATTCCCTTTGGAATCCAAATGCGGCCAATTGATTCGAGGCAGCTCTTCACACGCTCCGTCTGAACGCTCCGCTAAGCCGAGCGCCGCCGAGTTGCGCGTGATTGGTGACGAAGAAAAGCTGTTTTCGAGGGAGAGGATGACGGAGAAAACTTTATGCCGTCTCTCTTTCTTTCTCTCTCTCTGCTTTTTCTTCTACAGTGCATTGGCGGGTTGGCGGGTCCGTTTTTATCTTGTCTTTGCTTACTCCTGTTGGAGGGTGTTTCACAAAGGAGGCGTCACTAATCCGAGTGGGAGTGAAACACGCGAGCCTATGTTTTTAAGCTGAGTTGCACTATATGCTTGAAGCGTTGCTAATATATGTACATATATCATAGTGACTTATAAAAAAACTAAAGGACTGCTATTTTTTTAACTGGTATGACGAACACCGATCTTTTTCCGGCAACGAAACAAAACAACCTGAGTACCACCCGAGCAATCTTTCATTTTACGACCCATTGACGACACTCAAGCTTTAAGAAGTTTACTAAAAGGTACTAAACGGTAACTAAAGCTAACTGTCACCAGCGCTCGCTACCAGTGACAGGTGGCGAGCGCTGTTGACACACATGTGTCATCAACACAAACCCGTGTGTTGATGACACACGGGAGTGTCTCCTGTGGATGCGATTCTACTGGGGGCTTCGCAGAAGCCAATTGTTAACGCACTGGCCGACACATGCCCCAACTTGTGTACGCATGTGTCGGACGTGTCATGATGGCGTCATGACACGACGGACACACTATATAGTGTTTTTTCCACCCCGCCCAGTGTCCATCTTTGCGTGCAAAGTTTGTTAACGGGATACTGAACCTAGAAATTTAGTGTCCATAATAAGTGGCGCACGTTCTTTCCACGAGCCAGCAGTCGTCGGTGTTCACGAGCACACGCAACGAAATTGGCGTCATTGTCCCCCATTCGTGCTTAAAATGGCAGTGAAATGCATGGGCCTCGGGCCAAAGGAGAATAAAGACAAGCTTTTCATCTCCACAGGTGAAAGCTACGTGCTTTTTATACCAATTAATCGCTTACCTTTTACACCAGACCCCACTGAGTAGATAAAAAGCTTGTCTTTATTCTACTTTTTCCTGGAGCCCAACCATTTTACTGTCATCTTAAGCGTGAGTGGGGGACCATGACGTCAATTTCGCTGCGTATGCTCGCGCACACCGGCGGCTGCTGGCTTGTGGAAAGATCGTGCGTCACTTATTATAAACACCGAAGTGTTTGGTTCAGCATCCCTTTAAAGGTACCTCGAAAATGCTCAAAAACAAAAAAGAAATATCTGGTCGTAAAATAACTTTTAGTGGTTCTTCGGCTTGATCATATTTTGCGCAGCCTAAAAAGTTATTTTAAGAACCCCCTAAAAAGTTATTGAATATCGCATAGTGGTATACAAGAGAACCCATACACGAGGGTTCGAGTGATCTCCAAAAGCGCGGTCTCTAAGTTTTTCTTTTTCTCGGAAACATTTCTGACCATCATGATTGATCAACTATAGCTTTCTACGGCTCCGTGCGTGCAGACTTGGGAAGAATTCGTTACAAGTAACAGATCACTTAGTAATCCGTTATTTTTTTACGTAATTTTTTCATTGCCGCGTTACTTTTTGCGGCAGTAATTTGTAATATAATTTCGTTACTAAATATTGGTAACGGATTGCTTTCATTTCTCGTTACTTTTTTTTTTTTAATATGAACATAATACAGAAACTGGAGCAATATGAGCAGGCAATCAAAGGCACCATGAAATTCATTTTGGGCTGAGATAAATGATCTCAGATTGGAATTTTACTGATCGCACATCGTTTAGTTGGCCAAAAATGAAACTAGAACACGAAAATACAAAGCCAAAGGCCTGCTTTTCGGTACAAAACTTTGAAAATATAGCAGACTAGTTATTTGACCTGGCTTCCTTCAAAAGCTCTAGGCCTTTCCGGTGTGGTGCATCCGCGGTGCCCAACCTGACGTCAGCCGAGCCCAGCTCACGCGTTGGACACGAACACTGCGTCACTCGGGCGTATGCGCTCGTCAACGATCAATCCGTCGACGAATATTGGGATGCGCGTTCGTGGTCAATGAGTGCCGCGATGGCACTTGTCATCACTTGCGAATGACAAGTTCCATGGTGCGCTTAAAAAGCACGGTGGAAGCTTGGAGTCATTGCATCCAGTGCCCAAGCATGTCACGCCCACGTGATTTCTCGTTTCGCTTTTGAATTGAGCATTAAAGTTAAGGAGGAAGAAGTTGAAAAATTATTTCATAATCAGAAGCATAAAGATAGTGAGTTCAACAAAATAGCAATCATCGTGAAGAGGAGAATGACCGAAAAGAAAGCACGATTTGTTTTCTATGACCGGGCATAGAACCACTAGAAAAACGTGCGAGGCTTATACAAATACGCAAAAAACAAAGATCAAGAAGAGAACGCGAAGTTGGCTCTGCCTCTCTACATCGACTTCCATTATGTTTCTCTTCTCCTACGTATGAGAAATGGAAAGTACACACTAAAAAAAGGGGGTGTGGCCCTTACACTCCTTGTCACATGTACGACACCCCTAAATTTTTGTTGGGCGCACAGCGCACAGACGTTCAACCGACGCTACCAACTTTCACAAGGTGCTTGATAGCCGAGTTGTACAACTTATTAAAATAGTTAACGTAAATGTAGCTGACTGTAAAAAAAAAAAAAAAAAAAGTTATCGAGGTTTTCTTGGCCCTACTGCGAAACTTCAGTGCTTTCTTTCTGTACTTTTTGACGCGTACTTTAGTCGTTTAATATCTTATATCGCACCGTCATCAAGCCTCTCGTAAAAGTTGGGGCCGTCAGCTTGATGTCAGTGCGCTGTACGGCGGCGAACTGAAGTTTGGGGTGTCGTATATGTGACAAGGGGTGTAAGGGCTACAACCTTTTTTTTTTAGAGTGTAGTGTTGCAAACATCTTTGAAAATATAAAAGTTGTTTCTGTTGTTTTCTTGATAAGTGCACGGAAAAAGTAACCTGAAAGTAATTGGTAACGTAACGAGTGATCTGTTACTTTTCAGCGAAAGTAATTTCTAACGTTCATCTATTACATTTCAGGCTCGATAATTTGTAACTGTAATTCAAAACATTTTTCGAGTAACGGGCACAAGTCTGCGTGCGTGTCACTTTCGAATGTGGCTCACTCATTTGACTTCAGCACAGAGTGACAGGTCGGCTTGTACTCTACGATCAATGCGTCGGTGCAGTGATGGGAGTCACTGAGCTTTAACATTGTGTAAGCACGGCACGTTATCTGAGCATTGCCAACCCAGGACTATAAACGTTGGCGACACAATCCGGCAAAGGAACACCAAACAGTTTGCTTTGGCCACGAGTTGAAGGGGCCTCTTGGCATAATTTTTACCGTTTTTTTTTTTTTTTTTTTTAATTTGAGAGCCTGGAGGTAAAAATTAATGAGAGCTCAAAAACGTCACTGTCCTTTTATTCACAAAAAAAATTCTCTGTCAGTAATTACTTTTAACATTCTTTTAAATTTGTGCGATTTTTTACTGATATTTGACCAATATGTATTACTAAAGTATATCTGTTCGCAGTTTGTAGTTTCTTGTCATAACCCAAAATTAAGCAATGATTTGCAGAGTCTCATTCATACGAAGCGTGTATTTGTGTCGAAGTTGCAGTCCTCAGAGAACGCTGTTATAGAGAGTTTCGTTTTCAAAACAATTTGAACGAGAAATACACTTTCTTTGGTTATGGCCTCGAACTCGTGCTGAGCACGATGTTGTACGAAGCTCTGACGAAGTAATCCCGACTGCGCGTTGACATAAAGCGGAGCTGTACGCTATATGCGAAACGCGAAAGGAGGTATAACCGCCCAAATAATGTTCCCCCGCAATGTGGGGTCCCCCATAACAGACGTAACGGAGCAGCTCTCGCTGCTGGCTGAGCACGAATTTCTCCCCGGGTCGAGAATAAAGTTTCGAAACGGTATAATCTGGAGCATAAACTCCCTTCCGATCCGGATCTCTAAATTTAAGCACCGACCGTATATCTTGCGTTGCCGGCGAGAGAAGCAGCAGATGCGGCGGCGAAATCATCGCCCGAGAACATCCATCCCGAACCGAGACGACCGCGGGTTCGCCAAGAAACGCATTTGGAGCACGGTTTACGCTCCACGGCGCAGCGCGGCCTGAGTTGCGGAGGATTCGTTAGCGCGGCTGAAACACGGGGATCTAACGAGATGCGGAGAGCGCGGCGCCTTTACAATTACTTCGAACGCGAGTTGGGAAACAACCGAAAGAAGCAGGAATGCGACGCCAAGGAGGCATTAAAGCTCGTTGGCGCGTTCCGCCGAGGGAGGCGCGTCGTTACTCATGGCGCAGACATGGCGACCTGTCAAACCGGAATCAATTAAGAGTGGAGCCAGAAACCACGGTGGAAGCAACTTCCAAATTAGCGCCAACTCCATTATGGTAATGATGCCACAGCGGAACCACTCTGCCTCTGCCCCGTCCCGCTCTCTCTCTCTGCCATCCCCATCCCGTGCTGTGATCCCGCTCCGAACACGACGCGGACCGAGGCCGGAAAGTTCGTCGGGGGAAAGGTCGCCGCAGTGGGGCCGACGGAGATATCCTCTACCCGCCCGGGAAATGCCTGGACGGAGGACCCGGGTAGGAGGGAGAGCCGCCTATCCGTATATTGTGACCGAATGGAGGGTGGAGGGCTGACAGTGAGGAACGAGGGGGAGGTGATGTATGTTAGCTGGTCAGAAGGAATAACCCCCCCCCCCCTCCTCCGTTTTCCACTTCCCCTGTACATGACGAGCTAAGAGAAGCACAGGTAGCATTCGCAACTTTCGGCGACGGTGCTACCACGGTTCGAGAATCGCACTTCCTAACTCCTGGACAATTGGTTGCACATTGAAGGAGCTTGATTACACTTTCTTGACGTAGAAGTATGTGGTAAGATTCCTATCTCGCTTTCATTCCACAAAACTACAATTATGTACATACAACGTACCGCTGTTCTATGACGATCATTTATATGACAACCATTTTGATGGGCACCATTGAGCCCCTAATAGATCGTGAAAGTTGAGAGTTCATCGACTGCTATGGTCTTGTACAGTGCCGCGGCTTTTTGCAGTGTGCATCCCACACCATCAACATTGTGGTTCTCTTGGCACATGACAACTGTAAACTTGTTCTGAGCATGCGCTTTGAACAACGCGCTTAGGTATGGCGTCTCTTGGCTAATCGACTTTTCACTAAATTACCCAAGCATCAAAGAGAATGTTGGGAACGTAGGTACACGCGCTGCGCGTGATCGCCTTCACCATAGAAAAGATTCGATGTAAATAACCAAAATAAAGCGTCCGTGGAACGAGCGTGCCAACTGCCTTTTGTTTGATTTTTGCTTTAGAACGGTTAGAACTGAAGACGCCAGCACGCGCAGTGCGTGTACCTACATTCCCGTCATTCTTTTTTTTTTTTTATGCTTGGGTAATTTGGCAGAAGCGTCTATTCGGGTGGTCATTTGCCTACAAAATACTTTTGCCATATCCTCGGCAATGGCGTCCTCGTGTTCGAAGGCTGGCGAGTGCGCATCGTTCGGGTGGCACTTTTCAGGTGCGCGCCCGCAATTTGCCGGCCCATATTTTTTACCCGAGCTCCAAGAGGTCGGGCAGCTTGTCTGCCAGATTGCATTCGGTATCGTCATATCTGGATCTGGAAAGGGTATCAAATTAAACAAAGCTCGTGGTTTAAGGGTTGGAGTCGCAAATGAAGCCATCGAGCCAGACACCCTTTTGTCTACTAAAGAAAAAACAAATCAGCAAAAACAGCGAAAAAAAAAAAGGCAGATAATCAATGGGGTTAGAGTCAACGAGTAGACAAAGAGGAATGGACCTTTTCCGAGAAGCGTTCTGCGCACGCGCGAGCACTCGATGCCAAGCGGCGGACGTCGGCACTAGAAATCGAGGAAATTCGGAAGGAGGCTGTGGATCAGCGAGTAGAACACGTAATTGCAACATATATATAATTGTGTTACACAAAAAAAGAAAGTGGACGGAAAGAAAAACATGACGTTTGGGTGGACGCCACAGATCCCCCTTTTTAGAGTCGCGTTGGGCACGCGCCGCTGCTCGGAGAGCGAAGAAACTGGTAGCGTAGCTCCCATTATCGATTGGTAGCGCAGGTAGGTCACTTCCTCGATTTTTAGTTCGTGCAGCCACCGCCTGGTGCCGTCGGTATGTGAAAAAGGTCCATTAGGAGTCCATAAAAAAGGCCAATGTTTTAAATGAATTCGTCCATCCTGCGTAAGGTCAGTGTGCACTAGGACACATTGTGTTCCACTGTAGAAGAAAAAAATGAAAGACGTTTACAAATATCTGTAATGCGAAATTAGAGCACAGCTCCTGAGGAGGAGGAGGGGAGGGTACGGAGGAGAGGGTATGCTCCTCCTCTTCTCTCCTCCTCCCCCTCCTTCTCCTCCTTTCCTCTTTTTCTCCTCCTGCCAATGAATTTGTTCACTGGTGACGTGATACGAAGTCGTGACGTCATTTGCCCCGCTAAATTTAGAGAGGCAACTGAATTGGTGCTGAGGTCACGTGACGTCAATTTTTGCGGTAAATTTAGCGAGGAAACTTAACTCGCTACATTTAGCGGGAAAATTTTCCCGTTAACTTTAGCGGAATATTTACCTTCCCCGTCGGGTCGGCCTATAGGCTATGTCCATAGAGGAATGGCGGGCTGCAGCCGGTCCCGTGTCAACTTTCCCGCTAAATTTAGCGAAAAAACTGAATTTGTGTGTAGGTCACAGGACATCAAGCCATGGGACGTAATTTTCCCCGCTAAATTTTAGCGGGAACATTCGTGGCTAATTGCATGTCGATTTGTGCCGTTAAATTTAGCGGGAAAACTGAATTTGTGTGTAGGTCACGTGACACCAAGCCATATAGCGTCATTTTGCCCGCTAAAATTAACGGGAAAACTTGCGGTTATGTTTTTTTGTGACGTCACTTCATTTGAAAACAGCCTATAGACGTTTCACGTTAGAAAATTATAAGAAAATATATAATAAGAAAAGCGACACTGGAAAGACTCTTGGGAGCCTCGATAAATGGCCACAGTTTTGTGGGGAAAAAATATATGTCTATAATGAATTTCCACGCCTGTGCGGACGGCACCGCAAAGATTCTTCCCTCCCATTTATTTTATAATTTACGATCATGTAAGCTGCGCGAACTGTGGTAATTACTAAATCTAAAAAATATTGTGAAGCCACTTGTGTGTCTTCGCAATAATCTCAGACTCCCATTTTGGGTTGACGCATTCAGCGCACTCATTGTAGAATAATCGAGGAAGAAGTTAATAAACTCATGCGCGACTCAGGCAAACAAAAAATTGCCGACGTTTTGCATTCGGGTGGAGTGGGTTTCTCGGTTGCCGCCGACAGGGGCTCGCCGGTGACTGACCACCTGGATCATAGTTATGCCTGAATTCGCCATAAGATGTGAATAATGTGTACATCTTCGAAGCACTAAGCGCATGCACCGTTGCAAGCGTTGTTCATTTTAGAAGCAACGAATGCTAAAACGAACATACAGGTATAGGTATCGCCTTCACTATGCCTTCACTTCGTAAGTCGTTGTCGCCTTCACTGCCTTCACTATGCCTTCACTGCGTAATTGGAATATTCGCGAGTCGGACGTTGCTCGCAGCGCATGCTTAAAATTAGCTCCTATTTATCGTCTTCTAAGAAGAACGATTCTGATTGTGTGGAACGGACGTTGAACGTGCATTCTTGTGCATTCCTCGCAGCCAGTGAAACAGCTATGGGTACCCGTGCACTCGAGGACCTTAAACCCTGATCAAAGCTGTGCAAGCACGGTGTTCGCTTCTTCTTAAACGCCAGAAAAAAGTCCTCGAGCATCGGTCTGAGCATGCGCTGCGAAAAACGTTCAACAAAATGGCGTCCCGTAATTAACCCTATAAGGAGTATTCACTGGGCGCCATATTTGTGGGTGATGTCCAGAGCGCATGCTCAAAACGAGCCCACATTAATAGGCTGCTAAGACCGGCAATCTTGAGGGTGCGGAATGCGCGTTACAAAAGAACTGTGGAAGCTCGCCATCAGCACGCGCTCAGCAGTCATGCACACAGCTATGGCCGCCAGTGAATACTTCCTATAGACGTTTGCAAGCATGGCGTCCCGACTGGTGCCCCATGCTTGCAACCACGTGCAGCATGCGTGTGATAATAGCTTTGGCGGGTCTGCAATTGTACGTGCTTGCACACACGAGGAGGAAAATGGCGACCGCCAGATGCCCTGCTTGCAATCGTATGGAAACACCCTCTACTGACGATTGCAAGCGGGGCGACTGGTCGCCGCCATGTCTCTGCTCGTGCGGATGAACCCGTGCAATTGGAAGCTTGCGAAAGCTACGTTCACGCCCACGCTGCATGTGCTTGCACGCATGGAGCACTTGTCGGGGCGCCTAGCTTGCAAGCATCTGTAGCCTTCGCCCAATGGCGTAGCCAGGAAGTTTTTTCGGGGGAGGGATGGGGGGATCATAATGCATGTGTATATATTAGGGAGGGAGGAGGGGAAGAGGGGGGGGGGGGGGGGCTAAAGCCCCATACGTTTCCCCCCTGGCTACACTACTGCAGTCGCCACTCGCGAGCAAATATGGCGATCGAAACCTGATCGTGCCTTGCCATGTGCCAGCTCAGGGCACAACGCCGGTGTTTCAGCAAGTAAGTATTGGACTCAAAATGATTTGCCCCGATTTTAGAGCGCAGCTCTTAGGCGCCCGTTTCCGGCTTGAGCGGCGTCGGCGTCGGCGTCGGCGTAACCAAGGTCATCCCAAGGTCACCCCTAGGTCACGTGACCCCCCCAAGGTCACGTGACCCCTTCCAAGGTCACCTCAAGGTCGCGTGACCCCAAGGTGATCCCCACATGACTGGGGGGTCACGTGACCCCTCAGGTCACGTGACCCCCGGGTCACGTGACCTCGGGGGAGGAGGGGGAGGGGGTCACGTGACCTGTGGGGAGGGGGGGGTCACGTGACCTGTGGGGAGGGGGGGGGGTCACGTGACCTCGGGGGAGGAGGGGGAGGGGGGTCACGTGACCTGGGGGAGGAGGGGGAGGGGCCCCCCTCCCCCCGAGGTCACGTGACCCCCCCCCCCCCGGAGGAAATTGAAGAATGAGGGGAGGAGGAGGAGGAGGAGGAGGGGTATACGCTCCCCTGATTACCCTTCCTTCCTCCTCCTCAAGAGCTGCGCTCCAATTCGGCGTTACAGGGAGTTGTAAACGGCTTTCACTTTTTATTCACTATACGTTCTAAACCTGTGGCGATGTTCTGGCGTTAGCGAGCTTCCAGACGCTTCACATTTGGGGAAGCGATGAAAGGACAAGCTACTGTTCTTCACTTCGCTGGTGTGCGTTAATAAACGCACATTCTCTTGTTGGAGCACTTGCGTAGGTTGCGTTCCGGGCGACCTGGGCAACACGCTGAAACGCAATTAACGATCGACAGAGTCGCCGGGACGACTGCTCGCCTCACACAACATGAGACGCAACGCAAGGCGCACCGAATTTCTTAGGCCCTTATGGGGCATGGTTCTCCCTGCGGCCCTGTCATTACTGCAGTTTTTATTTGGACACAAACAACGCAACTTCCCTAGCTTTACTTTGGCGGCTATCGCGCCAGACGCCGACAAAATGCACTTCAAGAAGCCACACTGCAAGGGCAGAAATCGCCAAAGGACCTTTTCAGGTCGGTCCAGTGTTTCGCCGCTATAGGTGCCGACCGTTTTGCTGGAGTCGCTACTAGTTACGAACATCCGGGCCTTTGCTGACTCTTTCCAGTCTATATACCGAACCCACAGCTACTCAAAGAAGCCAATGTTGCTGGAAACTCCTGCCGTTTCACCGGAGCCCGGAGACCGCACTCGGTGTTGCAGGAAAGCCACCTTTGGGCCCGGTAAAGAAGCCGAAATCGCTGAAGCTCGCTGCCTTCGAAATGTGAGCAGGCCCGCGGCACTGAACCGGTTTGCTCGAAACGAAGAAAACTATTGCCTCAACGAGGCTGTCTGATTAGATTCACTGGCAACGTAAACACGCTAGCGCGGTTGTATGCGAACATTGCGTGTCTCTCAGCTGTTTTCATTGAAATCATCTCAAATGAAGTTTCGGTCCATTTCGCTTCGAACAAGTCGGCCCTTCTCTCCGCATAAAAATAAAGAGCTGCATTTTTTGTTAATTACTCCAAACTTATAGGTATTGGTAGTGGTATTTATTCTGAACGCCGCATCTAATCTAGAAGGCTCTTTGTTTATAAACCAATGAATCATCTATAAATTCTCCGCCCACCGCAGTGCAAGCCAGTTGGGCCTTAAAATCCTCGCGTTGCGTTCAGGCGGATTGTTCAGAAGAAAAGCAAGAAAACATTTGGTGGAAAAACTTTAAAATATTAGATTTTTGCGCGCTTTGTTTACGAGGTGAATTGCATAATTTACATTAGATATTTACTTAAAAAAACCATGCGTAACTCACTTTTTTCAGGAAAGTCAAAAGAAATCAGGCAGTTCATAATGGTAGAAAGGACTGGAAAAGGAACATTCTCTCCGACGTTTCGCTCAAAGGCTTGGCTTCTTTGAGGCCTTTAAAGGCCGAGTCTCGAGCGAAGCGTTAGCTGCCATTCTGACATTGTTTTAAGCGTTAGAAAAAAAAAAAATTGGGAGATACGTTAAATAAAAAATACGCACGTTAAGTTTTTTGTTTCTTCGTATTTTTTAACTAAAACATTTTGCTGTTTATTAAGTTACAGGTACGCATGAGCGCCATATTTCAAGAAAATGGATGAGTTTGCGTGGGGAAAAGAGAGGCAAAATTTGGAAGTTTGTTGGATGAGTGTAAAGCCGGCGTCACACTGCTTATACATCGTACGAAAGACAGTCTGCATGCAGATTTCTTTATTCTTTCTTTCTTTTCCCGATTGACCGGAAGGTGGGCAGAAACTAAAGGCGTGATTCTTGACGAGGTCTCTGTCCCCTTTACAGTTCTAACACAGCAGTGAGGTTACGTAGATTTTTGAACACGAAAAATAGAGAGAGAAAAAGCTATAAAATCCTATACAACTCAGAAAAAAAATAGGATCAATCGATTATCACACGAGAGTTCTTTCAGCAAAAAATGATAAAATGAAATTAGTCAGAAACATGTGTTAACAATTCAAAATGGAAATATGGACATGATTTACAGTCCCCGCGAGATCCGCGCTTAGAATGCCGCATGGCAATGAGTTCGAGGTGAACACTTGGCACGCAGCATTCGAACCTCGGATATTCCGGTGACTCGTGTTTGCTGTTTGTTTTTGTATGATGTAGTGCCACTAAACAAGCTAATCTTCAGAGTAATGTTAAGAATGGAACCTTTGGTGACCTTCTTCCCGAGTTTCAAAGCTGCGGAAACGAGTCCCGACGAGTCCGGGACCGTGGCGTGTCCGGGCCTGCGGATACAGGTCTCAACGCGTCCGTGACGTCAACGGGACTTGTGTGTGTGTGTGTGCGTGGGGGTTGGTGCACTCAGGAAAGGTAGAGAGGCATGACCTAACTGCGGAGAACTTTGGCTACATCGCACTTGAAAGGGAGAGAGGCAGGGCCTAACTGCGGAGAACCATGGCTACGACGCACTTCTGGCTACGACGCGGCGGTCTTTGCTGCAACGCACTTGGCGGCGGTTTGCTTCGTCGCACCTGCTGCCCTGGCGGAGAGTGAGGAAGAAACGGACCCTATATAAGGCGGAGCGTGAGGCTGCTCCGGTTGTTCTCTCGGATTTGACGACTGTATCGCAACCATGTAATTAAACCGTTCGTTACGTTACCAATTCTCCCACCTCCACTGAACCCCTGGGTTCTTCACTTCGGGGAATGGTCGTCGTCACGAGCCAGGAAGCCTCCGGACGTGCGGCTTAAACCCCGCCTCGAACAACTGGTTGGCAGCGGTTGGGATCGGACCATGCGACATCGTGCTACATCTGTGGGTGAGCGTTTGGACTTTGCTTTGAGATTCGCCAGGCTTCAGATTATGGGTAATTAATTTTGAACTGCTGGGAATCCTTAGTGTTGGACTCGTGCGCTAGGCTTTGGTACAACCTCGCGACAAGTTTTAGAACAAAGCCAAAGCTAAAGAGCAGCGATCATGGATCTAATGAGGTTACTGAGAACAGATTTACTCTGTTTATGTGAAGAATTGGGTGTGGAGGTGGAGCAAAAGACGAAGAAATCTGAGATCAGTAAAGCGATTTCAGAGAGCGCAGAAGCAGAGGAAATTAAAGTTGCGTGGGAACTGCTTCAGAATGCTGTTAAGAATGGAACCTTCGGCAACCTTTTTCGAGTTTCAACGCTGCGGAAACGAGTCCCGAAACGAGTCCCGACGTGTTCTGGACTGTCGCCCACCTGTCGAAGTCTGCCCAAAACGAGTCCCGACGTGTTCAAGACCGTCGCCCAGCTGTCGTGGTCTGCCCGAAACGAGTCTCAACGCGTCCGTGACGTCAACGGGACGTGTGTGTGTGTGCGTGTGGGTTCGTGCGCTCCGGAAGGGGAGAGAGGCCTGGCCTAACTGCGGAGAACCATGGCTATGACGCATTTCTGGCTACGACGCGGCGGGCTTTGCTGCAACGCACTTGGCGGTCGCACCTGCTGCCCTGGCGGAGAGTGAGGGAGAAAACGGACCCCTATATAAGGCGGGGCGTGAGGCTGCTGAGTTGTTCTCTCGGATTTGACGACTGTATCGCTACCATGTAATTAAACCGTTCGTTACGTTACCAATTCTCCCACCTCCACTGGACCCCTGGGTTCTTCACTTCGGGGAATGGTCGTCGTCAAAGGCCAGGAAGCCTCCGGACGTGCGGCCTAAACCCCGCCTCGAACAATGCTTATAGCGGGGCTGCAGCTAGAGAGGAACAAGCGCAGGCTGCAGCGAGAGAGGAACGAGAGCAGGCTGCAGCGAGAGAGGAACGAGACCAGGAGCGAGCGCTGAAAAGGCTAGAGCTCGAAATTGAACAACAGCGATTAAACTCGCAGAACAGTAGAGTTGGGGCTCCGGTACGAGCAAGTGAGACCGAGTCGTATCAAATGAAGAAGCTCCTGCAGCCGTTTAAAGTTGGGGAAGACGTGGGCCTATTCTTAGTTAACTTTGAGAGGACATGTGAGAAGTTGAGCTTCGCCCCAGAAACTTGGCCGCAGCGGCTTTTGACTTTGTTGCCCTGTGAGGCTGCAGAGGTTGTCGCGCGCCTTAGTGCTGGAGACGCGGACGACTACGACAAGGTGAAGTCCAGCCTTTTGAAGCGGTACCGCCTTTCTGCCGAGGCGTTCCGTCAAAGGTTTAGAAACGCATCCAAAAAGAGCAGCGAGGGCTACTCGGAATTCGCGTACGGGCTTAAAACCAACTTGATAGAATGGTTGAAGAGCGAGGAAGTGTACGAAAGCCGAGACAAGGTAGTCGAGTGTGTGTGCCTCGAACAGTTCTTTCGTAGCATTCCGCAGTCAGTCAAGCTCTGGGTGCAGGATAGGGTGGGAGTCGACTCTGTCGAAAGGGCCGCTGAGCTAGCCTAAGAGTACGCAACGCGTAGAAAGTTGAGCGGAGAGGAAAGCGAACCCGGCCGGAGCGATCAGCGCAAGACCTTCCGACAGGGAAACGGCTCGCGATAAAACGAGCCCGAGAAGCCCGAAGCAGGACAAAAGGTCCCAGAAAAGAGCGCAGAACACTCGAACGGAGACGAGGCGCGGAAAAGCCCAACAGGGCAGTTCGAGGCAAGGAAGCCGTTCCTGTGCTACAACTGTCAGGAGCCGGGACACACAGCGGCCAGGTGTAAGAAACCGCGGGTTGTGTTCTCGTACGTGAACTGTAGTGACGGGGACCTGAAGCTTCTTCGTCCCTATCTTCACGAGCTCCAGGTAAACGGAAAACCGTGCAGGGTGCTTCGGGACTGTGCAGCGACGATGGACGTTGTTCATCCGTCGTATGTAACGCCATCCGATTTTACTGGAAAGGTAGTTTGGATCAAGCAGCTGCTCGAAAAGCACAGTGTCTGTCTGCCTATGGCGACCACCAGTAAGGATAACTGGCCCGTTCGGAGAGCTAGTGACAGAGGCGGCTGTCTCGCAAACAGTCCCGTTGGAGTATCCTTATTTGCTTTCTAACCGGTCAGATTTCCTGCTGCGCGAAAGGGGTCAACAACTGGGAGAAGGGCTAGTTCAGTCGTGTACGAGGTCCAAATCGCGTCAGGACGCCCCTTTGTTGACGAGTGATCCAGAGCCAGAGGCAGCTGACGGGGAGCAAGCACTCCCAGAGTTGGAGGCAGAAAACCGGGATGATAGGGACCAGGTTGTAGAACCGCCTGACCTCGCAGCGCTAGAAAGCGTGCGCCGTCCCAACGAGCCGGCGAAAAAGGCGGAGGAAGACGGGATCAGTGAAAGATCTGTCGTAGCTCCGGCGTCACGTAACTTTGGTCCTCTGCTACGAGTAGACAGAGTGTCTTTGACAGTCGAGCAGAAGAGCGACCCTAGTGTGTCAGGGTTTCGCGGTACAGCTCAGGAGATTGCTAGGACCAATGTGACGGGGCAAGAAAAAGGCGGATTGTTTTATCGGCGCTATAAGGACCGCATTTTCACGTCTAGAAATCACGTGAAAATCGATCACTATGACTTCAGCGTAAGAAAAAGGAAAGGCAAATTTAACGGCAATGCCGATGGGTTGAGCAGATTTATCTGACATCACGAAAAACAGTAGGGATGATCTCAGAGGTCTTCGTCATCCACGGGAATGAGGATCTAAGTGGGGGCACTTCGTTGAAACCCCAAAAGGACCTCACAAATTGCGAAGAGTTTTTGTCTTTGGTATTTTGTTCATAGTGACCTCGTTGGAAAATTGAGTTTTTCTTTTGGCGACAGGGGGTCTCGATACCCGGAATTGTACCAAATTTTGGTAATCCGTAATCCAGTCTGGCGGGTCTCTGGCGGATTCCGAGCGTTTGACTGCGGTGTGGCGTGGTGTTGTGGGGGACGTTTCCGCTATTGCCTCCGCTGTAAGAGGTTTGGGAGTTTAATGCTTGCAGCGTCTTCTCAAGGCCTACTCCAAGCCCACCTCTTCAGGCCAGCGATTCTACCACCGGCCATTCGAGGATTTCCCTGGCCCCGGAGGGGCTGTTAAGAATGGTAACCTTTGGTGACCTTCTTCTCGAGTTTCAAAGCTACGGAAACGAGTCCCGACGAGTCCGGGACCGTGGCGTGTCTGGGCCTGCGGAGACAGGTCTCAACGCGTCCGTGACGTCAACGGGACGCGTGTGTGTGTGTGTGCGTGGGGGTTGGTGCACTCAGGAAAGGGAGAGAGGCATGACCTAACTGCGGAGAACTTTGGCTACATCGCACTTGAAAGGGAGAGAGGCAGGGCCTAACTGCGGAGAACCATGGCTACGACGCACTTCTGGCTACGACGCGGCGGTCTTTGCTGCAACGCACTTGGCGGCGGTTTGCCTCGTCGCACCTGCTGCCCTGGCGGAGAGTGAGGAAGAAACGGACCCTATATAAGGCGGAGCGTGAGGCTGCTCCGGTTGTTCTCTCGGATTTGACGACTGTAGCGCAACCATGTAATTAAACCGTTCGTTACGTTACCAATTCTCCCACCTCCACTGAACCCCTGGGTTCGTCACTTCGGGGAATGGTCGTCGTCACGAGCCAGGAAGCCTCCGGACGTGCGGTTTAAACCCCGCCTCGAACAGTAACGACACTTCCGCCATATCAGTGCTTAAAATCATGGTTGCCAGTTATCGGAAGCTTTATCTGAAATCGCAGGAAACGCTTTTCCGTTCACCATAAATGATAAATGATAAAACCGAGCAAAATAACATTACCTCAGCTTCATAACACGTTATCGAAAGCTGAGGAAGTCGCATTTTTGAATCTCGACGATCGATAGTTTCGTCTGCTCTGCACTATAAGCACCAGTATGGCGGCGCCCACTAGCAGATCGGAGAACGGAGTGCCGATACTCTAAGCGTGGCTCATTTAGTGGCTCTAGTATTATGTATCAGCAATGTGACCCCGGCTTTAGAGATCGTGACTTGACTCCCAGAAACAGGGGAAAAAAAAGTAAGTGTTAGGTTTAGAAAGATTACGCAACGAGTAACGTTACTAGGTTAACTATTACTCAAAATATTTAACGTAAATACGTTATACGTTTCTGTTAAAAAAGATGCAACGAGCGCGCTACTACGTTACCGAAAGACGTAACGCGTTACCGGTGCACCACTGCATTCTGAGGCCTCAAAGGCGATCCTTTTCAAATTTCTTGCGATGCTCGAATGGATACTTTACCTTTTACCTACGATGCACTGCATTAGCGGGTTGCATCGAAAGAGGTTGAAAGGGCATTCATGCCCATAAAGAGCCGGGACTCAACTATTGAAAAAAAAACAAAAAAACATTCTAATCCAATTTAAAAGCGACGCTGTCTGCCTGCATTGCTTGCAGAGTGCACAAATGACAGAGTAATTTTCTGTTGTTACAACCTGTGGAATCCCTCGTGGTTTGGCAACGCCGCTGCCTGCAAATTTTGAAAATAAGTTAATAAAATTGTTTCTCTCTGCGCTCGCTATACTCTGATGGAGTCTGCCAAGCAGCGTCAAAAGTGTATACACCAACTCATGTTTACAAACAAATCGGAGTGCCCCTAGCGGACGCCACCGGCGCCGCGCATGCGCGATAGGGGTGTGGGCAAGAAGCTCGCCGTCGCTCATAAACAAGCCATTGAAATGCGATGTTGTCGGCGTCGTGAGTCCCCCTGCCCTTTTTCGCGATCAAATTGTTGATTCTACGTCTTCCTGGCGATGTCTGACTACTTGAGTGGCGTCAGCGAAATTACCGAGGCTCGTTACACCGCAAAACTTCGCATGAATAATGTGACATGTGGCGATTCATTCCGCGTGGACGCCGCAGTATGTACGCTAAAGCCTGATTCGCATGATGAGATTTCGCTCGCAATTTTCAGTCGCGACGCCGCTTGGGTTGCAAAAGCGTGAACCGTAGCTGAAAGTGTCGACGTGGATACTGAAAATCGCAAGCAGAATCGGACCAAGTGAATTAGGCATAACACGTCGGTGATGGTCACTGGTAACATTGATCAACATCTCCTTGTATCTACTGTTTACATCGAGCCTGCTTACCAACCTTCAAACTTAGTCTGTTGAGGCCTGCACTTACTTCCTATCGCAAGTACCGGGCCAACATGTGGTCTACGGGCCGGCGTCGTCTAAAGGCCCGTTCACACTCTTGCGACCTCTTAAACCTGGGTTCCTTAAAACTTCTTAAACCAGAGGACACACTGGCGCCATCTATTGGGTAGCAGTGTAAACTCGGCGGTCCGGCATATTTTTTAGTTATCTCGCGCATTATCCTTTCTTTCTTGGCTCGAAAAACTTTTGTCAATGTTATAAACGAGCCTTTCTATGTGTATTACGCACATTTGACCTCGGAAATCTCGCAAAACCTTCGCTCTTGTGAAATGCAGTTCCAGGGTCACCGCATAGATGGGGCCACAATGCCAGTGTGTTCCCTCGTTCTAAAAAAATTTAAGGAGTTTTAAGAGATCTCGTCTCTCTCAGTCATACTTGGTCGCCAGAGTGTGAACGGTCCTTTAGATACGGGCAATGCCAATGTGTTGTTCTGTTAGTTTCTTCACAAGTCTGGTTTTAAAAAAAAGCGGGGGGGGGGGGGGGGGGGAGAGCAGACGTCAAGCAGTAACGTTTGAAAGAGCAGACGACAGTTCGAACGATCAGGCGGCCGTTTGAACTTGAAGACGCACTGAACGTAGTCCGCAGGTGGTCCGCACAACTTGACGGTTTTCTGACGTTCATGTTGGAACAAAAGAAATAAATCTGATGACCACAAGTATCCGTGAATTCAACCAAAAGTGCTTTCAGCCCAAGCAATCGTTGTCCGACGGTGTCTGCTTTTCCCTTTTCACGGCACATATCCAGATTCCCGGACGAACCGAGCACGTGAAAACTGACCTTCAAGCCTTTCTCGACTCTTTAGGTACGGCCCCAGTCGCGGCGTTTTGACGAGAAGGCAGGTTTTTGTCTGGTTCCTTTCAAAACAACGCAGGAATACACGTCCTGGCATCGGGACTCCTGCCCACAGCCCCAGACCGGAAGTGTGCCCGACGCGCCACCACCGCGCCGTGACGTCACAGAGTTGAGTTCGTGTGTAGTCAGTGCGGTCGTCGTCTGTCGGCGCCAACGAGGTAGAGGGGTTTAGAGAGATAAACTGGTATCTTGTTCACTAGGCAAAAGTGACCCCCCCACCCCTTGGCTGCCGCCGTTTTGTACAATTTTGAACACTAAACACGTGACCGTACCAAATCCTGAGGCTTTTACGCAAAACTGAGCCGAGGTTTGTATTGCGATCGCTGTAGAAAAAAAAAAAAAAAACATGATAAACTATTTTTTTTTTCAATAAAGTTAGCCCTAGAGATCAGTGTCTAGCTCCGATAAAAACCCAAAATACAGCACCACCACGGCAGCAATTATTTGTGCGCGGTACTTCGTTAAAATTTCAACGTAAAAGTATAAGGTCAGGTGTCCAGTGGTCAAAAATGTGCAACATGGCGGCGGCCAATCGGAGGTCACTTTCAGCTTCCAGTTTATCGCTCTAAGGCCCTCACCTCGTTGGTCGGCGCTTGCTATCACTCGCTAAATCAATGAAAAACACTAAATGCACGTAAGCCTGCAGTTTTTTTTTTTTTCTGTTCATGATTGGTGTTCAGCTGGCGATAGCAGACCCACAAAGGCAAGGGGCGCCGTCACGATTCACTTTTGGCACTACCTGATTGGCTCCATTGGGTCGTGGCGTTGGCTGCGGTCGAACTTATTACCGAGTAGAGTACTTTAATTTTGATTTATGAAATGTCTTTTGAAAACCTTAAAAAAAAAAAGAAAGACATTTACCACTCCCTGTAATGCCGAATTAGAGCGCAGCTCTTGAGGAGGAGGAGGGGAGGGTATGGAAAGGAGGGTATGCTCCTCCTCCTCCTCCGTACCCTCTCCTCCTCCTCTATCCTTCTCCTCCTACCCTCCTCCATGCTCCTCCTCATCCTCCCTCTTTCCCTCTTCCTAGTGACGTCACTCGTGACCCTCGTGACCGCAATGACCCTCGTGACGTCACTCGTGAAGGACTCGTGGAGGTCGTGACCTTCACGAGTGACCTTCGTGGCGTCACTCGTAACCCTCGTGACGTCCCTTGTGACCCTCGTGACGTAACTCGTGACCCTCATGACGTCATGCGTGACATCACGTGTGACGTCATTATGGGACGTTTCCCATATTGCAACGCGCGGGACGCTCGTGGCGTCATTCATGACCCTCGTGACGTGACTCGTGACCCTCATGACGTCACACGTGACGTCACGTATGACGAGATTATGGGAAACGTGCCATAATGCAACGCGCGGTTACGCCGACGGTGACGGCGACGGCGACTCCGCTCAAGCCGGAAACGGGCGCCTAAGAGCTGCGCTCTAAAAGGGGGGGGGGGGGGGAGAGGTCGTATTTGGCCCTGCAAAGTGACATGACCTAGGCCATTGCACCTTGGTAGCTTGACGGGTAATCGAGGACGTCCGTGAACGCACGGAAGTTGCTGAGACGTAATATCCGGCCTCCAGATATGCCGGTTCAGCGCTTAGCTCTTGTCGTTCATGCCCGAGTCCCTCTAAAGGCCCTGTGCGGAAACACGGCGGAAACATCAACAAAACATGTTTGTCAACAGTCGGGAAACATGTCGGCTGTCGGCTCTGTTGCCCGACAACCCTGTCACATTGAGGAAACAGCAACACAACATGGTCGACAGCGACAATGTTGTCTCGGTGTGACAGCTTTTGGCAACGGAAACCTCGGCAACTTGTGTCGGACGACACGTGTTGCCCATTTCGGTGGCTGAGCGAATTTTTTTTCAGCAACACGGCAACATCTATATTTTCAGTACAGATAGTTGCACGAGAATACTTCAATAATTGACAACTCCCCATTTCTAAGCAGCCCGATCACTATTGCAATTAGCACATCCCTTCTTGCACTGTGTGGTTTGTCGGAGCGGTCGAGTTTATTCGATCAGTTCAGTGTTTCGCTCGAGATGCCGTCGAACCCTTCAACTGTGCCGTTCACTTCGACTGAGGAGTCGAAAATGATCACGATGGTCGAGGAACGTCGATTTTTGTGGGACGTGCGAGATGAGCGATATCACCGACGTGATCTTAAAGACAAAGGATACAACGACATCGCGGAAGCGCTGGTCCATTTTGAACGCGGCTTCTTGCGCGGCGGCAGCTAATCGTCAGAATCATCTGAATCGATGGCACAAAGAAGTACCAAAGCAGAAGCTGCTGCTGTGGCCGGCGCGTATGTCATCCTGCAAGGGTCTAGCCCTGTGGCAGAACGCAACCGCCAAATCCAGAGAACACGAGATGGTTCGCGCGGCTGATGAATCGACTACGGTAGAGCGACGGCGATGAGACGGCGATCCAAAATGGCAACGATTCGAGGGGCGAGCGGAGCCAGCGGATCTGAGCCTAGCCGCCTATTAGCCCCGTGCGCGACCCAAAGCGTCGCTGTGGTCGGCCTTCCACGATTGGCCGAACGCTGCCTATGACGTCGGAAAGGGGATTTATCATCGACGGAAATAAGAGGAATGAAAGAACTTTAGTTTTGACGGTGTTGGCAGTGTTCCTTTGAGAGCGCAATGATTTCAAGCTTCCACCATGCTAATAACAAACACCATCGAACTTGTTGTTTGCAAGGTAATGACGTCACAAGGGGGAACCACAGGAGGGCGCCACCAAAACATCTCGCCGCTAATACTTCGTTTCAGCTTCGGTCCAGACGCAGCCGATGCTACAAGCGCGAGCATGTGGCCCAGAACAGTGCTTGCACTGCACGAGCGCGCGTGCTCGGCAGGGATAGAGGCAGCGCGCAGGAGAGGAGGCAATTTGTGTTCTTCCGACACGCTTTCTCGGTGTGACAGGATGTTCCCCGAGTGTCGGAGAACAAGTTGGGAAACATGGTTTTCGGACGACAGCAACATGTTTCCGAACTGTTGCTGTTTCCGCAATATGACAGGGTCCCCGAAAACATGTTTTCCTCGTGTTGAAGGAAAAAGTTCTCCGACTGTTTCCGCAGTGTGACAGGGCCATAAAGCGACAAACAGAAACAACCGACACTGACAATCCTCGAACACGTGCATCGTGCGGGCGAATCAATCTTTGGCAGGCTCGCAACCACTCACGCTGCTCGTGCTTAGTTCACGAGCACCAAGAGTCTGAAGGCCTTCCAAAGGCTTAGTTTACGTGGACGCGACCGTAGCGCATCTAATCGAGATTTGACAATTTCATTGGTAGTAGATGGGTAGAAGAAAAAGTAAGGAAACGGTGTGTGTGATTGGCCCCTGTTCGATTCCACGCGCTACGATTGCATTCATGTAAAGTCATTGAATCCTAGGAAAGTAGCGCCGTTGCCTTCCCTGCTGCTAGCAGGACACAGATACTAAGATGCAGACTGCCAAAACATCGAATGGCTGATTGGTTTCTGTTGCCCTGACAATCGCGATTCCGGTCCTTTTGAAACGTCGAAGCTTCGAAACGGTCGTTCTGAACCGATCACGCCAAGATCGCTAAGGAGCGTCATCGTACTAAAAACGTTCCTCGCCCATATAAGCATATTTAGCATTGTGTATGCAATCAACTTATCAGTCATGCATATCTACACACATCTCTTGCAATTATATTGTTTTTCTTACATATTCAACACAGGAAAATTATTAAGGCGAAAGCAAGCTTACTTGTCTCATTACGCGAAAAGCCGTCGGCGTTGTCCCCGAAAGATGGTCATAAAACTACATCATCAAGCACGCACCTCAGAAATAAAACACAAAGAAAAGCACAGTCACGCAGATGCTTCGTCACGGCAGCGGGCGGGGCGCTAAAGGTGAAAGCGGACGCGCCTCGGAAATAAAGCACCAAGAAAAGCACAGCAACGCAGATGCTTTGTCACGCAAGCCGTCGTGAGGCCGGCGGGGTTCTCCGCGCCTGCGCAGTTAGGGAGCATGATGTCACCGCCGGAGCACCGTGTGTGAAGGGAAGACGTGGCGCGCTGCTTGTAAGAACGCGTTGAGCGTAGGAATGCTTTCGCATTCCTACACGTATTAAGTGTCTTTGGCGAGTTTTTCATTTGCCAATGCCCCTAAGCAGAGACGCCGCATGTAGTGGCTGTGCGAAGATGTGCGCTTATTACGCCCGTGTGTGGATAACAAAATCTCGGTCTGCAAGAAATGTCTTTATAAAGTAATCTGTCACAGGGAATTCGAATCAGCTCACCGATAATGGAGAGCTCACGGCGAAGCAGCTCATTCCATGAACCAAAATGGCGATCATACGGGGAGCTTGAGACTTCTTTACCAAGATCCAGTGACTTATACTGAAAACCACGATGATGTAAACCTTGCCACATATACCATCGCGTGCATGCTGAACGTGTTTGAAGCTTTGCCGGTGTCGGTTGGTTGTTTTTGTTTGTCGCTCTAAGGAGACTCGGGCATCCACGGTGTGTGGACAACCCTCGAAGTAGATCAGGCGCGATCTTGGGTCGGCTTGGCCGTTTTCGGGAGAGAAAAGCTCATATATAGGGTGGTTCAAGTCACCAGGCTCGATCTAAAATGGATCGTAAAAATCGACACCTGCACGTAGCAATCTTCGTCAAAGGTGTATTTCACAGGTCGGTTTTTTTTTTCTTGAAAAATTACAAAGCGTAGTTCTCTTTTAGTAAAAAATAGGGCCAAGAAACTTGCCAGGGTCTACGGCGGGCGGCGACCCAGACGATCAAGTCCAGTAGCGGGGTGTGTTTGGCGTTCGTATTGATAGATGGCGTCGGGAGCAGCGTCTGAAGGTGCAGCCGACCAGCGAAAGATAGCAGACGACACGCAGACGAAATTCGTTGGCAGCAAAAGAGCCGCCGTTATGCAGACGTGTTTTTTTTTTTTTACTTTAAGTTTTGCTTTTATTGTTCGCATTTATTTTTTAACAGAAGGTACATTTCAAAAAAGATTATATTCATTTTAATAAACCACGGTGGTCGCAAGCCGTCGCGATAAGGAGGTAGCGCCATCTATCAATACGAACGCCAAACACACCCCGCTACTGAACCCCTGTCGTCTGCGTTGCTGCCCGCCGTAGACCCTGGCAAGTTCCTTGGCCTTATTTTTTTCAGAAAGAGAGCTACGCTTTGTAATTTTACAAGAAAAAACCGACCTGTGAATTACAGCTTTGACGAAAAGTTTAGATTGCTACGTGCAGGCGTCGATTTGTACGGTCCATTTTAGATCGATCCTGGTGACTTGAACTACCCTATATATAGATAACGAGTTGAATCGGCGGGCGGCGGAAGGAGGCCGATGGGAAGACACGTCCATAATGCCGCTTTTCGAACCACGCCTGTTCGGTGTTCCGCTGCGGAAAAGGGGGTCCCGACGCGTCCATAGGTTCACATCGGCGTCCGCCACTCTCCCGTAAAGGGACGCCCAAGTGCCGTCGTGCTGGAGTCGGCGATGGCGGCGTGCTCGCTAAAGGTTGACCTGGCAGGGGAGGGAAGAACGAACGATGAGATTACGGGGTGTAAAAACTAGAACTTTGGAGCTTCAGAGTTCGGACTGGAAAGTGATCGAAAGTGGCGGTCAAACAAATATTCTCGTGCTTGTATAGCGACGTCGCGGTTCAGCACACATTTTCCGAAAACAAATGTGGAGTAAACTGCAGTTTTTAGGACCTTTTAAGTGATGTGGAATGCAAATCAAAGAAAGGTTCATTGGTGGGTTTTTAGGGAATGCGTCAGCATGACCCCTGGGAAACGTCACACATGTCCCCCTTCGGGAAAGGCTAACACTGACCCCTTCACTTTTCTGTTTTTGCTTTCTCTTTTGCTTCCACTATTTTTCCAGTGTCTTTTTGGCCTGGTTACGGGGTCAGTGTCAGCGTTTCTGAAAGGGGGCCGTGTGTGCCGTTTTTCAAGGGTCATGCTAACGCGTTCCCTAAGGATCCTTAGCACGAGAGCTTGAGGTCGCTGCTTTGAAGCGTTCTTCTACAGATCGAGCACTCGTGCTAGAAATGCACGTCTCAAAGCCTGGAGCGCGGGCCAGTTCGCGCTTGTAGTTTTGACTGCGTTCGCAACTTAAAGGGGCACTGACAACCCAAAGGTCGTATTTTTTTTATTGTCTAAAACGATGCAAGTTGTAGTCATAGACACGCAAAAAAAAAAAAAAACCGCATCGCGAAAAAAAATTTCCCCGCGCGCGCGCGCGCCTTTTTATTTTTGGCGTTTAAATTTCCCGCGCTCACCTCCTCGCTTCTTCTGATCGGTGACGTCAAAAATCAGGAAATTTAGAAGCTTTGTAGGTGACATTTCTATAACATATAATAACAGCAATCGTAAAACATGTTTTTTAACGCAATTGCGAACGCACTACGGCCCCTCTTTTTGAAATACCAGAAATCAGAGTTCGGTGTGATGTTGCTTCCTAGATTTGTACCCTCCCGGAAAACTTGGCGGTGCTCGTCGGCGAGCAACACGGCGAGTCGACAAGAAACCGGTTTTTTCCCGTGCCGGCGTGATATCACCTCCTCCTCGCTTGGTGTCGCCATGACAACGGCGCTTTGCTTCATAACGTGGAGCGGAGGTCTGAAAAAGAGTCGAGTCGCAGGAGACCGCAAAATGTGACTCCCTGCACTGGCGCGGAACGCGCGGGAACTTCAAATTCGGCATTTGGAAATTGTTTTTTTTTTTTTTTTTAATTCACAAATACTGAATTTTCAAGTTTCGAATTTTGAGGGTAATGTCCCGGCATCGTTTTCAATCGTTTCGGATAATAAAAAAAAATATGATTTTGATGTGTCAGTGCCCCTTTAAGGGTGAACAGACAATAGTACTTGGTCCACACTTCATTTTGTAGCGCAAACCAAGGCATAAGCACTCCGCACACCTGCAAGTTCAGGCTCGCCCCAGCTTTCGCGAGCTCATTTGCTTCCGCCCGGTGACGTCGCCTCCCTCTCGCCTTTGTCCTTCTCTCCTCCTCTCTACGCTGCACGCTCCCCTTTCCACTGTATTGTCCACAGACGAACGCCGTAAGCTTTTCCCTTTCATGTGGGTACTAAAGCTAACGCAATAAGAAACCCTCGTACCGGGCGTAAATACTTGTCGCAGGGAAAAGATCTTCCATGAACGAGTGCTTACGAGTCACGAAAAACGGGTAGAATTAAAATAGGCGAATGCAAACATAGTCACGCGTAGGGACCATAATAACAATGATAATGCAAATAAGGAAAATACCAACGATACTATAAAACGTGCAAAATCAAAAAGGCAACCACGGTAAAAAAGCAAGCACTCAATGCCCCCCCCCCCCCCCCCCCAAAAAAAAAGGGGGGGGGGCTATGGCTGGACGTTCATTCTCTGCCAGAATGTACCACTAGAGTTCCCAATCAGAATCCAGAGTTTCAGAACTCACTGTCATCTTACTCAAAAGTTTTAGGTGATTTTCTTAAATTTTCAATGGCAAAATGGCGTCCGACGGAGCCTTCGAATACACGGGGCTGAAAGGCGCCAGTTACCACGAACGGGTCTCATTTTCCCAATGAAATTTTCAGAAAACAACGTTTAACATTTGAAAATGATAATGGCTAGTTTTGAAACTTTTCGTCTGCTTCGGACCGTTAGTGCAACATTTGGGCAGAGGCCGAGCGTTTGACGGTGTGAGAAAAATCCTGTTAATGTTTGGGGGTGACACGCTGTGTAACAACACTGCGACCGTAAATATGAACAAATGAGGTCAAGAAAACATAACTTCTGCTTCAGATATCCCGCTCGTTTAAATTAACTATCGGATACGATTCCCAATGCCGTATACTATACGTCGGCTGTCAAGTGGCAGGGTCCAAAATAAGACACAAACCGCTCGGACCTGATATAATATTTCTTTCGACTGACTTGACACGGTTCCTGGTTTGACCTAGTTTTCTTCCGAGAATCGGCATACATGAACGCTCACGGGCTTCAAAAGAGAAGCGAAGCATTGGGCCGACAGTTCTTCGAACCTATACATGAATTCCAGCCCGCGTTTCCACCCCGCGGGCTTCACTTTCAGACTACACGATCCATTCCGCACTCTGAGTTCCCAAGGAACCGTCTAACTTTCGATTGCCTCGGGAACTGCAAATGACAGAAACCTGCCTTTTCAAAAGTTGCGGCGGCGGCCGGAGCCTCGCTTGTTTTCCCACGGGAGGAACGCTCCCAATCGAGCCCCGCTGACTCCGCTAGGCTTGTGTCAAAAGGAGAGCGACTGAGACGAGGCAGTCGACTTCGAACCCGCTCCGATGTGAGTGGCTGTAACAGCCTTCGACATTTTCACTTTGCTTTTTCTACAGCATTCGAACCAAGTTTAAAAGCGTAGAAGAAAAAACAAAACAAAAACGTCCTTGACGAAACAGACGAGTCAAACGAGGGAGTCGGCGGGTCGAACGTTTATCGCTGCACCGCACGCGCACTGCTGCCGAAATGCTCCCACCTATGACGCAAACAGCTACGCGTCGAACAAAACAGCAGCGTGTTGCAAAAGCCTCGTTCGTCTTCCGTCTCCCGGGTCAGCGCTTCTTTGCAATCTGTATACAAATGGTTACATGGGCGCGGCGAAGCCCCAAATTTGGTGCGAGCGGCTTTGCAGGGTTCGGCTCATCGGCGTAAATCTTGCTCCGGTGTTTCAGTTAACCTCTCGAGTTTCAGTTTCTGGCTACCTCACGAGTTTCAGCTTCCCGCGGAGTCGTCCTTTGTTCCCATTTCCGGAGATAATAGGGACCTCTAGCCAACCGTTGCCGTGCTCCGCGTACCGCACTACCGGAGCCTTCGAAGCATGCTTTTAAGCGCGCCCGGGTGGTACCGTGACCGCGGGGCGCGCGCTTAAAAGCATGCTTCAAAGGCTCCGGTAGTGCGGTACGCCGAACACGGCAGCTGTTTGCTAGAGGACCCTATTCTCTTTCACTAACGACGCTCGGTCGGCGGAAGGGGCCGCGTGTTGCGAAGTGGCGCATGTGAGAACACGTGACGCCAGGCCGTTAACGCGTCGCGTTGCCGCAAGCGCGGGTGGCGCGCGAAACGCGCTTTTATGCTTTAGGGGCTCCTTAAAATCACTTCCGGTCGGGGACACAATAACGCTGGGACGTAAACATTCTGGCGAATATGATACGACTCGCATACGCTGTACGTGCGCTTCGTCGACCGTAAATATTCCTCAAAAGCCGAGACGCTCCGCTTATCGGCTGTTTGCTGGGAAATTGCCGCAGCCCGTGTGTGCACTCCGGAGGCAGCCGCGGGATGCGGGTCATTCCTGGGCCGCGCTTTTATCGCTGCTTCATCCCGGACCGCATTCCCTTTGGCGGCAACGCGCTTGCGCGTGTTTTAAAGCGGAATTCAGGTCCACCAAGCAGGAGCCCGAGAAGCTATAGGGCTCGTGCGCGGTGCGAAGGAATCACGATGCGGGCTGCGTCGTAAATGGAGAACGCGAGCCCAAAGGGCCCGGCGCGACCGTGCAGAAGCGCCTCAGTAGGTAACATCGCTGTGCCCCCGCATTAAAACCGTTGACGAGCCGTTAAACTCGTACGCTAACAATGGGGCATCTCCCCGAGAAGAAATGTTACACTAAGAGAAGCGTTCGCTATGAATAGCATTATTGCGGTGTGCCACTCCTAACATTTCAGGGGATCAGGGAGGCGTACTTTAAGTTTCGAGCTACGTTCAACTTGCATAGCATGTATCGGGGCATATTCAGGGTATCTCTGTTTCTTCTTTTTAATGTGCTTTCAGAAGTCCCCGAGCGTTTTCAACACCGCAAGGAGCTCGGAACACCGATATTTCTTCAACCAGTTCAGCAGATTAGACGCGCAATCGGTATCATGCTCCAATAGACATTCTGTGGCCAAGCTATCCGTATTCCTTTCGTCAATACGGGCGCGTACGCGGCTATTCTGTTTCGAACTAAGATGCGGAGCTCGATATCAGATAATAGACGCAGTGTAAATAGCACGTGGAGAAGTTGACGACATTTCGTATGGAGCGTGCTTCAGCATGGAGTTGACAACGACGGTACATTTACTAAAGGCACCGGGGTTTAAGAATGGTGAAGGAAGATGAAACTTTACATGGGAATGTGGAGATAACCAAGCAAATGGCATCGATTGGTGGCAGGAGCCAAGGATGAATAATTTTCTTATTTCCTTTCTATCGATTTGTAAGGCTGTAGGGACGTGCACCCGGTTGTGAGAAGCACTTCCGTCACAGGGATCTAGATTTTTAGAAAGAATACTCCTAAAAGGCGCGGAACCTTATTTTTTTATTTTCTAGTTTGTAATTAAAATAGCTGTTTAAATACAAAAAGAAAAGAAAACTCTGAAATTGCAACTTTCGGTGGTTGTGGTACCGCGTTGTGAGAATTGCTTTCCCTAGCTCCTGGATGATTGGCTTCATCAAATCGTCTTCATTTTCCATCACTTCAAAATGAAGGTGCATGTTTAAGCCATACTGACAAGTATGCATGAGAGGGAGATACCCACTTTATTTGAGAGTAAGCATGAGATTATAGTCTTATATCACTCGTCTTTCACAAAAAGAAAAAAAATTGGTTGGTTAATGCATAGTGCATACATTTCCGTAGAACTACGGCCGCAGCTGAGGAAACATCCACGGTCTCCTGCCGCATGACGATGTCGGGTGCGCAAGAAGCGAATGTCCGTGGCTCGGAGCCCGGTAGAGATTTAAATGGGCAGCCCCCCGCGCCACCATCTCCGAGGCGCATATGGGCAGGAGATTGAACTATAAAAGGTATTCACTGGACGCCATATTTGAGGGCGATGTTTAGAGCGCATGCTCAGAACGAGCTCACACTAATAGGCTGCTAAGACCGTCAATCTCGACGGTGCGGAATGCACGTTGTAAAAGAACTGTGCAAGCTCGCCGTCAGCACGCGCTCAGCAGTTGCGCACACAGCCCAGTGTTTACTAATGCCCGTGTCCCACTAGAGCGACAGACAGAGACAAAAGACAGCGACAAGCCTCAAACCCATGCAGCATGCTCGCGATGGTACCTTTGGCAGGCGTTTAGTCGTTCGGTGCTCCTGAAGTAAGCACGAGCGATTGCAAGCCTGCCAATGATACCCTCGCGTGCATGATGCTCGTGTTTGAGCAGAGCCTCCTTTATTCTACAAAGCCTCTCGAATCGCGACAGACTCTGGTTTGAGGCTTGTCGTTGTCTTTTGTTTCTGTATGTCGCTTGAGTGGGACTCGGGCATAACACAGCATAAGAAGTTGAACCTCACCTAGCATGATCTGGGCACGAGCGCTTCGCTGTGACCAGTGCTTTGGTGGCACCAGGAGCGGCCTTCGAATCGTCATCTTCGATTTCTCGGATCAAAAACAAACGAGAAAATTCGGTTCGTTGTTCCGCACAACTGAAGCGTACCGCTAGACGCGTGACTGTTCCATCTCCTCTTCAGTAGTCTATGGCGCATATAGGGAATAGACATTTTGCCGAATTTCCCGAGGATCAAAACTAATGCCGGAAACGTAGGTAGGTACGCGTTCTGCGCGTGCTGGCGTCTTCAGCTCTACCTGTTCAAAAGCAAAAATCTAAATATCACTTCGCACGCGCGTTCTACGGACGCTTCTTTTTGGTTATTTACTTGGAATCTTTTCAATAGAAAAGCCGAGCAAGTGAAGCGCGTGTACCTACATTCCCAACATTATCGTGGATGCTCGAGTAATTTAGCGAGCGTTCTATTGCCTGCGATTGTTTCTAAAGTGCCGTTCACACACTTGCAACCGAGTAAAACCGAGAGAGACAGTCCCGGTTTTTAAACCTCTCGCTACGGCGGAGGACCGGATGCGCTGCTGCGGAGGAGGTCTTACGCCGTCGCAAGAGGTTTAAAAACGGGTCTTGTCTCTCTCCGTCCTACTCGGTTCAGAGCGATGAGCGAAGATTGCGGAACCAGGGCTACCGGAGCGGCGCCTGTCGCCGTTGCAATCAGACAATGAGCTTGTCGTCTTGAAGCGGGAAAACGAGCAAGGACGCACGTGCGCACTGCACGGTTCTAGGATGCAGGCGGAGCGTCTCTGTAACGTCACTTCCATGACCATGTGTTCGTGACATCAACCTCCTAACTTTGCACCGCTTCAAGCGAAAAAAAAAATAACGTTGTTTTACGTAAAAAAAACTAAAAAATTTGGCAGACACTTAAAAAGCCCCTGAAAAAAAATGTTTTTTAAGCAGTTTAGTTGGGACAGGCGTGTCAAAAAATAAAAGTTACACGAAAAAAAATTTTCAGAGTAATATTGACGGCGCGAGACGCGACTTAATCACCTCCTTTTCACTTGTTTTCTCTCTCGTCATTTCGGGCACGTGGAGGAGAGGTGGATCGGCTTCGCCATCACATTGAGGACGAGAGTGTATGACCATCTCGTTGAGGTGGAAAGAGTGCATGACCATTCCGTGACGTTATGGACTTTGCGCGCAGAATTTGATATAAATCTCATGCCGTCAATATTTCACGAAAAAAAAAATTGTTTTCGCGTAAAATTAATTTTTTTGACACGCGTCTCCCAAACCAGACTGTATAAAAATAATATCTCTTTTTTTCTTTTCAGAGTCCCTTTAAGACTGCTTCCGTGTGGAAAAGCGAAAGCATCACTAGGCGTACCTTTAGTCAGCCAGAATCGTGGATCCGCCGTGGCGTCCGGGAAGCGTGGTCCTCTCGCACACCGGAGACACGGGTTCGATTCCAACCCAGAACCGAAATTTAAACAATTTTTTTTTCAAAGCCATTAATTTATGAATAAAAACACAGTCAGTGCGCAGGCGAGCTGGTGGAAGTTGATCGTGACGTAGAATACCCGAGGGTAAAAGCTGGAAGAAAAAAGACAGGGGAAAAGAACGGCTCAAACTCAGCTACTGCGTTTATTTCCTCAAAGCCTTATATATCCACAACCTAATCACCGACCACCGACGAGCTTTTACCACAGTCTCGGGTATTCTACATCATGATCCATTAATTTAATTTTACAGGAACCTCCCTGAGAAAGTTTACGTCAATCCGAGAATTTTCGACGTGTTTTTACTCTTTGCGCCGTAGGCCATTTTTGGTACCATCACCGGGTCGCGCCGCCGACGCCATAGGATTTTCGCGTAACGGCATATAATGCATATAATCGCATATAATGCTCTCGCATTATATGCGAAAGCGTCATTTGCCCCAAAATGTATTTACGTGTCGCAAACACACCTCGTACAGCTCTTCTACGACGATTGACCAGATTAGGGTGCCTTCATCCACACACGCGCTTTTACTCGAGTGGTGATATCTCAACCGTTTTTCCGCCCCATCGATTTTTCTTTTTAAGTACGCGCAATGCGGTGTGACTCAGCTCGAGCGCGCAGCCTTGGCTGATTAATACGCAGACGGCATTTTACCGCCCAAGTCACGCACTGAGTGCGCTAGTCCGTCACGCGCTCGCCCACTGATTGCCAAAACAGATGTCTTCACCTTAAGACAGACAGATATATGTATGCACCCTTAATCCAGATGATAGCGATCGTGATGGAAACTATGTGCGCCCCCTATATGCCGTGAAAGCTGCTAATACCAGCGCACGCGGCTTGCTGGTGAAGGACACTTCAATGAGCTAAAATAGCGCGTGTTTCTTTCACGAGTTGAAATATGGCAGCGTCCAAAACCCCCACCAGCAGTGGTCTACAAGTGTGCACCCCTCGCAGAACCAAAAGGAGGTGAAAGTGGTTCGCGCGTGACTCAGAGGGGGGCCGCCGTCTGGAGGCTAAGCAGCAGGCGACAGCGGGACCCGATCTGCGAGGCGGGGCCCGCCTTCCAATTCCGATCCGCGCGTGTCATATGCCCCGCAAATACGGGCTCCTTCTGCTTTCCGAAACCAAGACGCGCAACGCAGAAATATGGCTCTCCCGTTTTACGGGACGATTCTTCACGCGCTTCGGAACCACGGTGCTGCGAGAGGCGAAGAGGAGGCGATACGACAGCGAGTGACGAAGAGCTTTTAGCGTAATAAGCAACGCCGCTCTCGGCGATAGCAGACATATCTCAGTGCAAGCGGAAGGCCGGAGGGGAGGGAGGGCGCAGGCGGGAAAAAAGGGGGCCAAATTGCTCGGGATCACGCCACGGGCGCTTGGGGCGCTGTCGCGGGACGACAGGGAAATGGCCGTCTCGTTTTTCACATTGTGCGCACTGTAGCGTGGCGGAGTGCGGAGTGCGCAGTGCCGAAGCGAGTGAAGCGGAGGGAGCCGCCTAAGTCGTTCAATTACTTTCCAATCTCGTCAAGCTCGAAGCGGGCGCGCTTAGTCGGAAGCGACACTGAAAGAAATGACGTCATGTTTCCTCGATTTCGTCATCAATATCGAGTCCCGGTCTAAAAAGAAAAAGAAAAAAGAAAAGCACGCCACTGGTCTTTTTTGTTTGTGACATTCCTTAAATTGGTAGGGTGCTCTTACTGTAAAATTGGAAATGAATGTCAATATTTTATTATTCGTTTAAACTGAAAACATTAGTAGTCATATTTGTGAGCGAGGCCGCTGGGAGGGGGGGGGGGGAGGAGGTGTTGTGTGATTCACTAATTCAATTGTAATGATAGACGTCTCAAAACTTTTGAATCTACAAGATTGATAAAGAGTAATATCTAGGCTCGCCTTGAAGCGTCACTAGTCGCCGAAGAGCCCGAATAAGTTCCTCATGAGCGGGTACGGACCCAAGTCACAGGAGCCGGCGAAGTCGTCGAACCAGAGGTTCCAGACTCCAAAGCACCTCGCCTCGAGCACATCGTGCAAGTACTTGGCGAGCACGGGGACGACAAACTCTGAGAGATGAGCGACCAGACTGTCCTCCCGCTGCGACACGACGCCGTACTCAAACACCTTGCTCGAGTCCCAAATCTCGTTGCAGATCTCGTAATAGGCGAGACTGCCCGGGGTCCTGGTACTGGGACCCGCGTCTCCCGGACCGAACACGACCTCCTCCACGCCAGTCGTGTTCCGGTCCCAGAACTTGTACGAGGAGCCGGCAAACGACAGCATGTAGCACATCTTGTACATGCCGCTTCCCGTGCGGTATCGCTGCACAGTCGACTGCAGCGCCTTCAGGGTTCTATAGAGACGCTGCCGCTCATACACGACCGCGTCGCGCTCTTCGATCTTGTCCGAACGAACGATCGGAGGGTCGCTGACGATGGGATGAACGAGTATGCTGTAGTTGTTCGGCAGCATCAAGTCCAGCTCCCCAACGTCCAGGGCCGTCTTTGAGTTACCGGACGCGTCAACGACTACGCTCAAGCTCAGGTTTTCCCTGAAGTAACGGCGGCCCACGCGCTCCAGCAAGTCGCCGTACTTCCTGCGCGCGTCCAGCGATTCCAGGGGCTGCTGCCAGGCGAGCACGAGCCCCTCGTAGATCCGCGAGCGGAGCCAGGCGACGCTGCCTTCCAGGAAGGTCCAGGAGTTGTCCAGCAGAGACGCGCTCACCTTGCCCGAAATGCCCAGCACCGCTTTGATGTACGGGTTGCGTGTCTGCAGGTAGAAGGCGAACCTATGGGCCTCATCCGGCGCCTCGATACGAAAGGTGGTGGCGTTCACCGTGGCGCAGCAGAATACGGCATGCGTGCACAGGTGGTACGGGAAAAGGGACAGTTCGAACACGATGCCTGACGCCTCGAGCCGTTCGGCCGTGGCCTGGTAGAAGCACAGGTACTTGTGGCTGTTGTTGTAGTAGTACTCGGCCGGGAAAAGGGCGAAGCGGCCGCCGAGGTTGCCAGTCTTGGAGCGAGCTATGAGAGCGTGTGCTGGACGAGAGCCGTCTTTAAGAATCTGCGGCTCTAGAGAGGCGTTGACGACCTGCCGCGTTGGCTTATCAGAGACGGCGCTGAAAGCACTGCGGAATACGCTGGCTTTGCTCAGCGCGAAGGCAGACCAGGAAAGCATCATGAGGAGCAAGATTCCGCAGCCCGCAAAAGCGACGAACACAGACTTGATGTCCGGTGGTTCTGGCGCTGCGATGGAGGTTTCTGTCTGCATGGTTCAGCTGCGGTGAGACTCGAACGAACAGATTCTGGCACGAGTGCGCGAACTAGAAGGGCGAAACAATCGCTTCCTCTTCGTCTTCGGGTGAATGGGATTCTTTCCGAAAAGATCAACCTTGTTTCGATGCAAGACCCTTTCCGGATTTCCAATTCTGAAGATGTGATATCTTTTCTTAAAGAAAAAGGGACATCATCGTGTCTGGGTTTTCCATGGACGTTCAAGACATGTACTACTCCATCCCGCATGCACGTCTACTACAAGTTCTTCGGTCAAACATAGAAGACCAAGGCCTCACATCATTCCAGAATGCGGCAGGGATGCAAGTGGATACCTTTTTAGAACTTTTGCGCTATTACCTATCAGCCACGGTGGTGGCGTACCAAGATCGCCACTACGTGCAGAGAAGCGGCGTGTGCATAGGATCCTAAGTGGCCCCACATCTGTGTGAAGGTTTTCTCGGAGCGTGCGGGCGTGCCATCCAAGAAAGCATTAAAGGGGTACGGAAGCAAAAATTGAAATATTCAAATTTCATTCGGAAATGGGTCAAGCATGACGGATAATAAGCGTAATTCATAATCGCACGTTTGTATTTTGAACGATTGGCTATATTTTTCGTTCCAAACGGTGCACTCGAGTGAGCGCTCGAAGAGAAGCGAGCGGAGGGCGCGATGCGTCATGGGATATCCGGCGCAAACAAAAACAACAAAAAAGACTCCCCGCATCCGTGACGTGGCAAGACAGGCTTGGTTATGAGCTTTGCCGCTGGTGGCGTTGTCAGCGTTGTAGTGGTGTCAATACCGTCAGCGCGTTACAACCGAGCCGTTGGAAGTGCCCGCGGGGAGACGGGCGTTTCACCTGTCGTGTGAGCGGCTTTGAAGTGTACAGCAAAGTCACACGAGCAACCCCGCGACGTGCCTCAACGAGTCCATCATGGCGTCTGGTTGACTTTCGCGCTTTCGCATTTTTGGATGGAACAGCCCGGATGAACAGTCACACTCACATGCACACAAGAAGCAAACAGACTCGCAGCGCTGACTTTCAACTCAGTTCTATATTTCTTCTTCCTCAAATCTTCAACTTCTTCACCTTTGCCGTTAATGAGAACAATTTAAATTTTTACACACCAGAGACCAAATAGCCAGTACACATTAAAAATAACTAATAATTAAATAAATCATGCAAAGACAACTAAAGAAAATAATACAAAAAATTAAAATTAAAAATTAAATTTAAAAAAATAATAAAGCGAAAAATTTCTCATCACTATTGGTGCTTTGATGATATCTCTAGATAAACCAATTCCTTCTTTGACAAAGCTTCTTCGACAAAGCCAGGTTGGACAAACAATGTGTTAGTGTATCATCCGTAGCTTTGTCAAAGAAGGAATAGACCCTTCCCGAAAGTCAGTCTACCCACCCTGTGCAGAGCCAAACCCGACGCTTTAATGGCGGCACTACACAGCTTCTCCGCACCAGAAAATGCGAACGTCTTTGAAAGCATAGAGCAGAAAGGGGAAAAGGTGTTGGTCCCCTTACGTCACCTTCGACTCACGAAATGGAGGGTGCTTGATTTAGCCGAGCATGATCTTCTATCCCCGCCATTAGAGCGGCAATATTGGAGCTCATGGGACTGCCACAAGGTGGCTCTGACTTTTGAAAGGGTTCTATTGGTTTATCTAGAGATATCATCAAAGCACCAAGAGTGATGAGAAATTTTTCGCTTTATTATTTTTTACATTTAATTTTTAATTTTTAATTTTTCAGTATTATTTTCTTTAGCTGTCTTTGCGTGATTTATTTAATTATTAGTTATTTTTAATGTGTATTGGCTATTTGGTCTCTGGTGTGTAACAATTTAAATTGTTCTCATTAACGGCAAAGGTGAAGAAGAAGATTTGAGGAAGAAGAAATGTAGAACTGAGTTGAAAGTCAGCGCTGCGAGTCTGTTTGCTTCTTGTGTGCATGTGAGTGTGACTGTTCATCCGCGCTGTTCCATCCAAGCATGAATTACCAACTTGCCCAAGCATCCACATTATCAAGCTTTCGCATTCATTCGAAAAGGGGCAAACACGTTCAGGCCGAGGTGACTTTAAACAGTTGAGCGTACTTCCAAAGAGCGGCGCTGCTCCAGAGGAATCTGCTACGTCACGACTACGTAGCAGATTCCACAACGTTGCTAGACTACCTCCCAAATAGGCTCCGCATGCATCCACCAGGTGCACATTGGAAGATCGTTTATTTAGCTTTAAAATTAGTTTTCTTGTGCCTTTCAACGGAAGACTGGTGTTTTTGAGATTAGGGTGCAACATGCAACACATTCAAGCAAGAAAATGAGCGCTGAAATTTCGCTTCAGTACCCCTTTAAAGATTCCAGAATCGCGGCGATATTTAGGTATGTAGATGATTTCCTTATTTTATGCACTACAGAAGTTGACGATCATAACGACGGGTGCCTCAACAACATCCTGAGGAGTTTTCAGCAGTCATGCATGGGGCTCACTTTCACGCATGAGCTCACAGTCAAGAAGTCCATCAAGTTTCTTGATTTGGTTTTGGAGTTCAGAGCTGATCATGTTTTCTGGAGATATCAAGCCCGTTCAGGCAAAGGGTTTCTCCCCTTCTCGTCACAGCATTCAAAAACTGTTAAGCAGGCAGTAGCTGTCACAGCCCTGGGGGGCTATGTTGCGCTTTTTGGACTCCCAGGAGACTTGGAAGAGGGAAGTGACGTCAACGACTAGAGAAACGCAGATTGGATGTTGACAGAAGAAAACAAAATCAACATCCAATCTGCGTTTCTCTAGTCGTTGACGTCACTTCCCTCTTCCAAGTCTCCTGGGAGTCCGAAAAGCGCAACATAGCACCCCTGATCTCCCGAAGCTTCGAGTTGCAAATATCCAGACTCGAGGACGCGGGCTACCCACGACATGTAATTGCCTCCGTGTGCGAAAGAATTTGCCGCACCATCAAGACAACATGCGGACGCAACGACCCTTCCACACAGCAAACGAAGACAAGAAGGCCGTTTGTGGTTGTCCCATATATTCATGGGATTACACATAGGTTAAAAAAGATGGCGAATCGGCACGAGGTACAAGTGCTGTGTTCGGCGCCCAATAAGGCCTATTCGTTGTGCCGCAAGGTCAATCAGGGGCAAACCAGCAACAGCAAGGGGTGTGGCACCAATCACAGGACCGCTTATGCCCAGTGCGACAAGGAGGTTATATACCACATACCCCTGACATGCGGCCGCTGTTATATCGGACAGACCGGGCGGTGTATAAATGATAGGACTCGGGAACATGCCAATAGTTTGAAGAATTTGACGGCAGCAGGTCACTTAGCCCTACATTGCCGTGACTGCAAGTGCAAGGCAAAATTAGACAAAGTTACCATCATGGCGCACCATCGAAACCGGTTTGCACGGGAGGTTTTAGAAGCTTTAAACATAGAAGAAAAAAGGGACATGTGTGTTAGTTCACCATCTGTGACCTTAACCAGAGAAGAGAGGACGTTCTTGCGAGGTGGAAGTATCGCCCACAAGTAGACAGACGAGTAGGATGCCCTAGTTTTAAAAATGAGGGGAAAAAAAAGGAAGAAGTGCAGCAAGCTAGGTTTGATTGATCCTAGCCTGTCGATGAAGATGAAGTGTTTCATTAAATGCAGTTGGTAGTCCAGCGGTTGAATGCGTCTCTCTCGTCCTCCTTACATTTGTATGCTTGGTTTGTTCAGCTGGTGCCTCCTAAATATGTTTAACCAACGTGCTCAACTCTTTCCCGTGGTAAGAAGTTACCCCTGGGAACTCAATAGTATAATTCATGAGGGTAGATGAAAAAGAAGAATTCCAGTAAGTAGTATAAGTAATGAGGGTAGATCACTCTCCCCCTCGCCATTGCTGGGTACTAACGGTTATTTCTACTTACCGGTTCCCTCGAGCTACTACTTTAGCGGTGTGAAACTAACACGGTGAACCGAACGCTCGTGGCACATAAAATACTGGTATCGTCGCGAACGACGTTATGGGCAAGCTAGAACGTACAGTCCTCGGATATTACTACTCGGCGAGATCGTCACACGTTGACGCCATCAAGCGGCAACGCTCGCAACTACGGTACCCTTGGCAGTGCAGGAACAATTGACGTCACTGGCGCGATACGCATTGCGCTTCTTGCTGGCCGACTTTGAAGCGAAAGGAAGAGAGCTCGCGCTCACGTCATTTCGTTTCCGTACCGCTTTAAAGGGATACTGAATCGAAACTTGGGAATATACAAAAAATATCAGAAAATAAGTTGAATAGGATCAGCTAAACCTGTAATTGATGATCGCATGGTTTTATTTTAGGCGTATGGCTATATTTTTCGTTCTAAATGACAGAATTTTGGCGAGTGCTTCAAGATCAGCCAGCAAAGAGCACGATGCATCTCGGGAGATCCGGCGCTTCCGGCGCGGCCTTGAAGTCATCATGCCATGAGGGGCCAAGCCGCACCAAGCGCACGAATCACGACCTACTGTAATCCTCACCTGTCCACAGAATGGCCCCCTGTGGAAGAAGCTTTCACCGATGAAGTGCGTCGTTTTCCCTATTGGGGGCGCTCAGTAAATGCTTTTCTGAGACTCAAACGCGGTTCACAGCCTGTCTAGCGCACGGTCGGTGGAATCGGTGGCCGAGTGGGCTAGCGCACACCAGCTCGGAGCGCGTGGAGCGAACGCTCGCGCTGCAGAACCCAGGGATCCTGGGTTCGAGCCCCACCCCTGCCCGTTTCGATCTGGATGAGCATCGTACCGGCGTGCGGTCGTGTACTACTGCGTGGTGCACGTTAGAAACCCCAGGCTAGCGGTTGTACGGCACTGGCTAAATTTCTCATCTACAGCTGGGAGACTGGTCGCCCTTTGAGGCAGACCAAGTTCTAGGTTGTATAAACATACACACACCTCAATTTTAGCGCACGGGCCTCACGGCGCGCGGCTGGTAATTCGCGACTCCAATTCACAATAGGTGGCGCCACTCGTTTTCCAAAATGGCGGTTATAGTGAGGGTCGGAGATGCGTGCCGGTATACCAGTAGCTGAGCCTATCTAGTGTGCTTGCTTCACGGAGCAACACAAATTGTTCCCGCTTATACGAGGTTGGTATAAGCGCAGGTCACGACTCACCTCTTTATCTTGAAAACAGAAACGGTGTTTAGCATAATATTACGCCACGAGGCATGTTTTAGTTCTGGAACGAAACCGAAACTAACCTCTATTTTGGATTTTATTTCTCGGTATAGGTGTTAATTTTGGATACTTTCATAACTCAAGATGCGTTTCACAGCGTAATTATTTAGCTAAAGAATTGTTCGCGGGAGCTTTATTTTGTGGCATACGTGTCCGATCCAGGCACTTCAAAATATTTTGGAGAGTTAAGTGTCCCCTTAAAGACGGGGTCTTTCATACACCTTAGTGGTACCATAGAATATTATACTTGTTGAAAAAAAATCAGTGTTGATATTTGTGTGTTCTTGCTGCCTTTTTTCGCTCAGGTAATTGTCATGTGAAAACATGAACTGCGGGCCTTTTAGTGGGTTTCTGGTCATTTAGATGATTAATCGCTTTCACATTATTCCCAGCACAAGAATAACAGAATCCATTCAAATTTCACAAAATATCGCCAAGGGTGATCAGTTCAGAATATATTCACAAAATGTATAAATTAAGAAACACTCTTCTTACTACGAAAAACCCATCTTTCCTCCAGCGCCACCTGTCGTCTCTTAGATCAGAGGATCCTTTTATGATTCGTAACTCTGAGGCTTTGGTTAAGTTTCTGCAAAAAGAGAACCCGGGATACTGTGACCTTATGTCCTTGGATGCAAAAGACATGTTTTATTCGATACCTCACAGTGAACTCATGAAGGCTGTTAGGAATGTATTGACATGAGCGGGTCTGTCGCCTTCACGAACTCAGCGGGGATTTCGACTTACTCGTTTTTAGAGTTGTTGGTTTTTACCTTGCTTCAACATATGTCACGTTTGAGGACTCTATTTTCTTGCAAAAGAGCGGAATTTGCATCGGATGTAGTGTTGCCCCGGTTCTTAGTGACATTTATTTGGCCAAGTGTGATCGAGCTATTTCTGAGAAGAAAGACGAGCGCATTTTTAAGACATTTTGGTATGTGGATGATTACCTTATTGGTTTAATATCTAGTCAAGGTTTGGTTGATAACAGGGAGGTGGTCACGGATATGGTCGACCGGTTTTCGGGATGTTCCTCGGGCCTGAGGTTCAAACCTGAGACCCCTTCTGAGGGTGTGATTAAATTTTTGGACCTGCCTCTTAAGATTCAGGCCTCACATATTTGTTGGTCGTATGAACCACGGTCAAAGAAGGGGCTATTGAGGTATGATTCTGCCCATTCAAAACTTGTTAAGAGGGCTATTGCTGTGTCATGTCTACGGTCCGCTTTGGTAAAATCTTGTCACCATAGCTGCGAGAAAAGTTTTTTGTCTCAGGCCAGCAGGTTGCATTCTGCTGGCTTCCCGTTGGCCGTGGTTGTGGGTGTTGCGGAATCTCTTCTCAAAGTGTTTAGAGGTCTTTCGAGTTTGAGGGAAAAAAGGGGATGTCCTCCATTCCGGTTGTTCTGCCGTATGTACACACATTTTCACATAGGATCAAGCAGGTGGCTGAGAGGTTTGACGTGCCTGTTGTGTTCTCAGCTCCTTCAAAGTTGTCCCGTCTTTGCGCCGCAGTTAATCGTGTTGGATTATCTGGGTCTTGGTGCGTGGTTAGCCACCGAACCCGGTATGTTACGTGCGCGACGGGTGTCGTGTATATGATCCCTTTGTCGTGTGGCAGGGCATAGGTCAGAGGGGGAGGTGTGTTAATGTTAGGGCCAGGGAGCATTCCCTTTCCCTTCGTTCTTCACCGTCGGGACAGCTCGCAGTTCACTGTGATAGGTGTTCGTGTTCTCCGGTTTTCACGGAGATTATGATTCTGGCTCGTTACCACAACAAAGTGACTAGAGAAATTAATGAGGCGTTTTTTATTTCTACCTACGGAGCGGACACGTGTGTTAGTGCCCCGTTCGTGGCTTTGGCAGATGACGAAGTGTCTTTCATCGAGCAATTCGGCAGATTTGTTTAAGTGTTCGGGCGGGCCTCAAGGAGGTGGAATTATGTTTTATCTATCTTGCATCTTCTATGTTTTCCTTTCTGTTCCTCGCAGGAATGAAGTTCAGTTGCCAGTCAGCGTTGTGTTCGTTCACTTCTCGTTCTTGTCCTTTGTTTTTTTCGCGCTGTTTCCAAGTTTTCAAGTTACCTAAGCTTTTCAGAAATGTTAATCTTACAAGCGGGGTGTCTTTGGGTTGTACTAAGAAGCATCAAAATCGGTTTGTTGAATGCACAAAAAAGCTGTTCATTACATTCCGCTTTCTTGTGGTAAACAGTACGTAGAGCAGACTGGCAAATGCCCGAACGATACGTTGAAAGAACACTATTACAATGTAAACAGTGCGGTATCAGGGCACTCGGGCATTCATTGTCGTGACAGTGGGCGTGATGCAGATTTAAAAAAGAAATGCTTTGTCGTTGGAAGAAGCGGCAGCGCCCTGACCAAAGAAATTATCGAAGCGGAGATGATTGCACGCCATATGGAAGATTGTGTAAGCGCCCCGTCTATTTCGCTATCTGGTAAAGAGTTGGAATTCCTTGCACGGCGACGGCATTCCCGAGGAGGTGCTGGGATCTAGTGCGTGTCATTGGGTGCGTGTGTGCTTTTTCTTGTTTGATCGTCGTTTAGAGGGTTGCGCGCTGACGACTAAACTTCAGTTGTAAGTTCAGCGATTTCGTGTCCTCTCTCTTCTGTCCGGTCTGTTTGCGCTGTACGTTTTAATCATTATCTGTAAAGCGTTTCCGAAATTCCCTCGTTCATTTCTAAAATTCAATGCAATCGTGTCAAAATTGCCATTTCCCTTTTTACCGAAATTGAGGCCGAAATTTCCTGAAAAAGGAAAAGCCCTGCATGGAACATCACTGGCTTCTGCCCATTTCGATCTGGATGAGAATAGTACCGGCGTGCGTTCGTGTATCACTATACTGCGCGTTGCACGTTATGAAACTATAATGGGTTGGAAGGTTTATAACTTTGCAGAGGCGTTATATGGTCCTAGTCAGACCCAAGTACAGTCGCACAGACCACCACTGATTCAGTAGCTTCTTTGTCGCGGTGAAATTGCGAGGATAAAGGGGGACTATATTTCCTTCAGTCTTGCCTTCTCAAAGCTTGATGACGTAATTGTGGGATCGAAACCACCCGCTTGACGACAGTCGAGCGCGACTCATGAATTGGACACGAGAACTGCGTGAGCACTCGACTGCGGCTCGTAACAATCAGTGCCTCTTGCCCAACAACTGCGGGGATGAAAATAGCCGAACTCTAACAATGACTGGAGCTCAGCACGCGTTTTCTACTTTGCCAACCCAAGCGCGTGGCTATGATTAACGTTGACGGCATAGGATAAGCACCACGCCACGTGGCCGCTTGTTCTGGCTCCGAGTTGAGGGGATGAATGGTGCTCATATTGCTCGAATTGTTTTGGCGATTGCCAGTGCCTCGAAAGAAAAACTAAGGCGATTTTATTCAGTTAGTAACGTTAGGGAGTGATAGTGAGTAGTATTTAGAGAAAGTGAAAAGATCGTTTCGTGGCTTTTTTAAAGACTCCAGGCGAGCAGTCGTACTGCACTGGCTAAATTGCTCATCTAGAATGTGCAACAATGTCACCATGTTCTGGCAGACTGCACTCCTGCTGTGAAACAACTAACGACCCATTTGTATTGTTTTTAGTGGACTTTCTCTTCTATCATCTCATCTACAGCGGGAAACAATGTCGCCATACTATGATAGACTAAACTACTGCTGTGTACAGAGACAACTTACGACAAATTTGTTTATTTGTTTTTGCGTTTCATCGCCGCGTTTTGTAGAATGACGCTTAGAAAAGTGACGTAATCGTTTCAGTCACGTCGCCACATGTGTCGTCGGCGGATCCAAAAAAAGACACGCTGCAGAGGTATACTTCGTCTCATCCTACGATGGACTAAAGGCCAAAGCCACGGGCCGCCAGGTCCAATCACGTTCCACGCTAAACTATGACACGCTTAGCATTGGTTAGGTTTGGACGAATAATGCTCCGAATCAAAAAACGCTGTGTCATTTTTATAGCTTTGACACTGCAATGAGCCAGTAGGCCGTGGCTTTCTTTGTAATGTAAAATTTTTGAGTCACTCATTGCTCGATCCGAACCACTGTCCGCCCATTCCCATCAGTGATCCGCGACGTGGGCACAGATACGTGCTTCGAAGCGAAATACCACGCAATGTCTAAGTGGCTCGTGATTGAATCTGGCGGTTCGTAGCTTCTGCCTTTAGTCCATCGTAGGGTGAGACGAAGTATAGTGACCACATGACTGAAGCCACTACGTCACTCTTTCAAGCGTCATTGTAGGGCTTGCGGCACTCTTTCGGAGTGCCATTTTTACATCAGGCAACAAAAAAAAAAAGTTATCAAATTGTACCATTTGACAAATTATTTAGATTTGTCTGACCTCTAATGGTAACTGCCGTCAATACTGTAATTGCCATAAAACCTACGAAACTAGTAATTAAAAAGTTAACTAGGAAATTTTATTTAATCAGTCATGTTATCCATACGATGATCCCCTCATCTTGAAAGTCCACCGGGCCTGATAAATACATAGTGATGACGACACTCGTTTAAATCTTTCACTTTATTTCCCTTTATTTAAATTTGTTGGAATTAAAATTAAACACCATGTATACATATCCTTTTGGTGAAACATTACTGCGCCAAATATCAGCCAATCGGAAAGCGCGAATGGCTCTGCAGTCTCCAGTTTCACCCAACACCAGGGAATGCGGTGCAGGGACTCATTAGCTCATTAGAGCTAAAACACTCCTGGCCCCAAAACCAGCTGACTCCAGCCACCGTAGCCATAGGAGCAGGGGCGGCGAAAGGGTCGACTCTCCTAATGACGTCAGCCGCCAACGCATTTTCGCGGCTCCGTGGGCGCGCCGCCGCTGCCGCCCATTGCTGGCGAAGGCGCGGTGCCTGCACCGGCGCGCGGCTTATCTGCGAGGCCGCGCATAATTTGCGGCGAATGATGGATGGCCAAATCCCCATTCGACAAATGTGACGCTGTCGATAGCGCGCGGGTCGGCGGACGCACCGACGACAGCCGTTGCGCGCATGCGCGGACCGTGCGGCTTGCACCGTGTGTGCAGTGTTGGCGCGGACGTCTGCAACCCTGTGCGGCCGTGATTTACGAGCCCCGGCAATAATTTTCTCTCCATCGATTCTGTCGCTGCTGCTTCGCCTAACGGATGGGGCGTCCCATCCGTTAGGGTGACCCTGACCTCGTGCGCGACCGACTTCGTTCCAGTTGGTGGCTTTTGTCACCTTGCTTGGCATTTAAGTAGAAAGACAAGCACGAACGCTAAGTGGTTCGATAACAGCGGAAACATATGGTGCTCAACGTAGCCATCGTTATAAGCTTCGTGTAAACTGCACACTGCACGACACAACGCGAACACTACATTTGCGATTTTTTTATTCATCCTGTAGCTGGTCGTATACCAATAAATTGTTGAACCCAGCATGGCAGCTCGATTGTTTCCGCTTCGCTGTTTTGGCTGGAGCTTCTGGGTAAGTCCGGGGAAGACGATGACGTCAGGGCCCAGGGGTGTCGTTGTGCATGCTATGCACCCCTCTGAATACATGCCTCGGGTGTGAACGCGTTTGGAAGAACCCAGCGTTGACGGTGCAAAATGAATTTGATTAATGCTAATAGCAGAGTCGCTTAATGAAGCAATCTGCCAATAGGAACGATGCACCTTCATGACTTATTTTGTAGTCTTAGTATACCTCTCGTTAAGAAACTGTAGGAACAAAAATTGTTTTACGATCAATGAGATTTATCCGCTGGCAGTGCGTTATTATTGGTTCTTTATCACTTCCTTTTCACCAATTTCAATTCGGTTAGAGTCCATAGCTTTTATCACCACTTTCTTGTCGTCTAATAATGCATTTCCTCTTCGCTTTCAGCTGGACACTTCCTCCGCCTTGCCTCTGCGACAGCAACCAAACGACGCTTACGCTCTTCACCTGTTTCGGCCTGACGTCGCCGACGCGTGGCCTCGGCTTTCTTCCGTCCTCGCTCTTGAATACGGTCATTTGATCACTCGTGGAAAGAACCACATCCATCGTCGGAGCGGCATCTGAGCTGGGCCGCAGACCAAAGAGGCGCGGCGCCTGTTTGTCTCTGGCTCCGCACCAGCTGTGCGACGCTCGCATTGGTCCGAAGCGCTGACGACACAACGCGTCACCCTTTGCCTCGTTCCTTGCCGCCGTAGTGAGACATTGAATCCGCAAACACGATACGTCCTCACCACCCCACTCTCCTCGCGACGTCATGCATGGCGCTGACGAACGGACGCACGGAATGACACCGGCGGGTTTTCGAGAAAACGAGCGTTCTAATGAGTCTTTCTGGCTGGGAAATTAACTAACAATTTTAAACAAGACCAACTCGCGCGTATTCTCAGTTTGGGCAAACTAAATAACAAAACCGCAGTTCATTCAACGTCTACTTGCACACACGCGGTCGCTCGATGACATCGCAGAAATCAGCGTATAAGAGAACGTTATGTAGAATGTTTCGTGCTCAACGAAATGGCGCCAGATTATCAGCGCTCAAAGCCGTGTTTTGCTATTAATATAATAATTTTAGGGAAGTTTCCAAGGTGAAGATTTACGGATATCCGTTTGCTCTAATGACGCATTAGCAACCGATTAACTCATTTGGTAGAGCACTCCGCTAGTATTGGGAAGGTTCCTGTGTCGAACTCTGGACAAGGAATACTTCGCTTGATTTCAGCGGCTCTAATCTGAACTTGGCGAAAACATCGGTGAGGGATTCGAGCGCCGTGATTGGCCGGCATCAAGTGCAAGCGCGGCGCCGGCCAATCACATCCACCGGTTTCCTCTCCGATTTTTTTCGCCATGTGTCGAGATAGAACCCTGCAGCTGTTTTGATATTTGCTTCCCGCGAAGTTTAATACACCAAAAGTGACGCACCGTCACAATTATAGTTTTATGATATGACACAACTCGAGCACAAATCAACAAATGCGACATTTATTTCTTTTGTTGGCAGGTACAGTTTTAAAATAATCAATAAACGTTATTGCGGGGACGGGTTCCAGTACCCCCGGGGAGAGGGGGGGGGGGGGGGGGGGGGGGGGGCTAGTCCGGGGCTTTATAGGTGGTGGGCACCGCCTCGGCATGGTCCACCAGAAATTGCTGGCCGCTGGCCGTGTCCTCGGTCAGCCGCTCGGTTCCGACGGTACTCCGCCTAACGAGCATTGATTCAAAAGTGTGTAGAAGAAAAGCGGAGTAGAATGCGAGCTTGGCAGGAGAGCCACAAATTTCAATATCACGTTGCTCGCACCGAATCCTGATAAGCCGGCACTTTCCAAGTGGATCTCCAGTGTTGGAACTAACGCGTTACAAGTAACGACGTTACTGGTAACGCGTTAGTTTTTTTAGTAACGTACTAGCGTACTCGTTAGAATCCCAAATGGGTAACGAGTAATGTCGTTATTACTTTACGGTATCTGCTATCAAATTACGTTACCCATTGCTCGTTAATTTTGATTAAAATGGCAGCATGATAGTTTGAAAGCAAACTAATTTTTATTCTGCGCACTACAAAAAGTGGCAAAGAAACCCCAACAAAGCTATGTATAAACGACGTCATTTCAATTATCGCTTTGCGGAATTCCTGAACGTCCGTGATGCTGTCTTTGTATCGAAGCTACTAAGGCCACCGTCGAAGTGCCCTGAAGGAGCAGCCGTCTCGCTGGAAAGAAACATCCGCTCAGAAGGCAACAGTCTGCCGCCGCTCGAAGGATTCTTCCTAATCGTCCAGCTACTCCAGCTGGTCAAGTCCTTCTCTTAAAAATAAATAAAATTTCGTTCTGTCAACAACAGAAAGAATAAACTCGAAATTTGGAAGCATTGACGTTCCCACCCTTTGAACCAAAACAAGTGGCAAGGTTATCGCAGGATTGACAGGCGTCCGTGACCAGAAAGACGTCACCATCTTTCAAAATCCCTGCCGCCGTGGTACAAAGGTGCGGTCTCTCGCTGGGTAACGACTCCCGTTCAGAAGTTCGCCTCCCACTAAATCCTCTGGTCATTCTTTCCCCCATAGCGCCTCAAAAATTAGACGAAAGACTGCGTAACCACCACGGGCGGCACCTTCTTTGCATCGCAGTTAGCCCCGAACTCCCTGGCATTCAAAGACCGTATTATTCATTGCTGGACGCTGCGCCCGCGTTATCCTTCTCGCAGTTCCTGGTTGTGTATGAAGGCTACTATACCATTCTTCTAGAGAGACACATTCGTAGCAGTAATAATGATGGCTTTCGTCTGCTTCGCCCTTACTTTGCTGCTACCAACATAAAAAAAAAGGTTTTTGGACCTGTAAGACAAACTTAGGGTAAAGAGCTTATAAACGCTCGCCACCTTTTTAATCATATATACACGTAAAGATACTGCGAGCACGCATGTAATAATAACCAAAGTATGGCCGGCGTTATACTTCGTTTATAATCACCAATAATCTTCTTTGGTTATAATTATGGGTTATATTAAGCGTCGGTGTCGCCTTTTCGTTGCTAGTGTAGCCTAAACCGGACTGTGACTAAAACCGGTGTAGCTATGAGGTATGTTGTTCGTGAGCAGTCCGTGTACTGTACAGTTCCCTCTGTCATGCAACTTCTGCCTCTAACCAACAAGGCCGTTTTGGAACGCTTGTTATAAAAGCCCCTTTTACTGCATCTCGCGCGCACTTTTCGTGCAAGATGGCAACGGCCACTGAAAGTTTGTTATTATGGCCCGGGCTTAGTGCTATGTTTGAACTGAGGGAAACGAAGTCAGACAATTTGCTGTTTAAATCTCTGCTCTGTATGCCGAAACTCAAGCTACTGAGCACATCCGGGACGTCGAACTCTAATTCGAAAAAGCACATTAAGGTAAGTTATTCTTCAATGTCACTTTTTTTCCGTTAAAATGTCGTCCTTAAGCTTTCTCAGCCAAAAGAACGCACCTTTCTTTCGAGATCGTTTTGTTAGTTGCAGTTTTTCAGCTACATCTCACAATACTAATTAATGTAAGCTAGCGAAAAAGCCTCCAAAAACGGTTCAGTTTAGTTTACTTGTATATTTCAGAAGGAGGGTAAATGAATCATGAAAGTTATATATAAACACGCCTATTTGATATGTGTTTAAGTTCGCGACTTATTTAGACGGTTTTCTTTTTCTATACTAATTCGTGATGCAGTTTATTTAGCTAATATTTCGTTGTTCCACACGGCTGATAACTAGAAATTAACAGCGGTGTTTCGCATCAACCTTAATTGTTTTTCTTTTCCGCCAGTTTCTCTATTCGCAGTTGCTGTCAGAGTTCGCGGTAATTTCAAAAAACGAAAGACCGAAGCTACAACCCACTTTCCCAACACACCCTTGCTGAAGCACAGGAAGATCGACCGTATGCATCAAACTCCCGTTTCTCAAGAAGTGTTCGACAATCTTATGGAGACGTTTGTGGTTGATACTCTAAAGTCATATACTAACAGTGGAACACAAAGTAACGACAAAGTAACGTAAAGTAACATCCGTTAGTCATGGCGAGTAACGGCACCGATATATCGCGTTACATTTGCAAAATTGTAACGGAGCTCTGTAACGCGTTAGCTTTTTTCCAAGCTAACGAGTAACGCTATTTCGTTACTTATTTTCGGTAAGGGGCACAACACTGTCGATCTCCGACTGGACGTAACCTCCGGTTTCCCATAGTGCTGCAGAGTGCCAAGGTGATTTCTACCTGCATTGCGAGGAACACTTCGAAAACTGACAAAGATATGGGGACCGTTGCTTTGTGCTTATTAAACTAAAACCACAGGGAAGGCGAGGCCTGGGCCTTTCCAAACCAAACGTCCTCACTAGTGGTTCCACGCAGCGTCACCTTTCGGCGGCATCGCCGACAGCGCGCCGTGCAGCGTCTCACGAGTCACAACCAGCGCGACGTTAGCTCGTCGAGCTTCAGCGGGTCAGAGATTCACTAATGATGACGTCATGCGCAGGCCTTGTCTTCTAGGCGCTACTGATTAACACTCTTTCACCGTAGCTGTGGCGAGGATGGTTAGACGTCACGAGGAGTTCGAACCGTTCCAAGACCAGCTTGCGCGTGTTGCGTGGGTATACGCTCTGCGGGTTCCTCTGCCCGGTCGAGATGTCCCCTCAAACAAACAAAAAGTCAAGATTAAAATAGCGCCAACTTGACAAGGACAAAAACGTCACACGTACAGCAGGACTGGCGCTTTTTAATTATTTTTTTTTCAGCGTTAGTCCTAATGTACGTGTGCCTTTTTTGTCCTTGTCAAGTTCGCGCTATTTTAATCGTGTCTAATACGAACCAACTAGCCCAATCAAAAGTCTTGTTAAAAAAAGCAAATTTGGGGGGTTTTACGTGCCAAACCAACGAAGGGCATCTGACACGCCCCATCGGAGGACTGAGGATTATTTTGGACTACCCGCATGATCTATGACGTGCAATAAGCGATGTCCCCAGCTGACCAACGCCTTACTGATCTGTCAGGACTTAAAGGGGCGATGCAACGATTTTTGCATTTTGCGCAAATACCGCTTAGAACGGATCCCTGACGTTAATGACCTGTGAAATACCCGTTCGTTTTTCACCACACGCAATCGAAGTCGCAGAAAAAAAATAAAGAAAAACGAGCAGAGTTCACCCCCTCAACTCGCAGCCAGAACAAGCGGCCACGTGATCAGGGGTGCTATTCTGGTCACAAACGGGCACGTTCGTGTTTCTCGAAAATTCCTCCCCCCTACGAACCGCGCGCTCCTATTGGCCACAGCGCGCGTGATAATTCCACGCGGTTCCCATGGGGACGTTCGCGAAACACGCAAGCAACCGTTTGCCGTAAGTGCCGCTCTTCGAGTTCGGACCGTGACGACAAAGTGACGTATGACCACGTCCGACCTACGTAGCACATAGCGGAAGTCACGTAACTAGATTAACTGCGGTACTACTCGACACACCCTAATCTCTGTTTCACTATGAGTGCGAGCTAGTGCGAGTATAGGAGCTACTAGTGTCACTAAATAAGCAGCTCATTTAGTGGCTCTAGGAGCTACAAGAACGTGTTCCGGGCTTTCAACATCCTGTCGAGCAGGCGCGCTTGCGCAGTGCAAGCCAACGCTCGCGCAAGCATCGTTCGGGGCATGTGGTTCGGGGGGATGTGCTCGTGCTTTTAACTTCTGTTTCTATTGCACAAAGAGGAAAAAACTTTGGGCAGGACTCTAGAGCGTAGAAAATGGCGACGATGCTTGTTGCTCAACAATGGCTCGACCAACGCGTACAATGACGGGTTTTCTGCGGGCACCCGGTTGCCTTCGCTATGCACGACGACTGTTTCTGACGACAGTACCGCTTGTCGAAAAGCACCATCCGATCGCAGTGTGACCAGCTGCGCGCCGAGAGACGGAGACGATGAGAGATGATGACCGTCGAGCAGCAGCTACCAATCGAATCGCACTGAGATTTTGCGCAACGGGAAGCTGCAAGGGCGCGGTTGCCAACGATGATCTCATAGCTAATGCCCAGTCGATGGTGACCAGAGCCGTGACGGCCGTCGCGAGTGTCACTGTCAACCGGCTGGGAAGAGGCGGCTGGGTCAACAAAACCCTGGACCGAGGAAGCTGAGGCATGTGCGAAAGAAGGCTTTCGTCGCCAAAACGACGAGCACACCGACGTCGTGGGGTGCGTTGACGGAACCTAGAATCTAACTGAACCTTCGTTACCGTCATCATCGGTCTGAAGGAGACCCTCACCGTTCTGAAGGCCTCCTACACTTTGCCGCAAACACCACTTTGCCATTAACGACATGGTGGTAAGTACGTTAAAACTTCAGGGTTTCTACCGCTTCGAAGTTAGTGCACGCTTAGTGCCTATGTCTACAGTTGACCGTTTATTGGGGTTTGTAGCTACTGTCATTCACGCAATAAAATCTGGGTGGGCTGCTGATGGCATTTTATTGTATCAATTAGATATTCTACCTTTCTACGCCAAGCTTCTGGAGTTGCATGTCAGTCATCAGACAGTCCTAAGAAACACTGTTCGATTCCCTGCCATTAACTGTAGACGAGAAATTTAGCCAGTACAATTTTGTGGATGGTTGTCACCTCTGTGACCAAGAAAAACAATAAAGATACCATTGTCCTACATTCAACACACGTATGTTTAATGTAAAGGTTATGATACCAATTAAATAGATTGTCGTTTCAAAAGTGACAGTAACTCATTGAAATTAAAGAGTAGTGTTAACTGGATTTGTTTAAATTTGCCTGCGATGCAGAGCAAATACGCACTGTTGACTTATCACCATCAAGCATAAACAACAAGCGGAAGCAGAGTAGATGTGTGAAGGAAAAGCGAGCATATGCTAAAGAAAGAACTGCTACGTAACGTGAAGAATGTCAGCAACTATCTTGCCATTGTGGTACGAGCTCTGTTGCTATGCACAGGCTTATGGCAGCCTGTGAATGTAGGATGCTCCCCATATGGTATCAACCAGTGGCGAAGCCAGGGGGGGGGGGGGGGCGGGCTTATGGGGCTTCGCCCCCTTCTCCACCCCAAATCCGGCGGGCCCTAGAATATGCACACAAATTTTGACAACATCCACCCCCCCCCCCCCAACCCCCGCACCCCAAGTCATGAACATCTCATTCACCTCAGCTTCCCTCCCCCCTCACCCCCTCAAAAGTTCCCGGCTACGCTACTACGATCAACAGCACTCAATAGATAGTCAACATTATCAGGACAAGCGAAATTTCTTTTATTTTATGCCCCATATAGGCATGCGTTTCTGTCTTTCTATGCATGCAGGCAAAGCACACACTTCAGAAAACACTTGCGTGAAGGCTGCGTTCACAATGCAGTCCCCGACAAACTTTCAAGGCGTTAACAGATTCCACAAATTAAATTTTCAACGAAACGCGTAAGATTTGCAAAACGCTGGCAAAATTACATTGCGTTTTACATAATTCACCTTCGTCGTCCGATGAATCAGCAGTCAGCGCTACACAAACCTCAATGAGCTTGTCGTTTGTTTTCTTGCCGTTGGGGCGATCACTGGCGGTCGTGGCGGCGGCACAATGCACCTCTTGGCGAATATGTGCTGCCACCTAGACACGCGAATCGGTTCGAGACTAGGTGACTGGAAAACAACGCGCGCCCAAGGCCTCTCCCACCCGTTCCACACCCAAAACGTCAGCTACATCCTGTTCACCCATTGAGGCGATGTGACCTAGATACGGCTCCCTCCCCCAAGCTCACCTTTGTCCCCATCGTGCGTAATCTTCCGCCCCAAGGTCGACACAACGAAACCGACGAAACCGCTCAAAGGCGAGAAATGCAAGATGGCGGATTGTTTGGAACTAGATACTCTCGAACCCAGGCGCATGAAATACTCCGCGCATGCGCACCTCGTATTTCTACAAAAGGTCCATTCTTTCTCAGATCGTTGGCTGCTGCCTCCGTGCTCGCAGAAGCGTTGGTCTCTTTGTGACAAGATGAGGTTTTGAATCTTGACGCATGGCAAAGCTGAATGAAGGTATCTTACCGTCTTCATAATCTCAGCAAGGCTGCCGTTACGAGCCACAACAACACCACAACTTTTAAGCTTCACAACACCGGCACAAATAGAAGCCAAGTTTTGCATCTCGCCAAGTGTTATACCGGAGACGTTGAACGCCAGCTCACCGTGCTCTTCAATCCGACCCTGCCGTTGAATGGGCTCATCTAACAGCACGAAAGCATTCGTGTGCGCGTTGATCAAGTTACCGATCGCATGTCAAACCCCAGTCGCGGTCGATCCGACGAGCATCGCGGCCATGTTCTTTCGAGTTTATCACGCCAAGGGTACGGCTGTCGAGTTAAAACAATGCAAATACTCTCGTGCATTCTTGTTCTTACGTCATTTTGTCGTCACAACCCGAACTCGAAAAGCGACTGTTAGCGGCAAACAGAGGCTTTCTAGTTTCACGAACGTTCCCATGGCAAAGAGCGTTGAATCGTCACGCGCAATGAAGCCAATGGGATAGCGAGGTACCTATGTAGGGACGTGTAATAGCCTTTTTTTTTTTTTGCACGAGCTTTTTTGTAAATAAAAAGTAAGTAAAAAGACTGCCCGAAATTATGCGGTCGCGTCCATTTCTTCAGCGCCGAAAGCAAAGAGCATGGCTTATGGGGACTACCGTCGTAATCACTGCAGTGAGCAAAGGGAGCAAAGCATTATTAAAACTGCCCGAAGAAAATTTCCTGCATCATCCACAGCATGTTCACAACCGGTGCACTCTGCGTCAATCTCATGACTTGTCATATATTACCACAGAGTCGTCGTCAGCTCTGTACCCATTTGGAGTCTCATTCACAGGCGAACAGGAAATTTCATTTTCCGCTTATGTTCACGGAGGCTTCACAAAGGAAGATCGGTGTCGCAGCGTACCTTGAGATAGCACTTTCTTCTCGTAATACGATCCGCATCGTGCACAAACAGAAAAAGCAACGACGCAAACGAGACACAAACACCACAAGGTCGTTACAGCGGTTTTCGCCATGTTTGTTTTGAAAGACCGCAGCGAAAGACTTCGAGAAAACAAGTTGAGATATCATAGCTAAATTTTCTTTACGTCATAATTATTGAAATAATCTTCCGTATTTTATAAAAGGATAATATTATTTTTCTCTGTTTCCTTCTATTTTCCGGAAGGTATCCTTTTCTCTGTTATTCGCTCGTTCTAACTCCCGGAGGAAAGAAAGAAGATAACAAAAAGAACAGGGGGAAATGCAGGGATTTCTGCGCCCCAACTGCGTGGACACGTCATCGCGACGTAGGGGATCGCCAAATTCTAGCTGAGCGCGTGCGTGAACCCGAACGTTGGGGTGGAGCCTCAAACAAGAATCATTCTAGTTTGAGGCTCCGCCCCTTCTTTCTCGATACGTCACAACTCGAAAGTACCCGTTTGCGACCAGAATAGCACCCCTGGAGCCGATTATATGCCGCCAATGTTGGTCATAGCCAAGCGCTGGGGTTGGCAATGCAAAGGACACGCGCTGAGTTCCAGACATTGTTATGGTTCGGCTGTTGTCGTCATTGCAGCGATTGGACACCGGCCACTACCCGAATGCTTCTCGAGCTATCGATTATCACGAGCCCAAATCGAGTGTCCACACCATGCTCGGGTCCAATCTATGAGCCGCATTCAAATATCGTCACTGGGCGGTACTGCTACTGCCCAGCTACGTCATCAGGTTTTGCGAAGGAGAGATTGAATGTAAACACTCGGTTTTGTCCTCGAAATTACAGCGCAACAAAGGAGTTTCTTAATCAGTGACGTTGCGTGCGAGTATCCTTGAGTCCCGCTACTGCCAGTAAGCTCGTGTGAAGTGAAAAACCTTCCAATTGAATATCGTTGCACCGCCCCTTTAAGGAGAGTCGGTGGCTTTCGGCGCGGGCATCATTAGGGTTAAACGAAGTACAGCTCTGAGAGTTTTGAAGACAAAGAAGACTTTCAAGAAACTTAGTAGTTAGACAATCTGTTCTCGACGAGCGAATCATTCAATCCTATACTTCCTGTTATGAATCATTCAAATGCAATCGCGTTGGCGACGCACGTTGAGCCCTGCGGACAATAGCCAGTCATCGGGCTCGCCTTGCCCCCTTCCGTAGACCTCTAGGGGCCGTTCGAGAGGCCTCGTCTAATTCGCGGTAGGATCAGAAGAGAATTTCGAGGGATGCGCCTGATTGGGCGCGCTGGTCCCCCAGCTTCGCTTTGACTCCAGCGTCGGTAGCTCATGGAGCGTGCAGCCCCGCTGCGCTCAAGTGGCGCTCGCCCGGGCCACGACCCTTTGATTCGGCCGGCTAAAGTGGAGGCACCGGGTGCACCGGGCGGGGTCCCGTAATGAACTTACCGAATCGTTTGGAGCGTAGAGGACCGTCGCTTTATTGAAGTGGTGGAAGCAGCGGGGATAATCCGGGTCGATAGCCGTCATAGGAAACGTCCCTGTTTTGTCGTATTTTTCTATTCTACTTTCATAATAGTTTCCGAAGTCATTCGAAAATATTTGAGCAGTGACAAGTTCCGTGACTGACAATATTCCACCGATGAGCGCTCCAAATGTGCTGGCTTTGGCCACTCGGTACGAACGCATCATAGGCTTTTCCGCTCCTTCTGACTTTGAAGAATGATGCTCATAGCGAGCGCATGAGTTAAACTGATGTTTTACTGAGGAAAGCTATGCGTGGGTATAACGCTGCACTTGTCACGTGGTATTAGTGTAAAAATGACGGACGCCTTTATGACACTAATAAGCCAATACGATCCCTTTGAACCCTAACTAATGCCGGTCGCCATTCAAATGGTTGAACGGATTAAAGAAAGAACAGTGATCGGTGTGCTGAGCGAATTGCAGCACAGTTTAAAATCAGGGACCAGTGAAGCTATAAACCCAAGCACGTGTCTATGACGAACAGTGGAGGCGTATATTATGCACCAGATTACGTGTTCGCTTGTTCTGGCTGCGAGTCGGTGAACGCTTTTTTTTTTTTTTTTTCTCGGATATTTCTTTACGGCAGCTAATGCCTCGAGACGAAAACGAATCCGCGTTTCGGTGGGTATGATCGTCAAGAGTTTTAGGTTTTTGCCCGTGGTCACCGGATCGTTCAGGTTCATGCACGAGCGCATACTTGAAAGCTCATGACGACGATAAACGACGGTGAATATCGTTCACTGGGATTGAACAACACCGGTGGTCTCGACGGCGGTACTCCTTTTCTTTTTGTATTTTGCAGTTGCGAACTCTTCATTGAAATATAAAAAGAAACGAAACAAAAGTCCGTGGCATAAATCACGGATTTATGGGCGGACATTAAAGAGACCAGAGAGTTTCCATTCGTTCATCGCGGCACTGGCTTTGCGAGAATACTAAGTTTTACGGCTGGATTTTTTTCAGTCCCTGGGATTTGCCCGTGCCTCGTACGGAGTCCTCGAGTTTTATTGCGCTGCCCGCGAAGCCCCTTGAGCGTGCTTGCGCTTCTTCGTTATTTGTCTGGAGTTCTTGACATTTCTTTTATAGAAGACGCGCACTAAAATGAAAATGGGCTGCTCAATACCCTCGAGTTAACGCTGCAAATAGTAATATATAAATACAATGGTGCGATGTACTTCACTGGCTAAAGTTCCACGCAATTGCGGTGCAATGGTTTCCCTCCATGAGTGAAGCGTGACCCCGTAGTCCTCGTCAATTCACGAAGCATCGTCTAGAAAAGCACAAATAGAGAATGCGGACCTCTGGAACGCATTATTCGACTTCATCTTTCCTATAAAAGACGAGCGTTCGCTCGCAGCTTCAACAAGCTGCCTCAACATGAAAGTTATTCTGTGAATCGCAAGTCTTTTTTTTTTTTTTTTAACGCGACAGCGTTAAGGAGCTCGTGTTGCAGAAAAGCCGGCGTCGTCGTCGGTGGCGTTGTGAGGGGAAACTCTCGATTGGTCAATAGGTTCATGACGTCACAGTCACATGACGTCGCGCGGGAATTTCAAACAACCCTCAACGCTCACGTGAAACATGACGTGACGCGTGAAATGAAAGTGATTACAACATGACATATAAGCGAATACAAAAGTCGCCGCATGTCTCAAATGATTTCACTTTATAAAGTAATTCCTTTGCCTTAATAAAGTTTTAAAGAATTTCAGGTGGGATTCGAATTCACAATCCTTCGGTTGCGAGCCAGACACGCTAGCGACTACGCCATGTCCTCCGCATTTCTTGCTCACTGACAGGAAGCGCATGAGAAGGCGATGCGAACGGGTCCCGATAACGCTATCCCGTTCCACTCTTAAAGGCGAAACTTAAGGGTCCTCCACGTTTTTTTTTTTTAGCCATCCCTGTTTGCGCAAATAATCATAGGTAGTTTATAAATGATGCGCATAGGTATAGTAATTAGAAGGTTTTTCATCTTTAGGAAGCGCTTTGTGACTTCCAAAACGTATGTGCACTAAGATTTCTACATGTTCACTTTTTGCTTGGCACAAAGCTCCCGATGTGTTCTCTCCTCGTGTAATAGGAGCTCCGAACCCAGGGCTCTAAAATCTCATAGTAAAATACATTTCTTCTCTCTAGCGTAATGGCGGAAAAGATGAGCAACAAAAAGGACCGAATTGCAATGTCTTTATGCTGAGTCAGAGACGGGTTCAGCGGCGGTCGAGCGTTCTAAAGCCGCTATCCACACAAAAGACAGTTCGGAGACATTGTCTGAAGCGTGGTAGGACGGTTCTGTTACACAGGTCGTACACAAACTCTCTGCAGACGTGTTGAAAGCATACATCTGTATGACACAAGCATGCTTCGAATATGCCTTTCTGCAGACAAAAAACACTGTCCTTTTTGAATAGTGTTTGCGCAGTGGGATTTCGGCTTAACGCAGCGCAGTTTCTGCAGCGCACATGCAACAGGGGAGCACACGCCTGCGCTCGGGCCTCGGCAAGCTCAATACCCACGCACTCGGGCCCGTTCATAAACTTCAGAAGTATTAGGAAGACGGAAACGATGGAAGCGGAATGTTTGATTCCGGTTGGTTTACAATCGTAACTATCCTTCCTTCGGCAGAAAACAAAACTAAAAAACAGCAAACAAAAGAATACACAAACGTTATTGGCGAGTTTTAGTTTGTTTGTTTCCGTTTTCTTTCTTCGATACACTAAGCTTTAAAAAAAATTACCTGCTCGTCTATTTTTCTCAAGAAGTGGGTCAATCATCAGTAAAGTGGTGATTTGGGCCAGTTGGCTCACTGCACATGGAAATAAACCGAGCCGAAAAATGCAGGGACTAAGACAAGGGGAAACAAGACAACGCGCACTCTCAACCCAAGTTCGTTGAAAATAACGTCATTTGTTGCCACCAGAAAAACAAATTCGTCATTCTTATCTCCTCCGCCCAAGTTTAAAAAATCAAACTCATTAGTAGATACTGGTAAGGACGTGTCACTTAGGCCATAGACTCCTCCATACTCACAAAGCCTGGCAGTTCGACGTTCGGAGCCGCAGAGCGCCCGATCGCAGATATGCAGCGTGAGGATCTAGCAGCACAGAGCATAAAAGAGCCATTTCTTGGGGAACCTGGACATCAGCGCACAGCTTTCGCAGCGGCGAGGACGCGAAACAAATTTGTTCGCTCTGAAGAAGTGTGTTTCGGCGTCTCGCCGCAGCGGGGCGCCAGTCACGTGGATCTCGTCTCATCCGTTGTCTGTCGCTCCACCCTTTCCATTTCGGCGGCCGCTTCTCGAGGCGATATCAAAGGCTTTGTCAGTATAGAGGAGGCTATGCTTAGGCATTTCTTCTCTTCGGTCCTAATTTCAAATGCCTTGTGCAATTTTCTCGACACTTTATCTTTGTATCTAGCCAAAATGTTAGTGTCATTGAAGGCCGGGGCGCAAGAGCATATGTTACAATTAATTGCACGATGCCCCGAAGGAGTCGTTCTGGTACTGCGTGCTCGCGGGAGCAATCATTCACGGACCTGCCCGTCTTGCACACATGTGTCATCCCACATGTCAACGGAATTTGGCAGACAAGTAGCGCATTCAACGTACTTACTCTCTCGGGACCGCCGATGTCAGCGCCCAGGAAACGCAACCTGCGCCGGGACAACTAGCATGCTTCGCTCGTGCATTGCCCCTTGGGATGCAGCGTCATTGAATCGCTTCCTTTTTGCGAATCGCGATTTCCTCGACTCACACTGTGAATGGTTGTGATAATTTGCCCACTGAGTGTCCCGTGGAAAAGGATGCGCTCAGGCTTTATTTTTACTTTGTTTTTAGTCATTTGCTGGAACGCTTGTTTCGGCATTCCCTTCGCTCTCAATCTCTGCATATGACGCAGAGACCAAGAGTCGGCTGATGGGCAATAATTAGCCCCTGCGGACCCTCCAATGGTGCCTGGAACCCGTCTCCGACCGGTGTGTTTACCGCGTCATGCTCCGCCGGTCGCGTTCCTGGCGGCGTCCCAGCAGCGGTATGGATGTAGCTGACGCCTGTTCTGCTGAAGGTCACTCTCCCGCTCGACAGTCCACGGAAGCTTCGGTAGCAGGGAGTTGGGACGCCGTGACGTCAACGACACACGCGTTCGCTCGCGCTTTTCGCGAGCATCTCTGCGACCAACAGCAAGGACCTCGACATCGGGCATCATGAGTCTCCGGCTCCTGTGACGTCGTTTGTTGCCACTTCGGGACCAGTTTCGATGTATGGGCGAGATGGGACGCTAGACACACCAGTCCGAGCCGCGCTCCAGGCGCCGTATAGTTAAACGGACGAGCTGTTTAGAAAGGGGTCGGCGTACTATCTAGTGAAATACAAAATACGTTATTTGTCTTGTTCTTTATAGTTTGCAGCTTGGACTTCAATGTAGACTACGCAGTTATTTAATTAAAGACAGAGTGAGAAATGTTATATTTTGTATTTGAATGCGAAAGCATTAACCGTGCCATGGAGCGAACCGACGTCAGCAGTTTTAAAGATGCGCCAAACGGCACCTAAACTTCCCTGTCCCAAGGGAGCGAAGTGAAGCCGCGATCTGATGGATAGCCTCCCATTGGCTGGCGCGCGTCATAGTTTCAAGGAACGATGCTCCCATTGGCTCTCGCGCGCGTAGTTCCAAGGTACGCCGCCAGAGAAGCCCTCTTCATGGCGGCACAGCGCACGCAGCGGCCCGGCTGCCGGTAAGAGGGAGCGGTGGCCGCATATCCCGCTCGGGCAAACTCCGGAGAGGCTGTACGGACGAGCTCAGCGCGGCGCGGCCACTTCACGAGAGCGTGCGCTCGGCCGTCGTCCGCTTCCTCGGCAGTAGCGAAACATGGCCGTCCACGCCACTACGCCGCAGACGAACTAAGGGAGCGGAAGAACGACATTCATGCTTTCGCATTCACAACTCGTAAGAAGTGCTTATGTGTCCTCGAACTTTTATTAAAAATAACAATTCGAACGAATCAATGCAATATCCGACAACTATTAAATCTAATAGCAGAACCAGAATCAGCCGACATATAGGATTGCATGAGCCTCAGCCGTTCTGTGATCTTTGATCCAGCAACGAACGAAATAATCCAATCGAAGTTAAAAAGGCAGGACAAAATTGGTGCTGTGCGAGCGGCGGAGTTTAATTTTTGAATCGATGACAAAGCTTTAATTTTGGCCGATGATTCCAGAGTCATTCGCAGAATATAACTATGCCAAAATTTTCTCTTGTTTCCTCTTTTTTTTTTCTTCTTTTTTCGCTGAAAAGTTTAACGACATAGAGACGGCATTGTAATTCATCCTGAAATCAAGGGGCAGTATCGCTTTGCATACTATTAAAAAGATTGTCCCGTAGGGAAGAAAAACTAAAAGGGAGGAAGGGAAGAGACAGCGCCGGGAACAATTGGAAATGAGCGCAGCGTCCCGGGCGTTCCTGACAGATGCGCTCTATCCGCGCCGCAGTGTGGCCAGCACAAAACGGAAGATGGGCTTTTCTTTTTGCCGGAAAGATCGGCGCTGCTATTCTGTTCTCGGTACCGGCGTTCCGAGGATTCCTGGCCTTCGGTCGCCCGTCGCTCGCGTCCAACGAGGACCCATAGACGACGAGGCCTGCGCCTTTCCACCCCAAACGTCATCACTAGTGGACCTCGTCGAACTTCAGCGTGTTTGCCACTTGGGGCAGGTCGGGGATTCGTTAACGATGACGTAATGCTCGGGCCTTGTCTTCTACGAGGTATTGACGGTGGACAGGACGAGCGGGTAGAGAGGGACAAATCACGCGGCCAGAAATCAGACCCGAGGGACATAGAGAGAGTGAACCCGGAGCGACGGCAAATCTGACCAGATGAAAGGGAACGCCGACGGGCATTTGCAGTTTCTCGCTTTGTTCGAAATATTGAAGAGTGCGAGGACCAGACGATAGAAATGAGAGCGATAAAAAAATAGGAGAGACTTTCATTTGCCCCCGAAATATGGATAGCGGTGGTGTATAGTATATTGCAAGCATTGTACTCTCGCTAAAATAAAAAAAAATATTAATAAAGTAAGTGTTTTTCTGAAAGTGGAATCGATAATTGCGTAACTTGTTTTTTTCCTTGGAGCGGCCGCATAAATTGAACTTTCGTAAGTGCGCCGGTTGTCGAAAGAATGAACGCTGTAGCTGCGTCGGTGGGAAGAGCGTGAAAACAAATTTGAGTGCCCGACGATCGTGCGCTCAGTTCGAAGGCTTCGGCGATATTTTTTATTAATTCCTTATCTTCACGGGGCAGCCTTCAGACTCTGATTGTGAAAGGTGAATGTGAAGATGAAGGCGCAGGAAGGTAGTTACGAAATGACATGGGAAGGAATTTAACTAGAAAGGCAAGCGGAATGAAAGAGGCTTTTGAACGATATAGTTCAGCTCTTCTGTATACCTTATCGAATGTTTTCGCAATCGCTTTACGCAGTATATTTTTTGTGTCTGTGTGTTTGTGTGTGCAAACAGAAAGATGATTAAAACTCCACGTGAAATCGCCGGCACTTGTAAGCGCGTCTAGAGAGAATAATAATAATAAAAAAGACGCTTTGAATGATGTCCCCATTAGCCCTCATTGTGCTCGTAATTAGCTGTCACAAGAAGCATAGTGAAACATTTTTTTTTTTCTCACAATGATGAACCTCAGTTTTAGCCAGTGTTGTACACGTTCTTCGAAAAAAAAAAAAGGAACGAAAGCTCGTTCCGATCGTTCCTTCTGATTTTTGGAACGCGTTCCCGTTACAAGTTTCATCTGAGAGAAAAGAACTCGTTCCCCTTACAGTTTAAAACGGTGGAATTTATCGTTACATATACGTTTCTTTTGTATTTTGATAATTACCACATTTAGATACAGGGTGAAACAAAGAGACGGCAGGCTCTTTAAATCGACCGGAAAATTCGGTTTCTTAACCTATCGCGCTACGACTTTGTGCAGCGTTGCCCACAGATGGTGCATTTTTTTTTTGTAAAATTTGCAAAGAACGAATTTACCTGAGGAAAAAGTAAAGAAAGAAAAAGGCTTATCTCCTATGAAAACGCAGCGACGCCACCGGTCTTCAAACAACACGGCGCCGTTTCGCACGGAAGACAAGAGATGGCGCAAGCGGTCGCGACGCCAACTGCCGCCAACGAACGAGCAGACGACGCCGAGAGCCGGCGCTTTTAGCAGATAGGGAACTGCAGTTCCTTGTTGTTACCGCGCCGGTTTTTGTTTCTGCGACTGCCGCCGCCTGCGGAACGCGCGCCGCTTTTGAGTCGAAAAGTTCGTCTGCTAAAGAGGCCGGCTCTCGGCGCCCGTATGCTCGTTCGTTGGCGGCGTTCGTTGCGCCATCTCTTGACTCCGGTGCGAAACGGCGCCGTGTTGTTTGCAGACCGGTGGCGTCGCTGAGTTTCCATAGGAGCTAAGCCTTTTTCTTTCTTTACTTTTTCCTCAGGTAAGTTCGCTCTTTGCAAATTTTACAAAAAAAAAAATGCACGATCTGTGGGCAACGCTGCACAAAGTCGTAGCGCGATAGGTTAAGAAACTGAATTTTCCGGTCGATTTAAAGAGCCTGCCGTCTCCTTGTTTCACCCTGTAGATCAAACGAAGTTTTTTTATATATACATCCCATCACATGGCAACACGAGGTTAGAGCGCCAGGGGCTCTAACCTCGTCAAACACTAAGTTGGAGCCGCAAGTTGGCGGAGCGCACCGATTGTACGTCGGCGAAAAAAGTGCGAAGTCATAGTCGCGATAGGCCAATCGGTGCGCTCCGTCAACCTGGGCCCCAACTTTGTGTTTGACGAGGAGAAGAAAACAACCTGGAAGCAAAGTTTCATTTGTTGATATATTCACATTTAAAAATCTCAGCGTTTTACCATATTCTTGTTCGTAGTGGGCGATTCAGACGAGCCAAATACACTGTGATCCGGTAAGCAGGAGCGGGGTTAATTTTATTGTTCTTTGTTAAAGGATTATCCGACATTGCACGAGCGTTTCACAACAACTTCACACTTTTCAATCTAACAAAGTCCCTTGTTTGAACTTAACAGCAGTTGTTTCTCGATGTTGCTGTCCGCAAGACGAGCAAGTGGAGAAGAGGGTAGGGATTTTGGAAGGTCAGTTTTGAAAACTACCCGTCCTTTTTCATGAAGGTTGGATTTGTTGTTCAGTTTAAAGGTGGGGGAGAAGGGGAGAGGGAATAAAGGTTAATTTTTGTGTATCTTTTAAGTGACCAGTGTTCAAGCTACAAGGGTCCGTCCGATCTCTGGTAGCCTGCTCTTGTTGTAACTGTAGGTGTCTTTGCGGAAGTTCACTGATGGCTGTAGTCGACCCGAGATTTCTGGGTGTATGATGATTCGTGGAAGCAAAGAAAGTAGCTGAGTTTGAGACGTCCTTTTTTTTTGTATTTCTCTTCGACTAAAAGGTTTTTTTTTTTTTTTTTTTTTGTGCCACAGTCTTGGGCACTGAAAAAGAATCAATGTCCTCCAGCTCACCTGCACCCGACTGCTACCAGTGCCAAGCGAGGATCCCACAAAATAAACATTAAAATAAGTAAACAAAAAGTTAATAACATCCTGCTCTTTGTAAAAAATGTTTTTATACTTTTTAGTGTGCCCTCTTAAAATTAGAAAAAAAAAATTACCACCGATGCAAGATGGAACGGCGGCGTTCCTTCGTTCCTCCTAAAAGGAACGCGTTCCAGGTACGCCGTTCCGTACTACACTGGCTTTAGCGCCGTTCAATAATAATCCAAGCCCCAGAGTCAGCCTATCAAGCAGAAGTTGACATTGCATGCTTAACGATAAGGCATGAAGCTATTCCTCTGTCTTCATTTTCCTCTTTTTTTTTTTTTCGGGCATATTTATGTCGGGTAATTGATTCTCAATCTCATTAGCCGTGAAGTGAAATTTTGATTAAAAGATTCGTAATTGGTGTACTGGACGAGACGTGTCACCCTTGTAAACGGCTTCAAACCGAAGAAACTCTGCGAGCAAAGCGGCGTCCGTGACGTGATTCTCTCCGGCCTGGTGCCCACGCCGTAACCCTGGTGCCCACGCCGCAAGTGACGTCAGCAGTGCGCCTCAAGCGCAGAGCGGAAGGATCGACGTCACGGGCGCTCTTTGCTCGCTTTGTTTTGGTTTGAAACCGTGTATGCATTTCTGGCTTTGTGGCGCCCACTACAATTTTTTTTGTAAAAATATCACGTCACGGCTAGACCATAAAGAGATCGAGATTCAATTCTCCAACTACCTTCAATAATAAAAAAAAACTAAAATCTTAATTATAACCATTAGTTAACTACCAAAATTAACCAATTGTGCATCTTTTCTAGTAACATTTCTTTACGAAATTGGACCCCCGTTAGAACAAGATGTTGTATGCTCATTGACAGGATCAATATTGGCGATTATCAATGTTGGTGATGACATTCATTTTAGAATGTATGCAGACAACAGCAGTTTGTTCCTCTCTAGCTCGGGTGCAGATAACCTAATAACCAAAGTAAATATCATGATCTCCAAATTTGTAGTCAATGTCGAAGTGGGCTTAAGATTAATAAAAGAAAAGCCGAAGCAATTTTATTTCTAGCAATCAATAAACACGTCACCCTAATCAAAACTCTCCAGTTTAATTCTATGCCTATTTAACTGGTGAGAAACCATAAAACATTAGGCGTTATATTTTCAGAAAATATGTCTGGGGATAATCATATACATTAAATCGTATTACCAGTAAGTTGTGAAAAAAATTGACGGTGTTTTTGCTTGATGTCGTGCCATTCTCCTCGAAGCTATTAAAGTTCAAATATATCTTGCATTACTTAAATCCCAAAGAAATTACTGTCAGTTTGTAAGGGATACGCAGACAAAATAAAATCTTAATAATATTTTTATAAATTACTTCAAACAAAGTTTTGCACCTTATCGAAAACGTTCATTACTTATTTCACGCAGAATCACTATTTTCGAAGTACAAAATTATCAAATTACATCAGTTGTATCCTCCATACTAGGTCATTTTGTTTTTCATGACCCGAAATGATTAGCTTTTTGAAGCATGTATAAAATTTTACCTGAAATATAACCACTATCCGCACCCGCTGCTTTAGCAGGAGAAGGTCACTCCTTATCGTACAAATTACAGTTTGCAATTTCTCGATTATAATCTCACCCCGTTACATAATAAAGATTGCATAAATGTCATTGACACCTTACAATCGCCATACATATATCTACGTTTTGTATAATACGCATCCATTTATGTAAACCGTTTAGCTAATGTGTTTTTTATATAGGTTTTTTGTTTCTGCTGCATTTTGGTCACTTTTGCCAGGCACTCGGGGCTACAACCTAGTCAAGCCAACAAAGATTTTTTTTTCTCTCTGCGGTTTTGGCATTTGTATAAGAAGATTCAGCCAAATTGAATTGAAAAAGCACAGGACGTCTCTTTCGGATGCTCAACATCTGAGGAACCACTCGTTTGTTTTCATCGTCCTTAGGCTGCGCCTTCACGCGCGAAGTTTACGAGAAGCCCAGGTTCTACCCGTATTGAAGGTGGGACAGTGAGGCAGTCGAAAATTCACTCCATGCACCACAGCTCAGCGACGGATGTCCGGCATGATTTAAAGAAAACTTTTTTTTTTTTTTTTTACAGCGGAGCTGTTAAGGGCTAGTTTTTCCAGTTTCGTGTCCGTGGACAAATAAATCTCGACACAACCCTCTGGAACAGTTACCGCCATCTATGAGTGACGGCGACAACCAGACAACCGGCTTGCGGTTGTCTGGTTGCCGCCGTCGTTCATATATGGCGGCACATAGTACAGCTCTGCTGCTTTTCCTTCTTCACGAGAATGGAAAGGCTGATTTTTTTTTCTATAAGCCTTTTCACAACTTGTTTGACCTTTTGAAACTTTTTAAATATGTAGTTTAAGCAAGCCCTACTTTAGAAACGCAAGAGTGCAGGGATGAATGTTTGAAACAAGCCGATAGAATATTTATGTAATTATGTATAAAATAAAGTTCCGCCTCAACGGAAACTTTAATGCCAGAGTTTCAAGAAAGCGACAGACAACCACAACCCACATCGACAACCCTCAAGCCTATAGCACCGACGCAAAGGAATGTTTAGTATAGGCTTGCGTCGCCGGTGCTTACTTCACGAGCATCGAGAGATTGTAAGCCCGCCAAATATATACACGTGGATGCTGTACGTGCTCGAGGCTTGTCGGTGTCAGTTGCTGCTGTCTGTCGCTCTGGTAAGACTAATACCCTATTCACACGATCATAGAGGTACCCTTAGCTTAGGGACCTTCATGGTCGGCGGCGAATCAGTTGGCGACCTTCAACAGGTGGTATATGCTCGCGACCCGAGAGCGCCGGTTGGTTCACTGATTGCAAAGGAACCTGTGCTAAGGGTAGGTTTATGCTGGCCGCTTCAATGGGATAGAAGTCACATGTTTCTATGACTTAAGTGGCGCTAGGCATGGCAGCTAATAACAGCAACCGGCTGGGATGTCACAAACGCGAAGAGGCTACATTCTTCAAGTGCTATTATAGCTACTCGCGTGCTGATTTTGAGGTTGCTATTTTTGCGTCGTCGGCCCAGATGAGTTTGTTAGTTCACTACGGGATTTGCGTTGGGCATCGTCTCGTGTGTTCACCAATACACCAATAACATCTCCAGAATAAAACTGGTACCGGGGCTTCGATATCGACTGGGAGGCTTCAATTTGCAACTGTATTGGACAGGACACTCAGCAGGGTAGTATCTATTAACTTATTACATCTAAGCCCACACACACACACACACACACACACACACACACACACACACACACACACACACACACACACACACACACACACACACACGCACGCACGCACGCACGCACGCACACGAACACATGCACACACGCACACACACACACACACACATCCACGGAAAGAAAAAAAAACGTAGGGGTACTGCACATGCGCAGAACTTGGTTTTTCGGGGATGCATTTCGTGTGTAACATGAGTTGGTGCATACCGACGAGGAATTGGGAGGAACTCTTTTACCGGATGGCAAGCTAGTTAACCAGCCGCATGCGGGCTCCCAAGAGGCATGGCACCGTTACGTGACCGAAAGGTAATGGGCAATTCATTCGCGCTTGGGCGTATGCGCGCACCCCGAAGGCACGATCCCGACCGAGAGCGCCCGACTTGACCGACCAGTTCACGACCGGCATAATTACCGTCTCTGGGTCAGCGTCGTGATCATAAAGCCCCCCGCGCACGAGACGGAAACGCAGACGGTCCACGCCGAGCACCGGGGCCAACTTGGCGACCGCCCCGAACACCGGAACGTCCCAATTCAATCGACGCCTGTCCGGGCCGTAAAAGAAGAGCGTCACCTCGCCCGCTGCGATTAAACCGGGACCGTGGTGGCGATAAGCAACTTCCACGGCGGTCGCAACAACAACGGAATCGCTATGACGGGCCTCTCCGGAGGAATGGTTCATTCACTTGCTTCTCTCCGGTGTACAGTGACCGCCATTCCGTCCCAGGAGGAAGTCGGGCCCGCGTTTCAATATACTCGTGCCAGGCGACCTTCCGCCATCATCCCGACAGAGCCGCGCTCGTTGGACATTCCGTCCGCGACACAACGTCGTCGTCGCACTAGCGAGGAACTGAAGGTCAGACTAACGGTAATCCCACCCCCTCGGCATCGGACTTGACCAAGACAACTCTGCTGCCCGTGTTGCCGCACAATTGAGACGCACTCCTTGCATCCATTGGCATTTTACAGCGACGCAGTTGCCATCTTGTGGACTTCGGTCGAAGTACTTCGGTCGAAGTACTTCGAGGGAACGTCCCATCACATTTCATAGCGAGGGACTTACGAATTTAATTTAATTTATTTCGATTTACCCCCGCAGCGAATAAAGCGAGTTGGCGAGAAAAAAAAAAAAAAGAAATCCCGTTGGCATGGTTTGACAGAGTTTCTGTCCCAGCAAAGTTAGCACTACAGTGTCTAGAACGAAATACAGAAAGTGGAACCTCTACGACGAAGGGGAATGAATTAATGAATAAAGTTTATTACAGAAATGAGTTGCAGTACCCCAGATGGAGCCTCTAGTCCGGGGCCAGGTACGTGGCGGCCACCCGCTCTGCCAACAGCAACTAGAATAATCGAGTACCGTGAACATTCCCCTCTTCCTCCATGACGCGTCATCAGAGTCGGACGGCGCCAACTCGGCGATGGGACCCGAGCCCGCTTCCGAGCGTCCTTCTGAGCGTTGACTGGACACAAGGCTCGACCGAACTCTGACGCAGCACTCGTGTGCAATCTCTGTCTTTCCTCCATCTCGCTCTGATGACGTCACAATTCCAGTGCACAGGCTTTGATTATCCTAGGAGCCGTTGCCCCAGCAGTGTACATTCTTACTTACTAAAGGTACAATAAAAAAGAATATAGCAACAGCTGTATACTCGAAAACGCAAAGAGACGACATAACTAAGAAACTCAATGCTAAATATGAACAAAATGATGTGCACGACCCAGAGTCGCCTACAGCACAATCTGACAGAAAGGCCCACATTTTTATTCCAATTAATTATTTTCCCAAACGTTTCACACAGACATGTAAACACTAAAAATAGCACGAGCAACGAATAACCCAAGCACGCTATAAACAGTTAGAAAAATGTGCTGGGTATAGATTTACGGTTAAGTAAAAATGGAGATAGGCCATTAAGTACAGCGGCTGGCCAGTTTACTTTGAGAAAAGCGAATTCAGAGGCAGTCAATGTTGTTTCGTATCTGGATGCGCGAACGTCGTAGTACCGCGGTCACCTAAGCAGGATTCTACTGGTCACGTGACGTCCTTGGGACGCTGAGGGAAACAGCGCTTCACTTGCCAAGAAAATGCGTCTCGTTCCTTTACATATGACATATAAGTGTTAGTATGCCCAGAAGCATGTTCTTAATTCTTTTTTCTCGAGATACGCGAGCGGTCAAAGTAGCCTGCATCTTACAAAGTAGGCAAATAAGACTTACAAAGTAGGCAAATAAAAAGGCCATTGGATGAATGGATGGATGCATAGGGCCTATTACTTTCGATTGGGCGGTGGCCTTCGCCACCTAGCGAGTGCTTTTAATTTTAACACTTGACCTCTAACTTAGGTTACGCCTTTTAGAATTGACACCTTTAAGAATTCTCTTTCGTGTCAGCCGGGGACGCGCGCCATCCGCCCTGAATGACGATACAAAAATAATGAAATGCTTACGCTTTCCTCACCCGAGTTGCCGTGTACCTGGATCGTCTTACACCACGAAGATAGCCCAGCACTCCGGTTTCTGCGGGCAGTGGATTTTATGCCTCTTTCTTCCGTAACAACGCGAGCAAGCTGAAGGCTCGTTACGGCACAGGAAGCCCCGTTGTACGGAACAGTCCTCTTCACCGACGACTCTAGGAGGACCGTTTACGAGAGCGTGACCGCTTATCGGCGCTCGTCCGTCGCGGTGCCCTCCGGACTTCTCCGTCCTCCCTCCATCGTATCCTCCCGAGGATTAGAATCCACGTGCGGGGCCCAAGTTTTCCCGGGGACGAGAACAGTCACGTTTCGTTGTTGCCTCTCGTCCCCGCGCTCTCGGATATCAGCCAGCGCCCCCGACGTCCTTCGTCGTGAGACCTCTTGTGTGGCGAAGAAATGAAGTTGCCATGCGGGAGATACGCATCGCCCCTCCCTCCCGCCGCCGCAGAGCGAGGGATCTAAATGCTCTCGGATGATGAGCTCGCTACGGCTGCCCAAATGAGGCAAATAAAAGCGCCACGCTCGCATCGAGATCCCGTGGCGATATGCGGTGCGCGCTCGAGAGAATCGGAGCGAAGGTTCCCAGAGCGGTGCGCCGTGCAAGGGCGGCGGGCGAAGTCAATGTCAGCGATCAGGATGCATCTCAGGGTCGGCGACCGCCCGTAAAGCGCAATGCCGAGGTACAGAAGGGACGCGTGTTGCGACAGGGTCCACAGTCACTGTACGAGGCTGAGCAATACCATCGTACCATCTAGAAAACAAGGCCACCTATAGACTGCGTCAGCATCGCCGCCAGCACATCTTGCAGGGTATCACGACGCCTGCGACGCTAGAGCGCGGCGACAGTCGAGACAGACGTCGAGACGAACGTGTCTGCCGCTTTGCGGCTTCTTTCGTCGTGCTTCGGCGTGTGGGCCGCTTGGGGGCGGGGATCCACTAACGATGACATAATTCGCGGGCCTTGTCTCCTATACTCGCTGTCAGATCAAGAAAAAAAATACATTTTGCGCATTATTTATGCGCTGCTCGAAGTAGTTCTTACAAGGATTTGGTTGTCAAAGAAAGAAGCGATGGTTTTGGCTTTTGAAAAATGCACGCCTCGACAAGCCTATTTAATGCTAATCTACGATATACCTAATGCAACTTAATTCGACGCAGGAAAGGGAAAATTAGTAGCGTTCCGCGAGGAGCCGGACTTTCTTTTTTACCACGGTTCTTGAGGCGAATACGAATATGGGTTGTATCAGGCACGTAGGCCAGGATTTTGTTTCGGGGGGGAAAGGGGGGGGGGGGAGGGGGCGCCCATTAAAAAAGACTGTATGAGGGGGAGGGGGGAAAGGAGGCCCCAGCAAAATGGAAGATTTGGGGGGGAGGGGGCCGGGCCCCATGGGCCACCCCCCTGGCTACGTGCCTGGGTTGTATACTGGGCTGAGCAGCTGGCCGCGTGAAAAAGAAAAGGTGGCCTCGCTGTCCTCGAATTTTATGTGGGATTACGCCATTTCTGTAACGGCACGTTTTTCGGCGCTTCTCGATAAGCAATCAAACGCGACTTTGCACGAGGATTGTTGACCGAGCAATATGTCGGATAAACAAGACCGGTAAGTTCCCTCTTGCGCTGCCGTGCGCTGATTTGTGCGATTGCATCGCGCAAATCACCTACTGGCTGGTAGACATGGGTGCCGGCAGCGCCACTGCCATTTCGTATATTACGCGATCAGCAAGAGTCTCGGCGAGCGGCCGGTATTCATAACCATAACTCTTCCTTATAAAGGCGCTAAATAAACCGTGGCTTCGGAGTGGCCACACTCCAGCCATCTTGGTGCTGAAAATCACTGTTGCCAGCCTGAAATCGCAGTAAGAGACTTCTCCCGACCTCGGGAAATGTTTCAACTCTACGCCGCAGAGAAACAGTGAGATACTTGAAAGTTTACAGTGAAATACTTGAAAGAGTGGTTTAAGACGAAATCTTCGGAAAGCTTCTATTCACGCCGATATTAGGCATCGAAAGAATTCACCGGTCTGGGAAAAAAGGCTGACCAAAGAACAAGACCTATCATCCTGAAACTACTTGACTGCAGAGATAAGACAAGAGTGCTGAAAAATTGCTTCAAAATGAAAGGGACAGCGTTTTCTATCAGCGAGGATTTTTCACGCCCCGTGCAACAGATACGAAAGAAACTGTGGGAAAGCACTAAAATCAATCGAGATAAAAACAATAGACTTTCAATAAGGTCAGGGTAAACGGGCAGTTGTACGCATGGGACGAGGATAAAAATGACAAAGTTCCAATAGCAAAAAACGATGTCACCGGCCACGCCTAGTTGATAACCGTGTTTTGCCGTCTAATGTTACAGTCCTTAATTTAAACGCAAGAAGTCTTCTAAATAAGGTAGATGCGCTAGAGTCTATACTTCTGGAATACAATCCAGAAATCGTTACAGTTACTGAAACATGGCTACACCCGTTAATATCTGACAACGAAATTGTGCCACCAGACTACATTATTCTAAGAAAGGATAGATTAATAAGGGGTGGTGGTGGTGCAATTATCTTAAAACGCGGTATTTCTTATGTGCTTATGCCCGAGGAAAAAAGGTAATATCTTTATGGTGTAAGGTCTCCTTTGAAAATTATTTTATTGGTGTCGGCGTTGTCTATCGTCCCCCAGACTCTGACATACAGTATCTTCATAACCTATATGATTACATGCTAGCAAACATTAAAAGCGATAAAATCATCATGACGGGTGATATTAATATGCCCGAAATAAACTGGGACTCGCTGCACCCTGGCCTGGATACTGCTGATATTATTATAGACATGCTATTTGCGTTCAATCTAAGCCAAATCGTCAGGGAACCAACCAGGGTGCAGGGATCGTCACGGAGCTTGCTTGACGTAGTGTTCCTCAGTAACCACTTTCCTCGGGCTCAAACAGACGTAGACGTGGTGGAGGGGATTTCTGACCATAGAATTGTTGTATGCACGGTACCTGTTCGTAGTTCCGCCATCTCCCATGGCTTCGCCAAATATGTGCTCGATTTCTACAAAGCTCGATTTCTACAAAACCGAAGACATTCAAACTTATCTTGCTCATGAATTTAACGATTTTCAAGAGTTTTTTGATGAAACTGATATCAGTATTGACGAACTATGGCAAAAGCTCAAGTCAATTATTAATCACTGCATCACTAATTTTATTCCTAGTAAACGTAAAATGATAAGGAAGCTTAACCCATGGATTTCACGTGAAATCATTCACCTGAAACGTAAACTAAAAAGACTAAGAAAGTCATCCAAAAAGCGTCCACTCACCAACCACAATCCAACTATATCGGAACTATCCAGACTGCTCAAACTGAAGATTAAAAAAGCAAAGCACGAATACTACAATATTACCCTCCACAATTTTATGAAAGCAGCACCCCAAAAATTCTGGAACCATATAATTCCCAGAAAGTCTAACACCTCCAACATGAGTGCCTCGGAGGCACAGAAAATGGCAGAAGAATTCAGCAGTTTTTTTAAGTCCGTTTTCACAGCCGACAATAGAAAGGAAAACTTAATTCTACCTTCTCAAACTTACGCAGATAAAGACCTTGGTGGTTTACAAATCACAGAAGCAGGTGTTTTAAAACGTTTACCAGACTTAGACGCAAAAAATGGTACGGTTCCTGACGAAATTCCTAACATGTTTTTAAAAACAAATACTGAATGAATGAGCAAGTATTTAGTGCTCATTTTTAACAAGTCTTTGAGTGTTTCTTTGGTTCCCGCAGAGTGGAAAATCGCAAAAGTTATTCCTATTCATAAGTCTGGTGATAGCTCCTTAACTTCAAACTATATAGACCTATATCCCTAACGTGTACTTGCTGCAAAATAATGGAACACATAATTTTGAAATTTATGACAGAATTCACTGAGAAACATAATATCCTAAATGCACGCCAGCACGGCTTTAGGAAAGGTTTGTCAACGACTTCACAGCTAATCGAGATACTCCATGACTTTTCTATGGGTATAAACAATAGAAGACAAATTGACGTAATTTACTTAGATTTATCAAAGGCTTTCGACCGTGTTTCGCACGTCAAACTTGTGAAAAAGCTCAAACACATTATGGGGGAGGGACCTGATAATAAAATGGATAGAGGAGTATTTAAAAAATCGTTTTCAGTTTGTTTATTACGAAGGACAGGTTTCAAATTCAGTTTTAATGGAGTCTGGAGTTCCCCAGGGCTCTGTCCTAGCCCCACTCTTATGTCTTCTGTTCATAAATGACATGGTTGATGGCGCTGACGCAAACATAAGGTTATTTGCAGATGACTGCATTATTTATCACGATATCTCATGCCAAGATGACCAAGCAATATTAAACAGATCTCTAAAGAAGGTAGCAGACTGGTGCACTGAATGGCAGATGGTTTTAAACACTGAAAAGACGGTTTGTATGTGCTTGAGCAATAAGAAAAAAAAATGTTCTTGAATTTCCTTACAGGTTATACGGTAAAATTTTGCGCAGAGTCACTGAATACAAACAGCTAGGTGTCGTGTTAACGTCTAATTTAAACTGGAATGCGCAAGTCAAAAAGTATCTAGTAAAGCGCTCGTCAAAAAGTTATTCGCATACACCACACTCGTTCGCCCGGTATTAGAATATGCACTCATTGCCTGGTTCCCGCATACACAAACCAATGTTAACATTCTCGAAAGTGTTCAGAGGAAAGCGATAAGATTTGTTCACCAAAAGTATGGTCGCTTTGATTCCCCTACAGAATTGCTGAAAAGATCCAGCCTACTGACCATTGCTGATCGCGCAAAATTAGGAAGACTTAAATTTTTGAATCTCCTTTTAAACGACGCCTTTAAAATAGACAAGAACAGGCCAGAACAACTAGACATAAACACTGCAATACATCAATCGAATACTCTTTTAATAATAATACTTTTAAGTACTCTTTCTTTCCTTCAGCTGTAAGAGATTGGAACAGCCTTGATCCGCTATTTTTTAACTACACAAATGTGGATGCGTTCATTCAAGCTCTTGAACAATATCTTATTAGTAAATTCAGGAGTGAATTATTTCTGTTATGTTCTGTTTTGTTGTTTCAATATGAAAGAAAGTGACGATTTCTAAAAATTACTGTTTTTCGCGCGCCTCAAAAATGTTCTGTGTTTTTATTTGCACCATACCTGCTATAATCCCCTAATGGGGATTGGCAGTATTTTGAAAATAAATAAAATTAAAAGCCATATCGCCTGAGGGACACAGTTTCTGAAGCTCCGTAAGTGGCGTTTGCGAATCGTGACTATCGCCAATTGTGCCCGCTCTTTACTAAGCACCGAATGGCGGCGCATTCAAGATGATCGGAGAAGGGTGATATACTCTGAGCGTAGCGTATTTAGTATTTACTGGCTATCTTATAACACTCTCCCGATACGTCTCCGCGGTTCTCGGTAGCGCGACTCCGCGACGACTCGAGAAAATAAGATTGATTCAAGCGTTAGTCCTTCTACGAGGGGATTACACCAGAAACGCTTTAATCTACGTTTTACGCGTCTATGGTACTGCTGTGGCTGGTAAATCGAGGGATGTAGGAATCAGGAAGGGACGCTGCTTCCGTTTTTATTAATATGACCCTTCGGAGACTGCGGCGATGGAGCTGTTGGTGCTGTCTCGAGGCATGCACTTGAGAGCGCTGATCTTCCGCTTCAAGTCTCGAAGTCGGGCGCCGGCGGGGGCAGCTGCCGGGTCCTGGAGAAAGTCGAGAAGCGACTGCCAGAGCTGCATGGCAGCCGCTCAGGTGGTGGAGGGTCCCGGTCATGCCCACGCCTGAAGCCAAGTGGGCCATGATGCCTCGCTCGAGTCTGCCGAGGGCCCGAGAGTCTTAGAAGAAATCCCCAAGGAGTTGTTTCCCCGCATTCGTCGCTCGTGAAGGCACGACAACACCAAGGTGGCCTTTCAGAGCACACGAATCGCCATTGTAAACTGAGGAAAGTGTCTTTTTCTGTGTTTGGTTCTTGGAAGGTGTCATACAACCAGCTATTTAGTGGACGCAATGGCGCTGTACACGCGACTCAGAGAACTCCGGTGATATCGGTCGGAACTGGAAATTTTTTTAAAGTGCGCAAGAAAGGAGAAAAACTAGAAACAGATATTGTGTTCTGATGCGAGTAATGTTGTGGGTCTGGGTAAATGACTACCCAAGTGTTCTACAGTAACTCCTTTAATCATTGAAAAAGAGAGAACGGGAAAAAAAAACGCTCGCTCTTTTTGTGCGTGATGTTTAGACAGAAACATCCCGGAAAGTTTAAGCAGCGATCTTTATTTTTTTTATGCCGATATTGACGCTTCGCAGGACGTGTCAAATTAGAGCCACAAGTGTTGACCTTCCCGTTTGTACTACGCTAAGGTTTAGGCTTTCACTTGTCTAGTTTTCGTGATAACGTATACCAGTAAGTTCGGACTACTGCGTGGTACGAGAGTTGCTACATTTGCTGAGTCTAGACCTGCGCACTTTTTATTGTGCCGTCATAATTGTATTATAAACATTTTTAATCAAAATAGATTAGCAGTAATATTAGATAGTATTGCTTACTGCTAATCCTATTGTTTAGGTTTCAACATTGCATTATATTTACTTACATTTTTATAAATAGATTCTACATTACCAAAAACACGAACCACTGTGGTATTTTCCTTTATTTCATTGTGTCTCGCTCATCATTCTGTTATACATAGAGTTTCGTATTGTTCACGTTGTATATGTGATCCGCAATTCATTCCTCATTATTAGCTTTACTATTAATCGCAGAGTCTCTGAAAGTTGCATCATAAAATTTTGAACTTGCGTTTGTGTCTACCTGATATGAATAGCACCATATCTAAAAACAAAATTGAATTTGACTTAGACTTTGTTTTTGTGCTTACCCCCATTTTCATGGTTTATTGTTCTTTCACGTTCTCACTCGCGAACAGTGAAGACGGCTGATCAGGTATCGTTAAATGGACCCCCCACCCCCCTTTCCCTTAGAGAGCGAGGCCATAGGACAGACTTTTCGGCGGCGTCTAAAGGCAGCGTTTTACGGGTTCCTCTAAAACGGGAACAAAAGCACGTTCCTCGTTCCTTCTCACTCTTGGAACGAGTTCCCATTACAAGTTCCATTGGTTCGAAAGAAACGCGCTCTCGTTAAATTTGGAAGATTAGAACGTGTCGTTACATTAACGTGATATTTACGCGTTTCAATGAAATATTGTGCCGGATAATCCGTAGAAAAAATAAAACGAGCGGGTGAAAATATCCACATCGAACTACGCGTCGTGTCGCCACGATAACAATTGTCTTACTTTTTTTTTTTTTGTTTGCAACTATTTCTCTGAAACCTCCCCGTTCCTCTAAGTCGGAGGTTGAAATAGTCGACAATAAAAAGCCTCAATGTCCTATTAAACCCGGTAAAACTGACGATATATATATATATATATATATATATATTGTCACGAATTAAGGCGACGAGAAGGCGAAAAATTGTACTGAAAATAAAGGTTTAATGGGCGAACTTGTGCCAACCAAAAATAAGTAACGAAAGAGCGTCGAGGCAGCAGAAAAGCAGGCGGCGACTCGGCGGCGAAACAGAGAGCGCGAGCGAGACTGACTCGACAAGGTCGCGGGTAGCTGCTTATCTACCGTGCGTCACTATCTCGAAAGTTCGGCAAAGAAGGCTTGAGCGTCGCGCGCTCGGGGCGAAAATGACCTGGCACTTTCGAGAACAACAAAGCAGGTGAAAAGTTACGTCTTGTGCGAGAATGAACGCGAAGCTTCTAGAAGTTATTGACCGAGCGTTGCTTTCTCGGTACTGCGGGCGGCATTATCCCCCCCTTTTAAAAGGGCATCGTCCCGATGCAACGCGAAAGGAAAACAGAAGTGGCAAAAAAAATTAACGGTGAAACGAAATAAACATGCAGTGTCGCAATCCTAGCGCGCGTAGAACGGCTTGAGTCGAACTACGTGGACGACTTCGGGTCGTGGCCGGCGGCGTCCTGATGATCGGGTTCCGTCGGGGAGCACCTCGTAGTTCAAGTCCCCGAGGCGGCGGATGACCTTGTAGGGTCCGAAGTAGCGTTTTAACAGTTTTTCGCTGAGGCCGCGGCGGCGAATGGGCGTCCACACCCACACCCTGTCTCCGGGCTGGAACTCCACGTCGCGGCGACGAAGGTTGTAGCGGCCAGCGTCCACTCGTTGCTGGTCTTTTATTCGAAGACGGGCCAACTGGCGTACTTCTTCTGCTCGTTGGGTGACCAGCTGAGCGTCGTCGGTGCCGTCGTCCGTCGGGTCGTGGGGCAGCATGGCGTCGAGCATCGTCGTCACCTTCCTGCCGTGCACCAGCTGAAAAGGTGTAATGCCGGTAGTTTCTTGAATCGCCGTGTTGTACGCAAACGTGACGTAGGGCAACACTTCATCCCACGTCTTGTGTTCCACGTCTACGTACATCGAGATCATATCGGCGATGGTCTTGTTCAGCCATTCCGTCAGTCCGTTGGTCTGCGGGTGGTATGCCGTGGTTCGGCGGTGGTCGGTGTGGCTCAGGCGGAGTATCTCTTGTGTCAGTTGCGCCATGAACGAGGATCCTCGGTCCGTAATCAGGACTTGGGGAGCGCCGTGTCGGAGGACGATAGACTCCACGAAGAACTTCGCTACTTCCACGGCGGTCCCCGACGGGAGTGCTTTTGTCTCGGCGTACCTGGTGAGATAATCAGTTGCCACGATTATCCAACGGTTTCCCTGCGTTGACGGCGGAAAAGGTCCGAGAAGATCCATTCCAATCTGCTGGAATGGTGCAGTCGGGGGCGCGATCGGTTGCAGGAGACCTGCCGGCTTCGTCGGTGGTTTCTTGCGTCGTTGGCATTCGTGGCACGAACGGACGTAGAGGTGGACAGTCTTCGGGAGCTTGGGCCAGTAGTATTTTTCTCGGATCCGTGCAAGAGTCCTACTGTAGCCAAGGTGACAAGATGTTGGGTCGTCATGGCAGGCTTGGAAGATCTCTTCTCGAAGACTTGCAGGAATCACCAGGAGCCACGTCGAGTTGTTGTCCCCGAAGTTCTCTTTATAGAGGATCCCTCTCCGGACGGCGAATCTTGGCAGGTCACGTGAGAAGGCTCGGGGAATCGTACCCCCTCGTCCCTCCAAGTGGTCGATCAGTGCACGCAACTCAGGAACGTCCCGCTGGAGCGCTGCCATACCGTGAATGCTCACCGCGCCAAGAAAGTGATCGTCGTCGTCGTCTTTCGCACAGCCGGTAGCTGACTCGACAGGGGCTCTGGACAGACAGTCGGCGTCGCTGTGTTTTTGGCCTGACTTGTAGACCACGGTCACGTCGTACTCTTGCAGTCGTAGGCTCCACCGAGCGAGGCGTCCCGATGGGTCCTTCAGGCTCGCTAACCAACACAGCGCGTGGTGGTCGGTGACCACCCGAAATGGACTCCCGTACAAGTACGGGCGGAATTTCGTGATGGCCCAGACGACGGCCAGGCATTCCTTTTCGGTCGTCGAGTAATTGCGTTCCGCGCTCGACAGCGTCCGGCTAGCATATGCGATCACGCGCTCCGCACCGTCTTGTCGTTGGACCAGTACCGCTCCGAGTCTTGTATTACTGGCGTCCGTGTGAACTTCCGTTTCGGCTGATTGGTCGAAGTGGCCGAGAATCGGTGGTGACTGGAGCCGTCGCTTTAGTTCATCGAATGCCTGTTGTTGTTCTTCACCCCATTCGAAGTTCACGGCGTCTTTCGTAAGGTGCGTGAGCGGCGCAGAAAGCTTGGCGAAATCCTGAACGAATCGCCGGTAGTATGCGCAAAGTCCAAGGAATCGTCGGACGGCCTTTTTGTCGGAGGGCGGTGGGAAGGCCGCTACGGCGCGAGTTTTCCCAGGGTCAGGACTTACACCTTCGTTGCTCACAACGTGGCCCAGGAACTTGAGTTCGCCATAGGCAAACCGGCACTTCGTCGGCTTGAGGGTGAGTCCTGCGGTCCTGATTGCCTCAAAAACGGCCCGAAGTCGTCGCAAATGCTCGTCGAAGTTGGCCGAGAATACCACGACGTCGTCGAGGTAAACGAGACAACTCTGCCACTTGAGGCCTGCCAGGACGGTGTCCATGACACGTTGGAACGTTGCCGGCGCCGTGCACAGTCCGAAGGGCGTTACCTTGAACTCATACAATCCGTTGGGCGTGACGAAGGCAGTCTTTTCTCGGTCCCGTTCGTCGACTTCGATCTGCCAGAAGCCACTCTTAAGGTCCATCGACGAAAAGTATCGGGAGTGGCGTAGCCGGTACAGCGTGTCGTCGATGCGGGGGAGCGGATACACGTCTTTCTTCGTGACCGCGTTGAGCCGCCGGTAGTCAACGCAGAATCGAAGCGTTCCGTCCTTCTTCTTTACCAGTACGACTGGAGAGGCCCACGGGCTGCTTGAAGGCTGAATGATGTCGTCGTTGAGCATCTCTTGTACCTGGTCCTGAATGGCCTCTCGTTCCTTTGGGGAGACCCGGTACGGCGGCCGGTGCACAGGGAGCGCATCCTCGTTGGTAACGATGCGGTGTTTCGCAACTGTTGTCTGGCGCACCCTCGACGTCGTCGCAAAGCAGTCGCCGAACTCGGCGAGGAGGTCTCCGAGCTGTCGTCGTTCCGTGGCACTGAGCTTGGGGTTAACGTCGAGCTGCGGCGGCGGTGTACTGCACGGCTTACATGGCGAGGGCTCATTGGAGATCGCGGCGATTTCGGCGTCGCCCCGGAGTTCCTCGACATGTCCTACAGCGACACCTTTCGTGAGGTGCTGCGCCTCCGGTCGAAAGTTCGTCACGAGGACCACAGAACGTCCATCCTGCAGCTCCGCTACGCCCCTTGCGACGCCTATACCTCTTCCGAGAAGCAGTTGTACGTTGCCTTCCAGAAGGACTTTCCCGCTGGCAACTGCATCGGTCACAACGGGCACAAGAACACTCGACCGTGGCGGCAGGTTCACGTGGTCCGCAATGACTCGGACGGCGGCTGGCGACGTTTCGGATCCTTCCGGAGGTAGAACGGGCTTTCGCAGCGTTAACCTGTTTGCTCCAAGGTCGATCACGGCGCCGTACTCACAGAGGAAGTCCATGCCAAGGATGACGTCTCTTGAACAGTCTTTGAGGACGACGAATTTCACGGGGCAGGTCTCTCCGTGGATGTCCACGCGCGCAGTACACCTTCCCACTGGTGTGATGAGATGTCCGCCGGCGGTTCTTATTTTCGGGCCATCCCACGGCGTCATCACTTTCCGAAGGCGGCGAGAGAGCTTCCCACTTAAAACGGAATAGTCTGCTCCGGTGTCGACGAGTGCCTTTGCGTCGTGACCGTCGATGGTAACGTCGAGGTTATTCGACACCGTCGCAGAAGCTTCGCTCTGATGAGTCTCGTCGCTAGTGGGGGAGCCCTCCGACGTTTGTGGAGGATATTGGCGTCGTTTGTCATCGGCAATACCACCTCCCGGTATTGCCGCACTCAGTTTTCCCGGCGGGACACGGGAGACAGGCTCTCTCGGCGGGACCTACGATGAGGCGATGCAGGGCGTTGGGGTGACGGCTATCGGAAACCGCGGCGGGGAGACGGTCCCGAGGATGGCGAACGGCGGAGGTATTCGTCGATGTCCCGTGGTCGCTCGCCGTAGCGTGGTCGCGGGTCGTCGGGGTGGAAACCGCGTAGCCCCAGCTGCCGGTACGGGCAACGGCGGTAGACATGGTTGGCTTCCCCGCAATGGTAACAAAGTGGGCGTCGGTCGGCCGTTCGCCACACGTCGGTTTTTCTCGGCGAGGGTCTCTCCGGGCGGACGTGCTGGACTTGTTCTTGGCGTCGAGGGTTTTGCGACGTTGGATGGTCCCGTCGAGATGACGCCTGGTATTGACGGGCAACAGGCGGTGGTCGGCGGGCTACAGCGGCGTAGCTCAGCGTCGGTTCCTCGGGGGCTGGCACGTCGACTGGCGGTTCAGGCTGCAAGGCCCGCTGTACCTCGTCGCGTACAATCTCGGCGACTGACAGCGACGCCGGGCGCTCACCAGCGGGGAGCAGCTTTCGGAGCTCCTCTCGGACGACGTCTCGAATGATGTCGCGAAGCTCGTCGGTACCAGTGCCAAACTCGGAGCGGGCCCAGGCCAAAGTTGACACGTTGCTGAGCCGATGGTAGTGGCGCGCTCGGGCCATTAACGCCCGCTCGATGTTTGTTGCTTCGGCAACAAACTCTTCAACGGTCGTCGGGGGGTCGCGAATAAGTCCGCCGAAGATTTCGCTTTTCACGCCTCTCATAAGGAAGCGTAACTTCTTCTCGTCGGTGGCTTGCGGGTCGGCGCGGCTGCTCAGGCGGAGGATGTCTTCAACGAAACTGGTGACCGTTTCGTTGGGGCCTTGAGTCCTCGCCTGGAGAAGGTCTTCGGTCCGCTGCGTACGATGCTGATTCATAAACGCCCGCTTCAGCTCGGTGACGCAGGCGTCCCACGACGTGAGCGCAGCCTCGTGGTTCTTGAACCAGTGCCTCGCAGTACCCTCCAACGAAAAGTAGAGGTTCTGCAGGTAAGTACTGCTCGGCGGTCCATCCATTATGGCGTGCCACGCGCTCCTAATGGTGGATCTAGTCCTCGACGTCCTCGTGGATCTCCCCGTGGAAAGGCGTCGGAGTCCGAGGGGCAATGGGCAGGTAAACGACGGGGGGTGCTACTGTGGTCTGCGCCGTTGAGGAAGCCATCGTCGTTGTCCCTTGCCTTGTTCTCGCCGGGAGTGGTCCGAGTGCAGGAGCTTGCCCTTGAAGACGGCGGCTGGCACGATGCTCCGAGTCCTCAACGGAAGGTCGTCGGGAAATGGGGCTTGTGAACGAGTTCTTGTAGGGGTACGCTGCACGGGTTTCATACCCCGCACCTCCACCAGAAATGTCACGAATTAAGGCGACGAGAAGGCGAAAAATTGTACTGAAAATAAAGGTTTAATGGGCGAACTTGTGCCAACCAAAAATAAGTAACGAAAGAGCGTCGAGGCAGCAGAAAAGCAGGCGGAGACTCGGCGGCGAAACAGAGAGCGCGAGCGAGACTGACTCGACAAGGTCGCGGGTAGCTGCTTATCTACCGTGCGTCACTATCTCGAAAGTTCGGCAAAGAATGCTTGAGCGTCGCGCGCTCGGGGCGAGAATGACCTGGCACTTTCGAGAACAACAAAGCAGGTGAAAAGTTACGTCTTGTGCGAGAATGAACGCGAAGCTTGTAGAAGTTAGTGACCGAGCGTTGCTTTCTCGGTACTGCGGGCGGCAATATATATATATATATATATATATATATATATATATATATATATATATATATATATATATATATATATATATATATATATATATATATATAACGGGCATGGTGGCGGGAGGCCGAAGGCGTGGGTATAACTGGGAAGAAAAAAGCCCTTGGTGAAAACAGCAACAACGGACGATTTAATCTTCGACGTTTCGGCCGGAGTCCGGCCTTCGTCCGGAAGACGAAGGCCGGACTCCGGCCGAAACGTCGAAGATTAAATCGTCCGTTGTTGCTGTTTTCACCAAGGGTTTTTTTCTTCCCAGTTATATATATATATATGTATATATATATATATTGTTCCGACGATGTGTGGCCGGCAGCAAATGACAATGACGCGAACACTCAATGAGATAAAAAAGATTTTATGGAAGCCGGGCCCTACAGAAGAAATCTGCGGCCCGACAAGAGGATCAGCGTCGGCTGCGAGACCAAACACCGTACAACCCGGCACCGTTACCCAGGGGCTTACCCAGAGGGACACACGTGATGATACACAAGGCCCGCACCGGAGCTGCGCTCACCGAAGACATACTCGCTCGGTGGCGTAGCTACAAACCACGGAGGGGCCGCCCACCCGACCAAGCGCCATCGGAAGGGTCCGACCCCGCTGCACTTGTCGTCTGCACTACGTGCACGATCCGACACCTTCTCCGGGATTGTGCCGGCTTGCTAGACAAAAGAGCCGAACACCTGGGGCCTCACATTGACACTTTAGAGGCCTGGATCACACCGGTTAACGAGGCACGGGCCAGGGAGATGCTACTCTCCCTATGGGAGTTCGCGCGCTCGACAGCAGTGCACCGCCGAATGTAAACTTTTCCTACCTATGCTCCCCTTCCCCCAATGAGGCCATGGCGCCACCCTTTTGAAAATAAAGTTAATCATCATCATGGAAGCCGGGCCGTCCGCGCGGAGCGTGGCACGTGATGGTCTGGCACGCCACTGCTCCAATGTCGCCGTCTTCTTCGTCACAATATATATATATATATAGAAAAATACTGTTGCGTAGGACGACGAAAAGTGCATAGGAAAGTAAACGTACCTCGAAGCTTTTCGTGGAGTTTTATTACATATAGGTCGACGTTTCGGCCTGAGCCAGACCTTTTCGAGACTAGTACATGAGATGTCAGATTGACGCTCCTTGACTACGTCACGTGGTATTCCAAACATCTGGTTTCTCTCAAGAGTTGACGGTGGGGGAGGGAGGAGGAGGTGGGGGTGGGAGGAGGAGGGGCAGCCACAAGAACAGCAGGCGCCAAACTCTCGCAAAAAAAAAAAAAAAAAAACCAACAACAACAACAGTTTTCGGGAAAAATGGCTCGAGCGGTGTCCGAGCAGTGCACCAGCCGCCCCCTCTGTCCGTGAAAAAACACACATATACATGTCCCCTCCTCACGTAATGAACTTCAAGAAAGGGAAGACGAGGGGTTGTTCTGGACTTCCCCGCCGAAAGAGGGAAAATGAACGAAAAAGAAAACGGTTGTAGCTTCTGAGAAAACTTGCCCCAAGCGGTGTACGAGCGGTGCACAAGCCGCCTCCTCTGTGCGAAAAAAAAAAACAAAAAAAAACAAACATACATATCTTTTTTTAATTTCCCTTTCCCTCCCTTTTCACATAATAAACTTCAAGACGGGGAAGGCGAGGGGAGGTTGTAGACTTTAAAACCGATGTGACTGCTTAAGATGTGTTAACTGCGTGCATGAACGTCATTATTCCAGGGTGTTCATTGATCCCAGCTTTAATAGTGTTGAACTTGTAAATTAAATAGGACTCCCTCTGCTCGCGATCCCGGTTAGTTTTAAAACCAGATTGTAGAAATGTCACCTCAAGCTTATCGAATGAGTGTCCGGAACTACTCATGTGTTTTGAGAAGGGGATACTTGGGCGGGATCCACGTGACGTAGTCAAGGAGCGTCAATCTGACATCTCATGTACCAGTCTCGAAAAAGGTCTGGCTCAGGCCGAAACGTCGACCTATATGTAATAAAACTCCACGAAAAGCTTCGAGGTACGTTTACTTTCCTATATATATATATATATATATATATATATATATATATATATATATATATATATATATATATATATATATATTTATATATATATATATATATATATATATATATATATATATATATATATATATATCTATATATATATATATATATATATATATATATATATATATATTTCGACGAAATGGCTGTAGGAATGGCGTTACTTTGTATTATATATATATATATATATATATATATATATATATATATATATATATATATAATACAAAGTAACGCCATTCCTACAGCCATTTCGTCGAAAACGTAACCAGAACCCGTTGCAGGTCTTATCTGAATACTGCTGTAGGGTTTGAGTTTGTGTACGGCGCTCGTCGTCTTGGTGAACTTTTTTTCTTTTTTTATCACCGATTAAACCGATCACGCACGGGAAAAACAGTGTCATGATAAACGCAGAAAGGAAGGAGTGCCGAGACGATACACTTTTACCGCTGCTTGATCGGCAACATCGGATCGTAGCGTTGGAGAAAGCAAAACGGAGTATAGGACATACACTCCAAGGATTCCCGCCCATATCCCGCACTCGTTGAAAACTAATCACCGTGATCTGTGGGGTACCAGTGCGAAAGACGAGTCCGGCGAATCTGTTTATGGCCTACGCTGCGGCACGAGGTACGACGTCGTACGTGCGAGTAAGCGTTCTGCTCAGTGTAACAGCGCCGGTTTTACACCTAAACGTCAGCCACCACATTGGTAGGTCGCTCGGCTCTCCAGGGTCTCTGCGGTACAGTGGGCGCACTGGCAGTTGTCATAGATACGCATCTTTCAAAAAAGCCAACAAAGACAGCCAAACTCCGAACGATCGCTACATCGTGCCATCAAAAACCTGAAGTAGAATCACTGAGAGCGCGAGAGACACGGGGCGTGACCCATTGGGCGCGTTCAGTAGCGGCCCCGGAGTCAAGGAGTCACTGACTCCTTCCACTGGACGGCCAAAAGTCACTTCCGGTGCCCGTAATTTCGGGGCTTCGGAGTCAAGCTCCGAAGCACCGAGTCTGGAGACGGTGCACGTATAGTCAAAGGAGCTAAAGATGACCTCATTTCCTAACTGGTGACGATTTCCGGCGAGAAAATCCAAAGAGCTCAGACTCGAGTCACTCCGTTCGGAGGCAAGGGAGGCGCTACTGAACGCGCCCAATGGGCGCATTAAGTCCGTGCTCCGGAGCGCGAGAGTTTGGCGCTCCATTCACTAAACGGACTGGAGTGCCACCGGAGATCTGACACTCGAGCGCGCTCTTCGTGCACCGAGAATTTCTCGGAGCGCGAGTGACTTCTTCGCGCTCCGTGACGTTACGTAAACAAACAAGATGGCTGCGCTGCTGTTGAGACCGTCGAGACAAAAGGCGTAGCCGGACCACTGCCCTTTTTTAGTTGATTAGTGCTTAATCCAGCAGGTAAAAGCTATTTGATTTGAAAGCCAAGAGAGCAAGTAGCGTTCCGAAAAAGGTTTGTTCGTGCATCTCGCCTGAAAAAGAAATTGATCTATCAAACGGTAGCGTGTCGATAGCACAGCGACAGAAAAGTTGTCGAGATGAGGAGACATTCGAACCGCTCTGTCCCTTTTATAATGCTCATCCCAGCGAATAAAGATACTTCAATTTGAAAGCCGAAACATCAGTGAGCGCTAAGGAAAAAGTTTGTTCGTGCGTCTTGCCTGAAAACGAATTGATCTATCGAACGAGCCTGCCGATAGCTCGGCGACAGAAAAGACAGTCAGACCGCTGCCCTGCTTAGAATCTTAGCCCAGCCACAACGAATAAAGATACTGAGATTGGAAAGCCGAAACACCAGTTAGCGTTGCGGGAAAGGTTTGTTCATGCATACCGCCTAAAAACGAACTGACGTGCTATCGAACGACGGTGTGCCGGTATCGGCGTATAGCTTCCGTCTCGCTGCGAGACGGAACCGACGGAACCACGGAATCTCTGTCAAATTTGATGGTTTCCTGCGTCGACGAGTGGATTCAAGAATATTGTCTTTAATTTAAATCGGAACAACATGCATGGTCAATAAATAGATCGGCCAAGGTAACCTTCCACATACGTGCACGAAGCGAGTCTTCAAACCTTTCGGGAATATTTAAACTTTCGTAGAAACTTCATAGCATCACCGTCTCTTTTGCTTTAGACTCTGCCGCTCCACACGGGCCTAATTATTTATCTCCGAAATATTTTCGGCCTCTTCCACCCATATCCACGGTCGAAAGGAGCTCGTGTGGCCCGTCGATAGTTTCTGGCCGTGTTCCAAAACTTACTCCATCTAACTCTAGAGTAAAGGTGGTTATCGAAAACTTACCCGCGTCCAGCGTTTCTCTAATTTTGTTGTCACGTGACATAATCCGCCAGGGTAACTCGGATCCATTCGAGTAGGTTTAGAACGCAGCCTCGGTGCGTCCCGCTCCTGTTGCTGCGCTCGGAGTATGAAACTCGGAGCGTCGGAGTAGGAGTAAAGGAGCGCCGACTTAACGAGCCCATTGTCTTCGTGTTTCTTGGTGCCCCGCGAATCTTCGGCCTTTTTACCGGCGAACTCCGCGCTCTCAATGATTACAATGCTAAAATAATTGGGACTGGCCACACCTTGCATATCTTAACCTGTCCGTGGCTACACCATTTACTAAATTTACGTGCATCAGAAAAAAATAAAATTACGTATATTTTGGTGTATAGTCCGCTGACTATACGTGTTAAAAGCGGGGACTCAAACCGAAAAAAAATGACGTTTCGGTTATGGTTACGGTTACCGTTTTCAGTTGATATCGGTTTCGTTTCGGTTTTTTACAATTTTACTCTTTACGGATTCGGTTCCCAATTACACGTTTCTAAAAACCATTATTTTTTTTCGGTTTCTCCAATATTTTTTTTACTGAAATAATGGACAGCCGTTTTATAATGAGCAATTTAAAGTAGTCCCAAATATTTAACAACGGGACATTCACAATAACGAGAACTGAAAAACGTCTTAGCACTTCTAATTGGTCAAAAGTTGCACACGTATCTAGCTCCAACACTTCTTCACGGTGGCGTCACTAGGGTCGGCGGCACCCGGGGCGGTGGCCCGCGGCTACACCCCCCCCCCCCCGCCAGGCTCGTTGCCCGCCTCCCCCCCCCCCCCCCCCTCGTCGCCCGTCGCAACACCATCGCCCCCGCTCGTCGGCCGCCGCCCCCCCCCCCCCCCTTTTTGCGGCCCGCCGCGATACCCCCCGGAACTCTGCACCCGAGGCGGCCCGCCCCCTACCCCCCCCCCCCCCGCACCCCCCTTGTGACGCCACTGCTTCTTCACTACATCTATTTGCATTCTTTAGATTGATTCTCAAGCATCCATGTTACCCCCGCTACTCGGGGATCATCGCATTTTATATAATAAAAATAAAAAAGCCGTTTACAACTCCCTGTAACGCCGAATTAGAGCGCAGCTCACGAGGAGGAGGAGGGAAGGGTACTGGGGAGTGGGTCAAGTGACCTCGGGGGGGGGGGGGGGGGGCCTCACGTGACCTCGGGGGGAAGGGGGGGTCACGTGACGATGCCGATGCCCATGACGTCATCAGTGACGTCACGCGTCCCATAATGCACCGCGCGGTTACGCTGACGCCGACGCCGACGGCGACGCCGACGCCGCTCAAGCCGGAAACGGGCGCCTAAGAGCTGCGCTCTAATAAACATCGCTACTATGTTGTTCGGCAACGTTTGTAAACAACCCTCAGAAATTTCCCACTGGTGGAAAAGCCATTCGCTCCTTCTCGTCGCTATAGTTTGTTGCAATCTAAGATATGCAGAAGAGGCTTCGCCCACACTGAAGCAAGGAGCAGAACTATAGCCATCCACTAGTAAACTACTGCTAAGTGGAATAAAGTAATAAAATTGAGAGCTGGACTATACTTTGTTTCACCTAAGGTCCGAGCGTGGCCGCTGTTACGAGCCGAAAGGCCAATCTAACGGCAAAAAAGGCTCACCGTCATGGCGTGCTCTCCGCAGTTGATAGAACCAGCGGTGTTCGCCGTCTTTCTGCGCGTGCTCCTCCGCTGGCTTGTCCTATCGAGAGCGGAGAACGCCATGACGTTGCGCTTTTTGCGCGGTTTGATTGGACCTTTGGCTCATAACAACGGCCACGCTCGGACCTAAGCTGAGACCAAGTATAGTTTGGTGAAAGTCAAACATAATGTAAATGCAATAGCGCAAAACAAGGAAGGCTGAGGAGAGGAACGAACAACACAGAAAGCTGTAAAAAGGTGCCCTGTGTTGTTCCTTCCTTTTCCGATATATTTGTTGTTGCGCGTTGTTACGCCTACGTCATGTTTGCCATTTCCAAGCAAATTCATGTCGTTACAGAAGCCCGCGTTTCACGCTGTACGATCCTGTGAGGCTAGAAAAATTGTGCATTTACATAGTAGCGCCATTTGTCTCCGTGGTTGAAGAGCTTCTCCTATAGATATATTGCAACTAGGGATGTCACGAACTTTCGTCGAGCCGGATTTTTGCGTCGAACCTCAAGGTTCGACTTTTGTTTTCCGCCAGCTCTTCATGAAGGTCAATTTACCTCGTTTCTTCATACTGGCCAGTGCAGGTCAGGAAAAGCGGTGGCTTTGACAGAAACGAGTTGGATGGACATCTCAGAATTTTAACTTATTATTTAATGCCCTGAAGGCGACACGTACTGAATGCATGTAGCGCTTATAGGAGTGTGGCTGCTTTAGAGATATAGACTTTTCATTATAAGCTGGATCACTGATTCCATTCAAGTAATCTGAATCCCAAATCTAGATTCAGCTGAAATGTATCACCAGATCCACCACTTGCTGACGGTAACTCTGTTAAATGGCCACGACATTTCAAGATCCCTCCTCTAGAACATTCTTGAGAAAAACCAATATTTTTATTTTTCAGTTAATATCGGTTAATATCGGTTACCGGTAAATAATTTACGGTTACGGTTTTCATAAATTTAAAATAACGGTTTCGTTCCGGTTACGGTTACTAAGAAAAGTTCGTTCCTAAACGGTTTTCGGTTTCGGTTACGGTTACGGTTTGAGTCTCTGGTTAAAATTTGAAATTTTACCCGATGCGGACTATCTACAGGCGCGGACTATACAAGGATTTTTTTTCTAGATCGTTCACTGTGACGAGACGTGAAGGTTTTTATAAATAACGAAGAATTTTAATGTTGATTTATGTACACTTCGAGCTTCTCTGCAAGCTAATACAGCGGGCATTTGTCAAGGTAGGCTGTGTATGATAATTTTTACGCTCGGACTAGGCACTAGGTACGGACTATGCACGGAATGCGGACTATGCACCGGGCGCGGACTATAGTTCGGAAGATTCGGTAATCCCTTCTGAGGATGAGCTATATGTTTGCTGAGACCGATATTAAGACTTATTTTTGTCTCCGCGTCATCACCGTATCTTGCCCTAAATATATGGAGCTCCCTTAAATTTGAAGTCGACATCGCAACATTTACGAGAACCCGTTAAACTTTGCTTTCTTCGATCGAAATGACGCTGTAATAAAGAATGCAATAAAACATTCAGCATCAATTTGCCGGATTACCTTAACGTATTTTTTTTTTATGCGACGGCTAGACACTAGTATTGCATCTAGCGCATTTTTTACTGACTCTCATAAGATGGGAGTAATGGCAAGCCATTTGGCGTACGAATAACTGCGGCATGTCAACAAATATTATTTGATTAAAGGCATCAATAATGCGAGCGTGCATTTTCGCGATGGAGGCTACACGACGCATCTATCGAAGCGCGCATCAAGACATCGACTTCACGAGGGAAAGTATCGCGGTTCTTTATTACTCGCATTCGGAGCAGGATCGAAAGCGGCCCGACTTCAAAGATAAATTGTCTTACGCCGTTAGAATAATAACAAATAATATTGCGAGTCATGAATGTACGAGTCGAGCGATTAAAGTTTCCTTCATAAAATAAGATGATGACCTAGGATGTATACTCTTCAGTAGGATTTGAGAAATGCGACAAATCTACGTTTCATCTCGTCGTTAAAACATTTGCGCAAAGTCCTTCGTTGCAGTCTTACACCAACTTTCCATTTACACCAAGTGTGAGAGTGATTCAACACTGACTTAGAAAGAAAGGGGAAAAAATTGAAGTCGTAAATATCCAGTCTTTAAAGAATTCAATAAATTAACCTTATCTGAAGAGGTAGGAGAACCCGATGTGTATGCGAAAAAAGTGGAATTAATTGCGCGGAACAAACCTGCTCTTTGTTTTTCTGCGTTCAGCAGTGTGCGCTTCTTTTTGAGGAATGCTGCAACCGTCGTTGAATTAGGAGTCATAAAAGCTTTCGTCCCACAACAACGCAAAAAAAGCGGGGCTTTCATAAAATGTTGGAAGCCAGCACATGAGGGCCAGTGAGCCCGTTGCCGACGGCAGTAAGCCGCTACAAAACTGCGCTGATTCGGGGCTTGGCCCTCCGGGGAAGAAGAGCCGAACGACCGACGCCAGAAGGTCGACAATGCGCGAATGCGGGGAGAGAGACCTACTTAGCCTCTGTTGCCCCCAAAGCCAGGCACAAAGCGGATGGCTACCTGCAATGGCGGGAGGGGATCTCCCTCTTCCCGAGGTCGGGACACCGCGCAGAATGGAACCGCAGAGGCGCAAAGTCCGCTGGGTGCCCGGCATGCCATCGGCGGTGCATCGAGAATAGGAAGATTCTTCGTGGATACAATGGGGGAAAAGGCCTATTCCCGGAGGACGGGTCATGTAGATGGGGAGAGATACCTTTCCCGCGGCGTGGGCTGCATCAAAGGAGCGGGGCCAGGTGCGCAGTTCCGCTCCGGGGACCTTTCGGGCGCGTGTTGGGCGCCGCCCGTCCCCGTTTGCCTTCTTTTTTGGCGGGGCCCTCTTTTGAGGTTTGGGACAGAGCTGACTTGCCGTCGGCGTGGCGTCCGCCGGGGTTCAAACTGAGCAGTCCCATTACTCGCTGCATTTGGAGCTGAAAGGACGAGCTGAAAGGCCCAGTTAGCACAAATGAATACCGGTTCGTCTCGCCGCTCGTCTTCGGGCTGCGCACTTCGGGGGTCGTTGGGTCGTATGGGGGCTTCAAAAGGTGCATGGGAAACCTTCCCGGGGAGGGTGCACGCGCTAGCAGATGCTCTTTTCAGGGTACGCGTAGGAAATATGTCCAGGGACTCGCTCGCGACCTTACACGAAACACCGACCTTCCGTCCCTCCCTTTTAGCGCAACGACGGCGCAAGGAAAGGAGGAAAGATAGCCGCCATTCATGTCGCAAGTCGGATTTAAAAAGACTGCAGTCGGAACGACTCGCGAGACCAGCTTCAGTTCTGTCTTTTTTTTTTTTTTTTTCTGGGGGGGGGGGGTGGGGGGGGGGCTTTGTATTTTTACGAAATGAAGCGCAATTTCTGGGTTAATCGAGTCAAATTAACATTTTTTGAAGCAAAAAACGTACGCTGCTGATGAAGGGACTGAGTCAATAATAAAGAGCAGTCGAAGCGGAAGTATCTATAAAAAAACAACCGCCTAGAATCTTCAAAGTTCCAACTGACGTATCGCTTTGTTATTTAGCTCGTTATGGGCCATGAAAAAGCAGTTTCCCAGAAAACGACAGCTGAGGCCCCCAGACGAACTCTTCTCAAACGAAACCAGTTAAGATTGCCGGCGTGAACTGAAACATTCAATGCAATGTCAATGAACGAAAACTATGTTAGACTGAATTTGGACAAACTCAAAGTCCCAAACACAGCTGAAATTCATTCGACAACGAAAGGGCTTATATAGGCATCAAATCCTACACAAAACACTAGTGACGAGAGAGAGAGAGAGAGAGAGAGAGAGAAATGGGGAATCCCGTGTTTGTGTTTGTCCGCCCCTTCTCGCCCCAGTCTCGGTACTTTTAGTCAAATGTTAGACTCAAGTCGTGCGGAAAGTTACTACCGAATCCGCCTCAAACATACAAGTAAAGACAGGAAAGATAACTTCACGTATTGCTCCGAGGAAGGCTTTAAGACCTCGAGAAAGCTACTCGGTCAACATCGAGAAGGCAATTGGTCCGCGCGATCCGTGGGCGGGAGCCGGCCTCCCCAAAGGATGTCCCCATCACGGCGATCTTCTCAGAGCGCACTCAGAGGAATTAGTCGAACGGCCGTCGAGCATAAAGTCAACCTCTTCCGATCGAGTAAATAGGCAAAACGGCGCTGGGGAATCAACAAAGGCCGCCGACGTCCAAACGGCCGATTCCGCGATGGACCTCCCTGGGCTTTGTTTGAGCAACCGGTCGACTCCATTCCGAAGACAGTAACGTCGACTTGGTCTCCGCTCGGGCCTCGCGTCGATTCGTCGCCATCCGACACGGCGGGAGTCCCTGAAGGCTAAGGACCTCGCAAAAAGCAGAATGTGCTTTCCCAGAAGAGCTCATTTAGCAGATTGGACCCTTTTGGGCTGCGGCGACGTCGGGCGCTCGCGCCGTCTTCAGTGTGATCGCTTACATTCGAATCAGGGGTTGTAGGGGCTAACGAGCTGCCGTATTCTCATTTACGAAAAAATTGATCCCTTTAAAATTACATAATAAGAAGGAAGCTGGTGGCACTTATTTAACAAGTGGGACTGAGGAGTAGCACTGCATGTTCTTAGGTTTTAAAGTTGGTTACCCTATTCGCAGCGTTAGTTTCACTCTACGTGCATGGAAACTTAGTGTGTGACTAAAAATTCAGATTCGTCATTCATGGTCATCGCAAACACAGTACTGGCAACAACGAGAACTTTTTTTTATTTTTAACGGAAGTGCGACAGGTTTGCGGATTACGATTTTGGCGATTGCGAAGTACCCGTGACACATTCTCAAAGCGTCATAGAATATTCGCAACCTAACACCACGTATAAACTTAGATGCGTCTCGGCATTTCTCCCCAAAACTTGCATTCATAGCACGTCATCAAATGATGGCTACCGTGGGTTCGACTCGTCAGTGGGTTTGTGTTGTCCCCAAAGCAAGCCCAGATTTCGGTAGGCTTTACTGTGTGCAACCTCCTACAGCTCGCTTTAACCTTTTGTATGATGGAATGCTTATTTATATCTGCTTCTTTATATCTCTCTTTCCAAGAAACACCCTGTGACAGACAGATCTATAGGCACCCTCTAAGAGGTGTCGCTGAAACACGCCTTCGTTTTTAGTATCCAGCAAAGGCTACAAGCACGAGCGCGTAGTTTTGACTGGGGCTGTGCGACCGTTCTTGCAACCGATGTTTCATCAATCGCAAGAGCTTGTAGCCTTTGCGGCCCCTGTCAAGGTGAGATTAAGTGCGTTCTCGTCGTCTACCTTCACTGCCACACGCCCAAAGTCTCTACTCTGAAGCTCAGGCTCAAATAAAAGCAGTTCCAATTTCGCCAAACTAATGGCAGTTATGAAACTGCATTTCATCGGGCACCGTCACTTTCGCAAGTCAATCACAGATCAGAATGGGCTATTTGATCACATCATAATTCTTACTTTATTTGTTTCAGTGTCGATAGCGTGAACATCAGTACAAAGCGGCAACCAATAACTGCCCTAATTAAATTTCAGCTATCAGTAAACATTACAGTCAAACTTGTCTGAAAAGCTCGATTGGAGCACATTCTGAAATAAACGATTGCGCAGCCGGTCTATTTATATCGTGGGTCGGGTTGAATAATAACGTCTCAAACGTACAAGCCTCATATGGTACATCCTCCGCTTGGCAGTATCTTCAACTTCTTCCTTCATCAGCCTCAAGAAGACCGACATTAGTTTGGCACAGACGCCATACACTGGGAGGATGATCGTGATCAAAGTTCAAAGACTGAATTTCGCGGAAGGGTCTATTGGCCGGGAGATTTGACTGCCACGCGTGTTGTGCTCAACATCGATACTTCGCACTTTTTTACATGAGCGAAGCCCCGGGAAAAGGTTTTTGAAGTTCTCTTCATTCCGCGATGTCTCATGCTGTGAAATAAACTTTCTGCACTAGGCGCTTCCAGTGTTTTCGTTTCACTGGTCCGCTAAATCGGTGCTTGGCCTCCACCTACTGTGCCGGCACGAGAGAATTGCCACGAGGCACGTAGGAAACCACGGACAAACAAAAGCACGTGTGCACACTGCTTGCTAAGGCACTCAGAAGACGAATGGCATTTGCTTTAAATATACTTTAAACGAAGTACAGCTTCGTTTGGAATAGCAGGGGTTGCCGCTAAGGCAGGGCGACGCCTTCACCTTGGATTGTCTTTTTGGTGCCGATCATTACGTTTTTATGGACATTAGCCAAAGTGCCATCAAAGTAAGTCAGTGCGGGACAGCGGAAGTCGGTTCCTCACTCGTCCTTGATAAGGCATTGATGCAACGCGAAGGAGGTGGTACTTTGACATGTATTTCGCTGTAATAGTTTCCCACTCTGTAAACGTGTATACAACTCGTTTACCCACCACTAATGTTAATTTGCCTTCTAAAAAAACAAAAAAAAAAAAACTAATAATGTGTGTTTTAAGTGACAAGTAACGCGTCTTCCGCATTAACGCCTCCGACGCGAAGAAGCGCAGTGAGCTGTTAAAAGTCTGGACATCATCTCAAGTCATTACCCGCGGGCCGCCCGTGCCAGCTGCATGCTCCCGGGCGTTAGCTCCAACGCACGGCTCCGGTGCCTTACCGCGCAGCCGAGCATCGTGTGAGGCGCAAATTGAGAGGCCTTTTATCTCGTCCATTCAAAGGGTTCTTCCCTTGTACCCCACTCGCGACTCACAAAAGCAGGAGGCGGCCGATAACACGTGCCTCGACTGCGGAGATGCGGCCGAGTCCGAGGATTAATCAGCCGCCGTCGTGTTTACAACGGCGGAAATCCCCCGCACCCCTCCACCGCTCCGACGTTCGCTCCCTCAGCGCCCGCGAGATGGCGCCACCCACACGGGGTTTTCGGCCACTTATCGCGGCGCGTTTGCTTTCTGCCGGGGTGGGGATGAGGCGTACTTCGGCGTCACCTGCTAGATACATCCAATCAGTTTCGTACTTAAAATTTGTTGAATATAATTATAGCTGGCGTTCGGTCGGCATGCATCTGTTTTGCTTCTTCTAGCGCATCCGTACTTTCCATTTCCACGTTGGCCATCAGTTATGTACCGAAAAACGAAAAGGAACGAGATAGGAACGTTTTTTTCTTGAGACTGGATGTCGAGTATCATATGTTTTAGATCGAGTTACACGAAACAACAGAGCCGACGACAGAGGCTCCGAGTGTTCGAGCTAAGAATGACTCTGCGCTATTCCATTCGAACGAACATACGGGCAGAAATTGAGGGAGAGGAGGAGACGAGAAGGACGTCGGAACACCGAGCTCTGGTTGGAATGATTAGTGCGTAGAAGACGCAAAAGCTACGCTGTCCTTGTCTCTACTCACGGTTCGAACGCGTTCGGACGCGTTCGAAGATTGAGTAGAACCAAGGGCAGCTAGATTTTGCGTCTACGCACTAATCATTCCAACCAAAGCTCGGTGACGCGCGGGGCGTCGCCATCATCGTGCGAGCGACGCCCTGTGAAACTAACGCTTTCGTTTCGAGAGGAAACCGTCAAGAATGTCCTGCAGTCTCCCTTCCGTACCGGGGCGTCTTTTGAGACGAGGACCTAGCGAAACGAAAGCCTCGTGTACCATCTGCCACCGTCCCTGCACGAGGGCCTCGAAGTACAAATTGTCAGCACCGCTCAGGGGGATGCGGCTACAAAGTTTCCATCGTCATCAAAGACATGCCTGCCATAAAAGGGCGATGCTTGCCTGGAGACACGCCATTTTTTAAAGCACACAGATAACTTGGCTTGGTTTCGACGGGAGGTGCATTGTCCATCGTCCCACACGTCCGGCGCCCGTGGGTGCTCCACGTAAGAAAACTCCCCCCCCCCCCCTCTTTTCCTTCTCCCCCCTCTCTCTCTAAAAGAAATAATAAAAATATAAGAGGGTTAGGCACTTTTTCGGTGTGTTATGTTTTCGAAAATATTTTAAACGCAGGTCAAGAAGAAGAGTGGGGTGGTAAAATCTCCAGCCCCATGTTTAAAAAAAAAAAAAAATCAACATGCGTTGATATTGTGCACGAGGCCCGGAAGACTGCTTCCTGGACCGCCAACGTGGTCGTCATTCGTGTTCACGAGCCCGGACAAAGTTTCGCGTGTATAGTTTTCGACGAGGGGCGCCTGCCGTGAGCAAAAATGGGCGGCCGTCCGAAGGGAAATAGAAAAGAAACTTGTCACATAATTTTTTTATTCGTGTAAATCACTCACGTCATTGTGCAAACACACACCAGGATAGAAAGAAACATGTAGATTTAAAAATGAAAAAAAAAGAAGACAGGAAGTATAGTTGCATCTGGGGGATCCTCCATAGCTGTCGAACGAAGCATGCAAAATGGCCAGATGTTTGGCGTATCGGGTCTGCTTGTTCGAACCGCTACACACGGGACACAAAGGAGCGACGTGGAAATAAAACGCAAAAAAACCGTGCCACAAAAGCGATCTGGCCAGTGGAGGGCTTCACGGTGGTTAAACTCCCTTTGTGCCCCTTTTCGGCGCACCACTCGTCGTCGCTACATTTTTCTTTATTTATTTATATTGTCTCCGTTCTTCTATAGCGAGCGAAACTACAACGCACGACTGTCTGCATGCGAGATATGAAATCTGACGGCGCGGTTGACGCGACCGGGAGTCGCTTGACGCACCGCTGGGCGAGAGGTTTTGCCGGCGGCACGTCGTCGCAGCACGTCTCTCGCTGGTGACAACCGCGTGAAACATCTAGAAAGTATGGCGGTGAAGTGCTATCTGACCTACATCTTGCTCCTTTTAGGCTCCGCGACGCTCCTCCGATATCGCACATGCGAGCGTCCGTCTTCCAACCGAATCGGCCTTCGAGCACTCGATGCCTCTGGCAGGGGGGAGTTCGATCGACATCTGCAAGACTGCAGCAGGAACTTTTGCGACTCGGAAATACGTCGATTTCCAGCCTTCGATGTGTTATGAAAGTGAAACGACGGCAAAAATTAGTGAAGATGCCTGGAGTGAAATGCGTTTTACTTGTGATTTTCATTTGGTCAGTCTAGACCCGTATGCAGAAATGGCGTACAGAGAAAACACAATTTATGTTCAGTAATATGTAAAAGTAAACGCAAAAAGTATCGGAACTAAGTAATATTATATATTGACACATATAATAGCGCCTCTTGCTATGAGATCACCAAATCGAACAATATGAAAATAAATACATCACACAAAAAAATAATAGTCGTAGCTTCATTTTTTTTTTCGCACGCTTTGACGGTTGAATGTTGAAACTCTCATATTTACGTAACGACAACAATAAAAAGTTAATGTCGGTTGGCATACTGCCTTGCATATTGAAATAGCCGCAGTTTACACAGCCAGTAAGTCCAGTGAAGGCTTTATTTGAGCTTGATGTACGCTTGACACACGTCCGAAGACTTTGATTTAAGACAGACCATCCGTTCCCTTTCCTTTCGTTCTTTTTCCTCGGCGCTCGTTTTAGCCTCGAGTGTCTAAAAGTGTCCTTACTAGGTATACCGACTTGATACGTCATTGCGAGCTACGTATAATTATATATCAGTGACTTGCCTTCACTATAGTTTCGTTTTTTTTATACTTTTTAAATGTTCCAAGGCCAGATTTCGTGAGGTTAGACTGCTTTTCCTCTACCACCATACCGGGGCTCACGGACTAATAAAAAAGAAACTGTTAGGAAGGAAAATTGGAAAGTTCGTCAAACAGCCGTACGCTGGAAACCGGCTCGAATGATCCGTCAACCTTCGTAACATTCTCCTTCTTTGAACAGGACGACTCGAAAATCTGGTTTAAAAGGGAAACAGCGGACCCGGCAGCGGTGCACGCTTCGCCCGGCGTTCTCCGCGCATCGTGAGGTGCGAAACACCGGAACGGACAAACAAAGCACCCAAGGCTGGTCGAGAGGCCGCCGCGTGCACTGCCGGCGGGCTGCGCGTATCTCTCCGGAAACAGGGCGAGAAGGCCAAGAACGCCTGTCCGAGACGCCGCATGAAGGATCACGCATTTGGCTGCCGTCGCCCGTGCGGCGGCAGTCGCCCGGAGATACGGGCGGGGCCCTTGGCATGCGGTACGCTCACGGCGGCCGGCGGCGGGACACCGGTGCTCGCGCCTCGAAACAAAGGACTCGCCGGAGCCGATAAGAGACTCGCCACAAAGAACCGCCGTGCATCCATCACCGGGCAGCCACTGCGCCGAGAAAGCAGCTCTCGGACCTGCCAAATAACCCCGCGCGGCTTGGCCAGAAATCGAGTGGCGAGGTAAACGAGAAAGAAGAACATCGCTACGGGAAGCGCCGCAGCGGTACTGAACTGCTGCGTGCCGGACGTTCAACCGGCGATTACATTGTGTCACCTGCAGTAGCGTGGGTGGTGTCTAGTGGCCCGTAATGAATCTGCATCGGATTCGTTACTTTCGAACTAGATCGATTTTTTTCCGAAGGCTCGGGGGCTCGGGAGTATGCTGTTGGGGCAACTTCTGTTTGTACAATACGCCGCTTTTTGATGCGCAAGATCGTCGGATACAGAAACACTACGATTGACGTCTGAATTAAATAGCCGCTTCACTGGGTAGGATAACGCCATGGAGAGTATTGCGTAAAACTTGATATCCAGGCATATTAAGTACTGTTTTTTGTTGTATTTGTTGTAGTTTCAACTCGGAATGTGTTTTAAAACTGGTTTCTAACGTTAGAGATTCAGGAAACGTTGTCATAAACTATGAGAAAACAGCCAAGAGTCGTTACAAACATGACTTTGATCCTAGCTGGTCAGAAGTCGAACCCCGAACCACATTTGATGTTATCCGTCTCCGTTTGATGGGGTCCGACCACGTTTCATATATGGTACTTCATTGAACTTTCAGCTTCGTAATAATACTCTCTAAAACACTTTGTTTTTGCCAACGATGCATTGCTGGTATCACCATTACAAAGGGAGCTATTTAACCACTCACCGTCCTGATTCTTTTTATATTTTGTTAGCAATCTGAAGCGTAAAAATTGAAAGTGCAATCTCTATTAATTGAGACAGCACGAATTGAAAGCCCTAGTTTGTCGCTGTTTTCTTTTTCTTTTTTCTTGTTTTTGGAATTTATAATAACATTGACACCGCGATGGCTGTGTGCACGTACAGCTTTTCGCATAGAGTTCAGGGTCAGCTGCAGCTAAATAATACAGGATCGCCATGTCTAGCTCAGTCTTGTCGACCCATGTAGAGGACTAGTCGCAGGAGCCTAAGATAAACAACATACTGTGGCCGCCTTCGGATTAGTGGCCGAACCAGACGTTAAACCGGACTCGCGGTAGACCACCTACGCGGGTGACTGTAGTGACCGAACGACTCTATGTACCTCAAAGTATAAATAGCCCGTTTTAGCAAGTACCTTCGAAAAGTCCGGACAACGGTGTTCCCCAGACTCATGCGGGCAAAAGAAAAGAAACAAGACAAAAAAAAAAATCTTGGAAATGCACAGAGCGTCGTTCGTGTCTAGTTTCTTCTAGAGCGTGCCTGGTTGAACAACACTGTCCCTGTCGAATAATATTCGTGCGTCTGTAACTTCTCGGACTGGTTTCTTTTTTTATTATTATTCTTTACGCGTGTACTTCGTGCCACTTACGCATACGTCGAGGAAAGCGGGGACCACCCCGAAGTGAGCGCCGTGTCATTTCTCGGCTACGAGGAACCAAAAAAGACATGCAAGGACTCATGCCCAGCCCGAGTGATAGATATCCGCTTCACCGATGCCCTGCCAAACCGTCGTTGACGGCAACGATGGTGCAGCGTCGAGTCGACACGGACCCAGGAAGAGCGAAGAGCACATTTCTCGTCCACTACATAAACAAAAAAGAAGAAAAAAACACGGTCTTTTTTTTTAGCCAATACAAAGTTGGATTTCGGTATTTGTTCTTGTTTGCGCGTTCTCTTCAGGACTCGCGGCTGGTTTGTAGCGTTCTCCTCCAGAGACATGGCTGCTCCTTCTGTTGGCAAGGAGCACAGAGGTCGTGTTCCTCCTGACAGCGGACTCTCCTAATAACGAGAGTCGATGTCAGGCCTTGAGACAACCTGCACGAGATTCGTGCCTCCGGGAGGCCACAGGAAAAGGCCTCGTTCTTTGCTTTTGGGTTCAGCGACTGATGTGGTCGGTCTCTGTCTCTACCTTGGCAGTCAGCGCGGTAACACTCAAAGGCAAAATGGAAAAAAAAAAAAACATTTTTAGGGGTGAAGCTTCTTAGGGTCTAGCCATGTCCATCCGTCCGGTGCTCACATCGATTGCCATCCCATTTGTCCTCTTAAAAAAAGAAAAAAATGTTTGCGCAGTCGACAGGATTCGAACCTGTGCGGGGAGACCCCAACGGATTTCTAGTCCATCGCCTTAACCACTTGCCCATTTGACATCCACCTGTCTGTCATGGATGAAACGTTGCATGTAGCCGCTCAACGTCTATACAGGAGAGGGCGCTGCGGTCAAATGCGTATATAATCGCGTTAAACTTTGCTTGCATTGGCTCAACGTTTATAGACGAGAGGGCGCTGCGGTCGAATGCTCAAATGCGTATATAACCACGTTCCATACCACACATTCTCTTTCTGACACGGAACGTTGACTTCAGTGGCGGAGATGCGTTCCCACGGCTTCTTGCGGATCCAAGCTGATCCGCTAGAAGAACCACTGGCTCTGCATTTCACCGACCATAAAGCAGTAATAATGAAGTCGAAACGCAACCCGGAACTGAGCACAACCTATGAGCAATAAAAAAAAATCAACACCATCAGCACTACCTATGAGCAATAAAATCAGTATCATCAGCACCACCAGAGCTTCGCCCATATCAACATCACTCACAACGTGGAGATTTTGTGATTTTTTTCTTTGGTTGCAGTTGTGTTGCTTTTAAGCGCTGGACTGTCCTAGTAAAATTGCCATCTGTTCTAATTTAAAAAAAGAAGCCCGCGGATCAGTTCGGCCGGGGACAAACCGACAAAATGCAGTAACTCTGGCTTCAGGAAGGGGCCTGTGCATATTCTTCGTTTTAAAAGGCAAGCTCGTGCGTTCAATGACGCATATTCGTAAAGAATGGTTTGGTATACACGATTCTTAAGATTGCTCTGTGTCTTGGGTGCGAAACAATACGATAGCATCAAGACAAACGTAATTCCCGAATATTTAAGAAACATTTTAGGTGTAGCTAATGACAAGCTCTACGAGTTGAGTGCCGTACTAAGACGTTAGCGTTCATCACTACAAAGTCTTCTAAGTATGAAAAGGTGTTCTTATTTTTTATATGTTCTCTGTGTGCACAGTGCACTTACGAACAGTGCACTTACGAAATCGGAACTTCAGCCGAAAGCCACTCAGGCAAATTGTCACTCTACGCTGGAGCACATGATTATGAGTAAGTTGATAATAGCTATGGGCATCAATCGATATACATCCTGCCGTATAATATACGAAAGAGAGTAGCTCGCGTTAAGGCCTGTTCACACACGCAGCGGAGCGCTACAAGCATAGCGCTGACCTCGCGCTAAGCGCGTGCTCACGGAACCATTCACCAGCTTTGTATCGCACCGCACAAACTGTTGCTCATGGCAGACAATAAGTAGCTGGCGGCACGTGAGAAGCGCTACATCAGCGCTTCGCTGCATGTGAGAACCGGCCTTTAAGCGCCCATATTTTTTTTTTTTTTTTTAATAATGGAAAGTTATTAACGCAAAGCATAACGCCTAACAGGATTTTAATGTCGTCTTCGAAATTAACGAACATGCCAGCTACGTAACTATATACCCAATTTTTTTTTCTTTTCTTTCTATACGTTAGCATTAGAAATCTTGTTTTGACGAAAGACCCGGCGGTGTCTTTCGTTTGTCCCCTACAGGAAGAGAGGAAGAAGGAGGGGAAGACGATGACGCGTACGACGCTCCCATTGGTCCGAAGCGCTGACGTCAGCACGAGTCAACCTCTCCCCCTCCTTCTCCCTCACTCCCCGTAGCTGACAAACTGAAAGACACCGCCGGGTTTTCGTGAAAGTCACGCGCACAGCTGTCGCGGAGCCGGAGAGGAGGAGGCGCCGCGCAACACCCCCAAGATAGCAGAGCCTTACTGCTGAATGAGATCGCGTCATCAGAGAAGGCCAACAGTGGACACAGGTTGGAAACGAGTGCCGCATCAGGCGCTCTGTTTCGAGTCACGTTTGAACTTTGAGCCGAACGTTGACGTAAGCATCGAGTCCAATCTGGGCTCAGCTTTGGCCTTCTCTGATGACGTTATTTCATTCAGCAATGTGGCTTTGTTATCTAGGAGGTGTTGCGCCGCGGCGCGGTGGAATGCGGGCAAGGTGGCCTCTATTGGGCGACGCCACAGACGTCCTCCTTTGGGAAACACTAACACTGACCTCGTAACGATGACAAAAAGAGGCAGCAAAAGATAGAAGAAGCAAAAAAGAAAGCCAGAAGAAAAAAGTGAAGGGGTCAGCATTAGCTTTTCCCAAACGGGGGCGTGTGTGGCGTTTCCAACGGTCATGTTCCTTAAGAATCCACCAATTGATAATCATGTATTTTTTATCTGAATCTTTGCCCACAAAACAATAATTATTGGCGTACTTTAATCTAAACTTTGGAGATTTTTGTAAGCTAGGCCAAAACGTCTGTCACTTTAGAAGTGATGCATCTAAACGAAAATGATGCTCCATTGTTCTATAGCTTCACAATTGCAACTAAACAAAGAAAGCTCCTATCCAGCCTTCCGATTTGTTAATTTAATGCGCGATTCTCGCTAATGATGCCATCATTTTACGGTTGTTGACTTGGGAAACCTGAGGATATACCTTTATAACCTCGGTTTGATTTGGCATCTCGTGGGAGAAAGGATTAAAGTATGGACTTCGATTCAAGCTCCGGTACGAACCACCGCTCACGTACCTTCTGGCGAGGCCAGAGGCCCTCTCTTCCGGCCCGCATCCCTGAGCAAGACCACGCCAGCTGTCAGATCGAGAGGGCCTCTACTGCCTCCGGCGAATCACTGCAATCAACTTTCAATCGCGTCGGTAATCACGAAGATTGGAAACCGCTCGACCGGAGGGAAACGCTCTACCCTAGCAAGGGCTGCAATTTGTACGGTCACGACCCAGATAGCACAGAGCGATACATCATCGTGTGGCGGGCTCGGGGCACTTTTTCTTGGACCGAGAATCTTAAAAACAAACAGTCCGCACGAGGTTCGTTCCTCATCCTCCGATGAACCAACAGCAATACCCTTTTTGTTGACAAGAGAACGTATATCTACGTTTTTCGTTCGCCATTGTGATTTCCGCCTCCAACTCAATCCCCGCTCTCCTGCTTCGATTGCTAGGTACGAAAGCAAGGGCGTGTGTGTTTGTGTGTGTGTGAGCGCGTGTGTGTTTCTGTGTGCGCGTGGGATGTGCTTGTGCGTTTTCGACCGAACAGCGAGGAACTGCCGATCATTTTGAGGACTCTTCGTGATTGAAGAAACTAATTAAATCTTGCTGTGGCGTTCTTTTTCTGTCTTTTTTTAGGAAAATTGCGTGGTAAAAAAAGGTCAGTTCGTCATCAATCGCTCGCCATGAACGGTTCAACGGAACGGGGAGATTAAAACGCGGGTTCCCGGGAAAACACAGCAAACAAAGCTCTCCGATTTGCAATTCGAAGGACGATAAAACATCCTCCGATCGGCGGACGGTGATTCGGTTTCCGGAGACAATGAATAAAAAGAAAGACCAAGATTGAACGGACCGCAAGGTAGAAATTAAAAGGAGCGCATCGTGGGGCTCATGTTTACGTTTTCGGAGCGCGGGAATCGATTACTCGGCTTGAGCATGTTCCTTTGATACTTTGTAAGATCTGGGGATAAGTATCCCAGGGCTTTCTGTCCTCACTACGATTTTTTTTCTCTTTTTTCGTTGCAGAACTGGTTTTGTGGCTAGAGACCCTTTTAAAATTCCTGCATCCAGTAGCATTATGCAAACGTTCCGTGGACATTAAGGGCTCCTAAGAAACCCCCATCTTTCGTTTTTATGCGTGTGTTTATTTCAGGCTGCGTACGCTGGTTTGGGTCCGGTAAGGCAGAATGCAATGAGTTTGTGGGAAATGAAATTCCTCAAACGACCTCATGATGCATGTACAAAAAAAAAAGTGTATCTCGAAAAGTAAAAAAGAAATATATATATATCTCCATCCTGACGTAATACAAAGGCAAAAAAAAAAAGCTGCCTGTTATTTTTTAGTTTCAAACTGTCAGAAATTTCCAAGAGCGTGCTGGCGTACTTATTAACACGCGAAAGTCGTCTTAAGCCGGGGTTACACTGCTTATAAATCATACAAAGTACAGCCTGTAAACAGATTCGAACGCAAGAGAGAACGCGATTCGTGCTTTGAATGCCGTATGAAATAAGTTCGAGGAGAAACATGGCGCTCGGCATTCGAACCACGGATATTGCGGTAACTGCATACTGTCGTTTGTATGACTATAATCTATCTGAGCAATGTGGCCTCAGCTTTAGGCATGTTCGTCCCCATCATTTATCTGTTTGATGCCTCTAGAATATTCTAAAGTGATTCGAGGTTAATCTTGAAGGAGCGCGTGCTCATGACTTTACAGCTGCACTCTAAGAATAATAGAAAATAACTGAGCGGCCACCAATGCAGAGCATGCAGTGGGATTATAATGGGATCTGCGGAAACCATCTAGGGAGTGACAAAGCCCAAGCGGCCCCAAGGTAACAATTCGAACAGAAAACACGTTTTGATCAGAGACAATAAGCGAGCGAAGCGTCATGCTCATTACCCCCGCTTAATTGCCTTTCCAAGTTCATGTCTCTTGAGTTTCGCTTTTTACGGTTGATAAAACGGCGTTCACAGCCGTGAACATTTTCTTTGACATCTTCTATATATTTACACGCAACATCGAATTTTCCCCTTCATTTTTGTGTTCTGTGATTTTGTTAAGTTTAGTATGGAGACTAACATATTTTATGTATATATAAACAATGATATAGATAAAACATTGCAAAAAGATCGATATAGAGATGACATTCCCGAAGCTCGGTATGATGCGAAATCTACAAAATTCGCCCCCTATATATTTGGGCTGTTTTCAAGATCGAAAGCTCTTAAAATACTTTAGTGGATCTTTTTTTTTATGTTGTATTATTATATTGATCATTTTATTCATATTTTACCTTCCGTGTCTCTCAGCAGGCGTTGTTTATCGTGTGATAAAAAGCCTCACGCCCATAGTTCGACGAATACAATTAAATAAATGTATAAAAGTAAAAGTGCTTCACTTTAAAAAGTTCCATCTTTCTCTGTACTTCAGGCGCATCTGGATGTATGATGCGTCGCAATGCACCGAAACTGTCGACCAGTGTTCTCCCTTCAATCAGTTCATCAACCAACGAGAGAGGATAATGGTATTACGTTCCGATGGTTATAATAGTCAATCAGGCAAGAAGACGTTAACTTCTATTGCACTAGAAACCGCACGTTCTATTGAGCGTGATGACGATCGCCCCCTCTTCATTGCTTGAACTGGGTAAAGAAATACCAGCGATATGTTTAGCGAGGGTATTGCGCCGCAAGCTGTCCCTTTTACTTTTACATTTCTTTTCCATACCCCATTCTAGGGTTAAGCTGCAACGTTGTATACAATTGTGGACTTCTGGAAGCGCCTATCATTCCAAAGTTACGTGCCATGCCTGTGGCATAGCCAACGGCAGACGGCATGGCTTACGCGTGTGTTCTCGGTTCTTGCATCGTTCTTGTGCGCTGATGCCGTAAACTCATCGGCTGTGGAGTTATCATATAATGCTCGGGAAACGCCGCGCGTTTCTCAAGCCGTCAGTGACACAGTGATCATTTGGAGTGAATCAGAGACGCTGCGAGACAAGCAAATGAGAAGCTCTCTTCTTTTTTGTGTGTGTCTCGTACTAGCGCTTTTTGTTTCCTCGGACGACCCCCGCTTCCCCCTGGGGACGAATTTGGGCAAAAGCTCTAAGGAAAAGTTAATGAGGAAAAGCTTTTACTTGTCCCTCTTGTTCCGATTCTGCTTCTGGTGCAGTTTGTTTTGGGGTCAAACGTGAACTTAATGAGGAAGCGAGCTCCGAGAACGGGCCCCGAAACCAAACAAACAGAAAACGTAGCGAAGCGAATCTCTCTTTTTCGATTATTTTCGTCCGAGGAAGGACCGGCCAGAGCGCGCACGGACTCGGATTGGCTTCGCTTTCGGCTTCGCCTCCGGCGCTTTCAGCTTGCCGCCGCCTAAGTCTCGACACAAGAGTCGCGATCCCGAGCGCTAATTGAGTGTGTACGCTTCAGCCGCCTTAACGGATTCCGAGCCGCCGGGACTCTCGGCGGAACCGGAGCCGTTCCACGAAGAGGTCCATTTCCGACGACTCGGCCCGACGCTTCATCTGTCGGGCACCCTGTTTCAGACCAGAGTTGTACACGCTCCTCAAGAAGAGGAACGAAGGCTCGTTCCTCGTTCCTTATAAATTTTGGAACACGTTCCCTTTACAAGTTCCATCAGTGAGAAAGGAACTCGGCCCTGTTACCCTTTAAAAAATGGAACGTATCATTACACATACGTTACTTTTGTATTTTGCTATAATTAGATCAAACAAGGTTTTATATACGTATATATCCCATCAGATGGCAGCATACGAATTTGAATGCTAGGAAATGAAAAGAAACGGAAGCAAGGTTATGGTTGTGATAGGGTTTACTACGATTGATCGAATGCCATTTCATCGAAGCACAATTTAGAGAACGGGCACGTTTTATCGAAGCACGGTTTAGAGAAAGCAGAGCCTCAGTTTAGAGAAAGGCCGTTTATCGAAAAGGGGACGCTTTTTTAAAAAAAGGCTTTCCTACTTCTCGCGTGTATCACTGGTGCACGCGTTAACGCCATAGAGTTATTATAATGTACGCTAGAGGTTCAACTGGCGCTAGTGTCTATGCGACTTCCGTGACGCAAATTGAAGCAGACAGCAACCAGTCTACTTTTGCGGTGCTCCTGTGCATTCCTAAGGGAAAACGCGCGTGTATTTTGTCTCTTTGCCGGAAAATAACACGGAACACTTTGCTTATTGGGGTCGTACCGAATAGTAAGTACCTTGATTAACACTGTAAAAGTGTAATTGCTTTAGTTAGAGCATTTTTCTGCAGTAGTGAACGATGTTTAACTAAACGTGTGTTCCGCAGCAGGTGTGTAAAAACAAGCGACGATTCGCAGCAAAATTACAATCGAAAGGAATATAGAGTATGTTCAAGGCTCACCAGCATTCCGGTGACGCTTATATATTGCTAATATACCCGTCCTGTCACTATATGAAAATGACCCCGTCGTGCATGAGCGGACAAAAACATTCAAAACGTAGAGAATAAAGTCCGTGGGCAATGAAATGTATCTCTTCGTTTTGTTTTCTCTGCCGGGCAGCTCTTATCGGGCTCTTTTTCTCTAAGATTTTGAGCGTACGGGTGACATTTTGAACGTAGAACAAACATCTTCGCTCAGAGCAGAAAGAATATAAAGCGGTATTTATTTAAAATCGGAATAGACTACGTGGCCTTCAATTTATTTTGATCGTACATGCACGGGTAGTTACTGATCCAGTGTTACTGCTTAGTTCTTGCCGTCTCCCTTAATTTCCAGATGTTCTTCGTTCGCTTGGTACGTATATCCCTCATACTGAAAAGCGCCGACGTCGTGTCCGCGCTAACAGTGTCCAACAGTGCACATAAATACACGTACCAAGCCGTTTTAGCACCGTTTTTAATGCGATGAATTTGAAAGAAAAACGCCGTAACTGACCAATTATTTCGTCGGCCTGACTGAGAAATGTTCCAAGCTATCTAGTACGTACGAATTATTTGGGATATTTGTTCTTATGATCGAGCGCAGGGAGAAAATGTACTCACTTTTTCCCGTAGAAATGCATTACCGGAAGTCAATTTTCGACTGGTTGCTGTCTGATTCAATTTGCGTCAGCACACCAGCGCCACTTGAACCTCTAGCGTACATTATAATAACTCTATGGATAACCCAAGCCCCCCGCTGCGCTCCCGCCGCTTCGCGGCGGCAGTCTGCGGCGGCTCATTACAAAAATGTTAACTCACCTGACTTACCCGTAAACACCGCTTCGCGGCGGCCGAATTCGCTAAAAGGAGGCTCATCGCCATTTTCTATGCACTGAGTTCTCTATAAAGGGATTCGATAAACCGGGGTTGGAAAAACGGCAATCGCTAAAACGAGCTTCTCTAAACCGCATGCCTCCGGTTGTGATACATTCACCTTTAAAAAACTCCGCGTTTTACCATAATCCTGTTCGTTTTGGGTGATTCAGACGAGCCAAATCTACTGTGATACGAGAAGGGGAAGCGGGGTTAATTTTATAATTCTTTAATAAAGGGTTATCCCCCATTGCACGAACGTTTTGCAACAGTTTCACACTTTTCAATCTAACAAGGTCCCTTTTTTAACTTAACGACAGTTGTTTTTCGAGGTTATTGATCGCAAGACGACCAAGTGGGGACGAGGGTAGGGCTTTTCGAAGGTCAGTATTGAAAACTACTCGTCCATCTTCGTGAAGGTCGGATTCGTTGTTCAGTCTGAAGGTGGGGGAGAAGGGGAAAGAGAATAAAGGTTAATTTTTGTGTATCTTTTAGCCCAATGTTCGAGCTACAAGAGTGCGTTTAATGCCTGTTAACCTAGTCTTTTCTTGTGACTGTAGGTGTCTTTCTAGGAGTTCAGTGATGGCTGTAGTCGGCCATATATTTCTGGGTGTATAAACATTTGTGGAAACAAAGAAAGTAGCTGAGTCTGAGACGTACCTCTTTTTGTGTCTTTTTCTTCTACTAAAATTTTCATTTTTTTTTTTTTTGTTGCAGACTCGGGCACTGAAAGAAGAATCAACGTCCACCAGCTCACCTGCACCCGACTGCTACCGAGCGAGGACCTCACAAAATAAGCCCTAACGTAAATAAAAAAAAGTAAAAAAAAAAAATCCTGCTTTTTGTTAGAAAAATTATATATTGTTTTTATATTTTTAGATTTTATCCTTTAGAAACAAAATAAAAATGACCTCCCTGGACTAAAAAAAAAAAAAAGAAAAGAAACGCCGCTTCTCTTTTTGTTTTACTAAAAACGTAACGCGTTCCCGTTCCAGTTCCACCGATGCAAAATGGAACGGCGGCGTTCCTTCGTTCCTCCTAAAAGGAACGCTTTCCAGGAACGCCGTTGCGTACAACACTGTTTCAGATTCCGGGTCCCAGCCATTTCCATGGCACGCAGAGTGTCGCTCGTCTCGTTGGCCGCGACGAGCTGCGATCACTGTTTAGTCCCAAGTGGCCTCGGGTGCCTGCACTGGAGCATAGCTTTTCTATGGTTTAGTCGCTACGTGTACCAAGTGCCCACACTCGAGTTGCTTGCTTGAAGAGAGCACGAATCTCTGCAGGCTTCATCTGATGCGCGGGAAACGACTCTTTCCAAAACCGTTGGGCATCGTATACGCTGACCTTAAACATCTCGGCGAAACAGTACGGTGTCTCTTTTACCCACTTAAATATGCTCGGGTTTTGAGTTTACTCGCACAACACCGAGAGAGCTAGTCGAAGATGCTTGGCAAATGACGAGTCCGGATAAACTTTTTGCATCACGGTAAAGTATACATTCAGGGGCTTTTGAGGGTGTACCGAAGGAAGGTGACGATTCGCCGCGGTGAGCCTGGAATCAAACACAAAACCTCGAAATGCGCACCACGAAAGGCGCGTCACCACCGGGCGCTTTGAGAGCGGCGTCTTAAAGTATTATTGGAAGTATTTTAATCCCGGTAAAAACCGCCGTTTCGGCTCCAAGACGATGCCTCCGCGGCGAGCGTCTTGGGCAGAGACTGCGACCTGGCACGCGACGTCGGTGGTCGGGACGGGAGCCCCTCGCGTCCCCGCGCACGCCGAGCGGCCACATCTCAATTGGAGGCTTCGTAGGAAGGTCGTTTGTTGCCTTCGCCACTTCTACGAACTGGACGACGCAAGCTGCTCCGCCGCTCGGCTCCCCGCCTTTTTCCTGCGAGAGGATCAAGGAGAGGTCGCCGCCGTGGGCCACCCCGCCACCCCACAGTGCGCCCTCGACTCCGCCTGATGCAATTACGCCGAAGCGCGCCGCAGACTTCAAACTGCACAGAGGCGCCGTTTCATGCCTGTTTCGGACACCCTGCACATTCTTTCTTCGGCCCGTAATTCATATCCAGCATTTCCAACGCGAATAGTCGTTAAAAAAATAAAAATAAACACGCGCACCACACTACGAAAGAGCGCTCTGAGAATCTTGTTGATCCAAAAGAGACAGGAAGACCACCGTAGCTGCCGGCAGGACGTTGAAAATAGGTGGGGGAATATAAAAACAAGCACAAAAAGAAGCGGGAAGGCCCACACGCAGCAACACTGGCAGCAGGCGAGCTGGAACAAGTTCAGCGCGCCATCCTAGCTCAGCCCGCACACGCCGGTGTATATGCTGCGAGGCTCGTGTCGCTGGAGGTGCATACGTCGGACGCTTGTCGCGCCGGAAACACTTCATCTGCCCACAACGACTTCTTGGCTCGCTGCGCGACGATTACGAAGCACACGCAGGATGGGTAGGTACCGCAGTGGCCACTTCGCAGTTGGCGCATACAGCGCGAGCGAGGCAGCAGCAACAGCTCGGAAGAGCCCCGGTGTCGCGCTCTGGGTGGGCCGGGGTGTCCATTAGGTCCCGAGGGCCGTCCGGCGCGGCAGCGGCCGCCGTCCTGTCTTCGAGGGGACGCCTTCGCTCGTTCGTAATTGAGCCGTCATTAGAAGCGCCGTCTCGTTCCAAACCCTCGCGAAACCGCGCCGCGCGAACAACGAGAAGGGAAGAAAAACCAGTAAAAAGAACGCGAGGAGCGCGCGTCTTTTTCCAGAAAGGCCCCGAGGCCAGCGAGGGCTGTTGGCCATCTGCTACCTTATACCTGGGGCAGCAATCATCGTCCCTTGATGACTTCATTTGGCGGCCAAGGTCTTCGTAACGCAGCGCCGTTTCTCCCGTGTGCCTCGCGCTTGATCGCGCTCTCTCCTTCTCTCGCCAAACGGCTTGGCCGACCCCTAGATAGGCCTTCCTTATTTTTCTTTCTTTTTTGTCACATTTCTGGCCGTTTTGAGAGCTGACATCATCATCGTTGTGATTCTTACCTCGCGGCCGGACGCTGTGCGTCGCTTATCCGCTCGCGTGTGGCCGCGGCGTCCGGTGGGTTTTTCATCGCGCCTACCAACCGCGGGAAAATTGAGACATTGCCGCGGATCGGCGTAGAAAGAAAAAAAAAATCGCTCACGGTCGATTAGAAAATAAGTGAAAAAAGAGGGAGATGCCGCGAAGAACGGGCGGAGCGACGAACGTCTCGCCAAAATCGTTACCTGTTACACCTCGCGAGTAAACATATACGCTACGCTTCACTTGCGAGCAGGCGTGGAAAGCACGCTCAGTGATTGTCGCCGCCTTGCCACCGACTTGGCACACTCGGCGGCAAAAAGAAAAAAAAAAAGGCGGCGCAGCCCCGCAGAACCGAGCGAAGAATTTCCCGGCGCCGGCTACGGACAGCGCAGGGACCCGTCTTCCGCCGCCGGAGACAAGTTCACCGGAATCGCTAATGTCTTCATCGGCGAGGCGAGGCCTCGCTCGACGGCCGACGCCTCGTCTCTGAATCACGTTTCGTGGCTCCACGGCGCGCATTACCAATGCCACCTGGAAGATAAGGCCTGCTCATGACGTCATCGTTAGTGGGTCACCGACCCGCGCCAACCGGCAAACACGATGAAGCTCGCCAAGAGACGCTGCAAATCGGCAGACGGGTCTGTCTTGGCGTCGCTACGTGCTCGCGTCCCGCGTTTTCTTAGACGCTGTACGAGGCGCTGTCGGCGACGCTAAACCCCTAGTGATGACGGTTGCGGGAGGCCTTGTCTTCTAGGTGGCATGGAGCATGACGCGGCCATCGAAGCTCGCATCCAGTAATCACGGGCCTCCGGCGAGGCATTGAGCGCGTCAGACCGCGTGCGAGCGAGAGGCCGTTACTTATCCGCCCCCTAAGCGGTCGATTCCGGAATGTTGACGTGTGGATAATAACTTCATTCTCTCCGCGCTTGGAGAAGAAGAGCGCAGCGCCGGAAGGAAGGCGCTGGGTGGCGGCGGCCGCTTCTCCGAGCCGTCGCTCCAATCACTGCAATGCGAGTTGCTTGCTTCGGCGTGGGTAACGAGCACGCTAAGTGTGGGCTTGCGGCTTTTCTACCGGTCGCGTTTTCGCGCGTTTAGACTGCGGAGGTGTCGGCGTGCTCGATCCAAAGCTTGGGTGATGAATTGACTCGACTGTTCGAAACAAAAAAATAGTTGCGTCTCACCACCCCGCCAACTTAATTTTCTCTTTTTTTGTGTGTGTGTTATTTTAAGTACAATCGACCATTGAAAAGGAAGCCGAAACACTTATTTCAGAAAAATAGATAGAGGTTACTTCTTGCGTAGTTCAGGCATGCAACGGTTGCGCCAGTTGCGCAGCAATGTGCACCTAATGACTTTTCATGCGCCACACTGATACAAAAGTACGAATAATAGACAAATTGCGCCAAGGTGCGGCCAAACTGAAATTATAAACGAGCCTCCACCCCGCCAACTTAATTTTCTCTTTTTTTGTGTGTGTGTTATTTTAAGTACAATCGACCATTGAAAAGGAAGCCGAAACACTTATTTCAGAAAAATAGATAGAGGTTACTTCTTGCGTAGTTCAGGCATGCAACGGTTGCGCCAGTTGCGCAGCAATGTGCACCTAATGACTTTTCATGCGCCACACTGATACAAAAGTACGAATAATAGACAAATTGCGCCAAGGTGCGGCCAAACTGAAATTATAAACGAGCCTCGTCGAAATTAGCCTTCTCGCAGTTTCTGCTGGCACCATTGGCACCGGAACTTCCGGCCCAAATGGGACAGCACTGGATCCGAATCCGAAAATTTGAATCTGAAGGTTGCTGCAGTTGCTGCTGCTACACCTGCCGCCAACGTTAACTGCCGTTGCTGCATGCTCGCCGTGCTTTTCTGAAGTCCTGAAGTCAGTTCATCTGAAGATGTGAATCGTGGAGCAAACATGTGACTATTGCCATCCCACAGCCCACGTTGGCTCGCCCCGTGGCCCCGCGCAGAAAACTTTGGAATGAAGGCGAGTTAGCAATGAGGCGGATGACGGAGCAAGATACGAGCTGCCAGATTGGGACTGCAATGATTGCGCTTCGAAGACGGTAGGCGCGAAATCAAGACCTACCTCAAGCGACTTGGGAGTGATGTCATGAAAGTGCCTTTGAGAACAGACTTGCCGCAAGCTGTGAATAAGTCTCGAAGTTTACGCAGAAAGGCTAGGCGTCGGAAAGCAAGACGACGAGAGGCAGAAGAGGAAGAACGTGCGAGTACGAAGAGAGCTCGTCTTCAGGAAGAGGAGCGACAACTTTGACATCGCATCTGTTCGCGGACTATGCTTGAGCATGCGCAGTCATTAATTTAGTCGGGCCTCAGAAGAAAGGAGATGGAGAATATTGAATCTGGAATCTCAGAATTTTGAAAACGTGAAGTGTACCCGTGAGAAATTGACAAAGTACCAATCAATTTATATGTACAATGACATTTATTATCTTATTTTATAGTCACTGAAAATAAAATAACATTTTTGAACCTGCATTTTTTTGGTACATTTTGCTAGTTAATGCGGAGCAATGAAAGCTATTTGTACCCGTTTATATTTACCTCTTGGCAAGTCGGTTTTATCACGTGCCACACTGGCATGTGCAGTTTTGCTTTATATGTGTTGTGTAATTTGCACGTAATTTTGTGGGAAATATGTTCAACTAGAAAGCTTATTAAAACTACCGTTTAGTTCACATAGAGTTATCTGCATGCCATATTTTCTTTAGTTTCGAAAGTCAGGTGACATTCATCCTCTATTTTAACGTTCTTATAAGTTATAACTCGTCTGATGCTCCCAACTTGCTCCAAGACCTCGTTTTTAGCTACTCCCAGCCAGCTCCAAACTGAAATTTTTTCTGCTCCCAAGATTTGTCCAAATCTGCTTTGCCCAGTTCCATCTCTGGTAGTTTTGTCCCGGGAATCTGAATATCACGTTCGTTTTCCCCGAAGATGTAACGAAACGTGAGAAAACACGAAAAACCTCCGACCAGTCGCGACGTTATAAGAAGCTCTTTCGACCGCCAAGCGTGTGTCGCTCGAGGTCCGGGCGTGCGATCGCAACCTTGCCAGGTATATTCCTCCGCACTGGCACCAGTCGTGACGTCTTTTGTTTCACTTTTTTTTTTTTAAATAGCAAAAGTGCGCATGCATTCAATTGATAGGTGCTAACGTTGATAGCTGCCGAAGATGCGCGAGGGCAGAGATTTCAAAAACTCCTTTTTTTACGTCACGCTCCAAGAAGGAGGGCCTTTAGCGGCAATTTGAAAACGATTTTCTGCAGCCTCCAAGCATCAAACGAAAAAAATAATTTCGACATTCGAGATCCTGGATGCCAAATGAAGACGATTTAAGCATGTTTCCTCAAATACAAAACAACTTCGGCTTCCCTTTACGTTGTGGCCACTAAAGTGATGGCCGGGTTCTAGCGAAACGCAAATGCGTGTTTCAAGTTTAATCTATTGAAACGATTGGTAGGCGCCACCCAAAATTTTCATTACCCTGATAAACAAAATTAAAAAAAAACAAAAAACGTTGCAACATTACATACGTTACGAATGAAGTACTTGCACGCACCAAACAGCAGTCATGAAAGATAAAAAATGGGGGATCGGTGGCTGAGTGGGCTAGCGCACACCAGCTCGGAGCACGTGGAGCGAAAGCTCCCGCTGCAGAACCCAGGTACCCTGGGTTCAATCCCCACCCCTGCCCGTTTCGATCTGGATCAGCATCGTGCCGGCGTGCGGTCGAGTATGACTACTGCGTGGTGCACGTTAAAGACCCCAAGCAGCGGTTGTGCTGCACCGGCTAAATTGTTTATCTACAGCTGGGAGACTAGTCGCCCGTTGAGGCAGACCAAGTTTTAGGCTGTATAAACATACACACACGTTTTTTTTGTTTTTTTTTTTAAAGATAGAATTATTTTGAAGGAGGAAAAGGTCCCACGACAATCATTCGACAGCTATTGGGATTTTCCGCGAAACGCTCAGTGGTAAATATTTCTAGCAATTCGAATTAATCCGAGAAACATCAATTTGAAGAATCCTAGTTTCGAGAAACCAGTTTATATTGACTTGTTACAATCATCACTGACGGTCCTTTTGACTGTTCTATCTGCACTACCTACCTGGTGTGCATCATGGCAAACATTAAATTCCTGTGTTGTCAACTCCGCAGTCGCCAGAATCGAGGTAGTTGCTTTCTTACAGCACTTGTTGTTTCCACAGTTTGCAGATGCTGATATGGTGTAGAGGAAGGTAGTTTCTGTCGGTAATTTTAAAAGCACCGACCACATGTATTCGAAAAGCCGCAGAAGCACGATCAAAATTTTGAACGTTGGTAGGCACTACGTGGAAAGAGCTTGAAATGGCTCCTTGTAGTGGAAAAGACTAAGTAATAAACCGAACGCTAATGATCCCTCGAAATTTATGATTATAGGCTTATAATTTTATTCTACGGCTCGATGCTATTTTGAGTGAGAAATCTGCATTAAACACCCTAAGCAGCGCGGGAGCTTTCTGAATAAATAACGTTTAAAAACAATTAAAATTATAGAAGACTCCTTCATTCCTAAGGAGGGGGGGGGGGGGGGGGAGGGGGGCGAAATCTGAATAAAACGGACTTCTGAGTTGTCTTAAAGCAATGTTTTGATAAACTAGAACAATATTGCTGTTCTTTCAGCGTTCTCGCCGACTGGTGCCAAAGATGTGACCGTGAACGATCTGTTTAGTTGCTCCTGTTGTAGGTTCACGTTTTCATTACCGTAAAAGAAAAACAAATAAACGTCGCATAACTGCCTTACCTTGGATTTTTTTAAATGCAAAACAGGTAAAGAGTGTAAAACAAAGAGACATTTAAGAACTGTTACTCTTCCAAAGCAAAATAGGAAAACCTATCTGCATATAAATTTTATTTGAACACTACCGTTGATTTCTTAGAGGAATAAGAATTGGCAAAAACAATATCTTTCTAAAAAAAAAAAAAAACATTATCATCAGAGTCTTTTTAAAAGTTAAGGCTTGACGGATGAGTCATATTACGTGGACATTGAGCATACTCCTCCCACTGACATGACAGAAACGCTTCGTTGACCAACTCTAGGGCCCTGTTCTATACTAGAGGGAAAATTATCGATTTTGTTCCGTCGACAAAACAAAATCATCTTTCTGGAGACCCTTCCACAGTCCTGCCTCATCACAAACGTGATCTTTAAAGGCAAGTTTGAGACGCCCATGTCTCAAAGAGATCGCTAGGAAGAAGTATTGAAAGCGTCAGCAAGCAGTTTTTGTTGTTTGTCGTAATGAGACAATAATTTTATCATAATCCTCGTCATTAACAACCAGAGACAAGCCGTTGAAGGACGAGCGCTATACTTCACAAGCGTGGCCGGGTTGCCAATAAGTTGTCTGTCTCATGTCTTCGTGTCAAGGCGAGTAGGAGCGTTGCTTTCGAAAAATAACCCTGCATTCCGCGAGTCTCTTCCGGACACGTGGTTTGGAGCAGAATTTACGTTTCTCATTTAGCGTCCTTCTGGTTAATCAATCTTTCAATAGATTCACGATATCCAGGAACAAATTCGCTCGTAAGGTAACATAAAATTTGCGATCTCTCTGATAGGAATGCTACACGGAGGAACCGAGAATGCGAATTCGAGAATGTACAAGAAGAAGAAAAACAGTGTTTCCTGAATAGCACTCCGCCGCTGAAAACAAATAGGTTCAATGCGTCCCGTGGCGATTTGAGGCACCACGCGCCCCCGGGTCACAACTAAATGCAGAGTAATCGGTTTAAATGAGGAAAACAAATTAAAACAAGGACATGCCATAAACCTGGCTCGGGGCAGTAATCCACCTGTGCGTCCGATTTTTGAGCCGATAGGAGCGCCAACAAGATACCGGGGGGAACAACGGTGTGACGACCCCCGGCGTAGACTGACGAACGCGCGGTCCCTCCTCGGAGGCATTCCGCGCATGAGCGACCGCGTCCAACAACTCAGCGCGAGACGCGGAGACCAACAACCCAAAACCACCTCGGTGACAAGGCCTGCGCCTGCCCGCCCTCCCCCCCTTATACGTCATCACTCGTGGACCTATGCCGCGCCGCCTAGCCTGCGCCAGCATCGCCGCTCGTGGAGCGTCCTCAGAGCGATCGCGACGGTAGCACGCAGCGTCGCCAAGACGGACGCGTCTGCCGTTTTGCGGTGATTCAGCGTGTTTGCCACTTGGGGCGTGTCTGGGATCCACTAACGATGACGTAATACGGAGGCCTTGTCCCCACGGTGCTGTTGAACAACCTCGTCACGGGAGCATGGAAACTGGAGCGCGTGGAAAGCCGCGACAAGATCAGGCGCCGGAAGATCTGAAATGCAAATGGCGATACCGCGGTGCAGCGCGCGGCGTCCACGCGAGGACGGCCTAATAAAACTCCGGGGGAGAGACCGTGACCTCAGCCCCAAATCATCAAGATGTACGGGGGTCATAAAAGCGAGGGACGCGCGACTCACGCGCCCAGATTCATCATTGTCAAGGTCGGACAGCGTTGACCTCCCTCGAGACCGGTCACAGCAGCTTCACGCGTTCGTCTCAGACCGGCGGGGGTCGCCCTTGCTCTGGCTGTCGCCGGAGTAGCGTGCAAAATGGCGTCGCGAAGTCGGTGATACGTGTGAGGACGGCGCGTCCTGTCACAGACTCTACGATGAGATGTCCGGCTTGAGATGACTTCTTGACAGTCGCCGCGTCTCGGTCTGAGAAGTACGCTTTTAATCCAAAAACAACCACTTGAAGAAAAAAAAAAAGTTTGTTTGACGTGTACTAGTGTACACTTTACTCTTCGCCGAGATCGGTGCTTCAAAGGTCACGCGTACTGCACTGACCGGGGCACTGCAGGGAGATGCCCTGGTCACCCTAAAGTTGATGTTACAACAGCTTACGTGTGCTGTTGTTACGACCGAATGGTCTATGAGGCGTGGACATTTCGCAATGCCAACTTCCCCCTCCGCCCCAACCCCAAACGTTGTTAGTCGAAATTAAGGGAATGCAGTGTGTACGTAGCTCGAAACAACCCATTCCCGTTTGAACTTGTGAAATTACAACACATCCCCAAAACGCCTTTTGCATTTGCCATTTGAGCCCATCCCGTTACAGCCCATTCCCAGGGACGCCCTTTGCATTCGAGCCCATCCCGCTACCACCTATTCCCAAAACGCCCTGTACATCTCATCACATTTTAGAACAGTTTTCTGTACTCTACCTCTCGTCGGAATACCGTTCGTGTTTAAAACAAAATGTTTGATATGTATTGGTTTGTATTTTAATGCATACCAAAACATGCGTCTCTTTCTAACACTTGTGCACGTAATGTATTTCTATTTAACCAACTTTTTAAAGAAGTCCTTGAAAATAACCCCTCATACACACTTCTATGGAACAGAGTTTGCGCAATAAGAAAATGTTTTATGGATGATAAATCGGACCGGGAATACAGGGCTGTGATTGGGACTGTATTCTCGTTTTACATTTTCACGCATACAATTCCAGTGCACAGGGAATATTCAAATAGCTGGAAATGCCTTTCCCTGTTCAGGAAGCCATATAAATAATCACACCGTTAGAAAGCTGACACTCCAGTTCAGATAGTTAGCGATCTTTGGTAATCCATTTGTGCCCCCTGACTCGCACGACACCGCCATTTGCGAGTTGCAGCAGAAATCGTTGTCAAAGCCTCATTCTTCTTGATCAAGTGAATGGAACTGCAAATGTTCGGGTCAACTCTCCCTGGCATAGCGCCAATCTTTCGGTGCAAACATTTTATATAGTGGTTGGTCCGGTCCTTCGTTTCCATGATGGTTCCACTTTTCAATGGCAAAATTTGTATTTACCCAGATGCAATCGAGATAAATAAGCCCAGTGGTGAAGCCTGAAACAACGAGAGAGGTGCCTTCTTCGTGCAGAAATGGCGACGCACGCTCTGCGTCGGGAATGCCACTGCTACAATTTTTTTTTTTTTAATAAGCGATCTAAGCGTACGGTCATGCACGTGCATTAAGTCACCATCGAGACTGAATGATGCATATTCAACTGATTGCATCAAGACAAGGACAAGATGACAATGGCCGAAGCGCGAAGGTTGTTTCGAGAAAGGGCGAAATAATAAATTTTGAAATGAAAAGGTTCTTTTGGCTAGGGTTGAATCGGGAAGAGGCAAACGGGAAGGTTGAAAGGAAAACCACCCGAGTGTCAAGCTTAATTCGAGTCGTTAGCAGTTACCGGAGTATGAGTAAGGGCAATGAGAGGTTTAAGATTCAGAAATATTGAACCTGTGGCACAGAATGTGGCTTTATGGTATATTAAAGGGCCGATGCAATGCTTTGTGTACTTTGCGCAAATATCGCTTAGAACGGTCCCCTGAAGTTCATGACTTATGAAACACGCGTTCGTTTTTCACCACACGCAATTGAAGTCGCAGAAAAAAATTAAATGAAAAACGAGCAGCGTTCATTCCCTCAACTCGCAGCCAGAACAAGCGGCCACGTGATCTGGAGCCGATTATATGCCGCCAATAGTGATCATAGCCACGCGCAGGGGTTGGCAAACCACAGGACACGCGCAGAGTTCCAGGTATTGTTATGGTTCGGCTATTGTCGACATTGCCGCGATTGGACACGGACCACTACCTTAATGCTCGTCGAGCTATTGATTATCACGAGCCCCAATCGAGTGCTCACGCAATGCTCGGGTCCTATCTATGAGCCGCATTCAAATACCGTCATGGAAGGTACTGCAACACCCCCCCCCCCCCTCCTCCCCCTGTTGTGTCCAGTTCTTCCCTTCGTTTACGTCCGTGTTTTTTGGCGCATTACACCATCATCAAATTCTATTCGCCAAACTAGAGAATCATGAATATCGAGTGCACGCTTTACGATCGTGTCTGGGGCATCGAGTGCAATATGTCAGTATCGATGGGAACTCCTCCTGCATAAAACTAATTTTTTTCTGGCGTACCGTAGGGTAGTATTTTGGGTCCTGTCCTTTTTATATATATGCGTCAGTGATATCATAAATAATTATGAAAACGCAAAATTTATCAACCATGCTCATGGCACAAGTATACTCTTTTCCTCAGATAACGCTGATTTGTTAATCGACATGGCAAACCTGACTCTGTCTAGTATAGAAATGTGGAGTCATAACAACGTGTTAAAAATAATTGTGATTAAAACAAAAGCTGTGGTTTTTCAGCATGAAAATAAATGTATTAACATTACAAAAGACTTAATTTTTGAATTCAACTAAAATTGAAATGGTAAATGTTTTTTTTTAATTTTTGGTGTGACCTTTTCTGATAATATGTTGTAGGATAATCACACAAACTGCCTTGTTCCAAAACTATCCCGAATTGTGTGTATTTTAGATTGTCATCGCTATAGTTTACCAACTAACGTCAAATTATTATGACATAATTTTCTATTCTACATCCATTTAAACTATTGCAACTTAGTCTGTGGCACAGCGACTTTTACGAATCTTGATAAGTTACACGTGTTGTGAAAGAAAGTCACTCTTGATTTTCACGCAGCTGGCTTATTCAAGAAGTTTCATGTCGTAAATATCCATTCGTTATATGATTATGGGCTTACCACTAGCCTAAAAGTAGAGCAAATTAGAAATACAAACGTTTTAGTAAGTGTTGGACAAACCTCGAAACATCTTGGCAATTAGCCTACCCGCGGAGCTGAAGGTTAAGGTCACACCGAGAACAAACTATGGCACGCAAACGCTGAAATACGTCATTCCTAAATAACTCAATTTGTATATAGCTAAAGGTACCGATTGGGCTAATTTATCGATAAGAGAGGTCAGGTCACCCCTTTTCACTGATGATTAATTGTAGTCACTTTCCTTTGTTAGTGTCCGTGCATAGTTTTTTTTTTTTTTTTATCACTATGAACTTATTCAGTTGTTCGTCATGACTTGATATGTAAACAATAAAATAACCTAAATCACGTGCTCAGCACGGTATCATGGCGGTCGTACCATTATGCTTTTATTTTGTTTCCTGTTCTATTTCCTCGCTTTGTTGCTACTGCTGTAGGCGGTCGTGGGTACTCGTCAAGCTGTATCTTACAGCTTTTTTTCTTGATTGCCACAATCAAAAATTGGTGGAAATCATTAGTATATTATATTGTTATGTTATACTATAAAGTGCAAACTATGTAAGTGCTTTGGTTTGATTCCGGCGCCGCCCAGTGTACTGAAGTCAAAACCTGAGACTATAAAGGTTTTCGTTTTTATTTGTTGCCTCTTCCGTATTGTAAAGCGGTTGACTGGACATATCAGTAAACCCTGACCTCTAACGTTCTCCAGACGTGGTTGACACATGCTTCAATCACGCACCTCCCATCACTTCAGAACCGAAGGAAAGCTTGTGCGCAGTCGGAAATCCAGGAGTACTCTATACTGCACCGTAATGCACCGGGTACATCACTCACCGATCCTTTTTCGTTGCATCAGTTCAGCCAATGATAAAATGGTATTACGATCTAGCGGCTATGCAGTTTTTGTGTCAAAAAGGCGTCCACACCTTCTGCCACTGAGACCGCACGGCGCTATTGGATCGTGGCACTCAACTTACCTCTGACTGGTTGAACTGGCGAGAGGAAATTCAATCATTGGTGTTCCGATTGCATAGTGGGGCAGTATGTATGTAGGAGACTCTGGGAGTGCAGGGAGAATGGTAACTTAACCCAAGGCAATAAAGAAGCTTACACGCGCTATCAGGCACGTGCCATTACCCAGCTCTTCAAAAGCTAATCTGTTTCTCTTCGTGCAAAGTACATATACAAATTAAAAATGCATTGAAAGTAGGAGTTAATTTTTTTTTAATAACGCAGCGTAGGCTGACGGTTACTACATTGATTGGATTAAAATTGATGAGCTACTAAAACGAAACGTTGCAAAGAGTCAGGTATACGTATGTAAAGAAAATAGTGAAGCACAAATTGTGAGTTTGACTAAAAATCGTGGAATGTATGGTTTATTTGGCAACTGGTTGCGCGTTCCAGATAGCCTTTATTTTAGAGCGCAGTTCTTAGGCTCTCGTTTCCGCGTAAAGCGGCGTCGGCGTAACCGCGCTCGTTGCATAATGGCCTGGACGTCAGAGACCTATACACCAATTCAATTCCCCGCTAAATTTAGCGAAGAAACTGAGTTGGTGTATAGGTCTGTGATGTCCCATAATGCAACACTGCGCATTTAGTTTCCCTGCTAAATTTAGTGGTAAAACTGACCTCAACACCAATTCAGTTTCCAGTCTAAATTTAGCGGGTAATTGAATTGGTGACGAGGTCAGGGGACGTCTGTTTTCCGGCTAAATTTAGCGGGGAAACCGACTTTGTGATTAAGTCACGTGAGGTGGAGTCATGTGACATCATTTTCGACGTAAAATTTAGCGGGGAAACTAAATTGGAGTTGAAGTCACGTGACGTCAATTTTCCAGCTAAATCTAGCGGGGAAACTGAAACTCTTAGGCGCTCGTTCTCGTGTTTTGCGGCGTCGGCCCCGCTGTCCCTGTCGGCGTAACCGGAGGAGTAGGGGAGGGTACGTAGGAGGAGGAGGGAAGGGTGCGGAGGGGGAGGGGAGGGTGCGGAGGAGGAGGGAGGGTACGGAAGAGGAGGACGGGAGGGGATGGAGGCGGAGGAGGAGGGGACGGTAGGCAGGAGAAGGAGGGGAGGATACGAAGGAGTGCACAACCGAGAAAGAGAGGGGAGGGTACGGTGGAGGAGGGAAGGGTATGGAGTACATCCCTTCCTCCTTCTTCGTACCCTCCCCTCCTCCTTTTCAAGAGCTACGCTCGAATTTCGCATTACGGAGATTTGTAAACGTCTTTCATTTTTATTGCAGAGTTTATGGTTCTCAATCTTATCGCTAGTCTCTTTGTGTCCTCAATGAACTCGCTAAATATGGTTCATTGCGCTCTTAAAATAAATGCGTAAAGATTTGACGACATCTACCGTTCTACTTCCAAATATCGGGATTCAAAACGTGGCATCCGAAAATCTTAGCTTGCGGAGCGCCATGTTCAAAGTACGAAAGCAAGTTATTAAACTGTTGAGATAGGCATTGAGTGGCCGTTTAACCTGCAAACCTCTTGTTCCTGCGCCTCACTTCGCTACGTGCTTGTGCATAGCTATGTAGCTCTTGACGACAGAAAAACATTTACGAAGAGATTTCATCCCGACGAAAAGTTTCAAGGAGCGAATGAAGGCTTCGTGCCGAGGACTGCATTTGGGCCTCCTGAATCTTCAAATGAGTGAGTCGGAGACGGCAAAAGAACGACATATCAACACACTACACAGTAGTGCGTTAGCAGAAATGCGGGCAGAGCAGTGGCCATACGTCTTCGCTCGGCTGTTAATGTCAGAGGAAAAAAAGAAAAAGAAAGGGGGGAGGGGGGGAGGATGAGGACGCGAGGCCGTAACAGAGTTAGCGTCTGAGACCGCACATACGTCGTCGCCTCGTAATTCGATTGAAGGATCCCAGCCAACGGCGAGGAGGAGCGGCCGTGACTGACGTTTCCTCTGTCCCCCAATCCATTACGCGAGCCAACCACGACGTGTTCCGGCAATCAACGCGATCCCTGACCCCAAAAAGCGGTGCTGGACGGAAAAGCCCAGAACGTCTCGATGCTCCATCGGCAGACACAGCCGCGACCAGAAATGCATCCTCGCACTGATGAGCTCGGCACAGCAAGTTTTCCCTCGAAGAGGCAGTAAAAGCTCGCACGAATCATTGCAGGCTGGCTCTGTAGATGTCTAAACAATGGAGTTACGTAGGGGGGGGGGGGGGGGGGGGGGGGGACAAATGCACTCGGAGTTGCGGTCCCAAATGAAAAAATGGGAAAGGACCGAAGAGGCGATGCGCCATGACTCACCAGAGGAGGAATCCGATGATCGCATGCGCCTCTGTCACTGGAATTACCGCGACGAATATTCGCGCGGGTATAGTGTGACGTCATTCACTTCATGCGTCGAAATCTCGCTTGGCGAACTTCTAACGAACTTTTTATATAAAATAATTAGAAGAAATGCCATTTTGCTAGGTAACAGACTCCCGTTTTAGAGGACATATGCCGTCTGCTCGTTGTCGTTTGGAGGGCACGTAAAAGCGTCACAGACTTTGCGGCCAAATTGTCCTTAGGTCAGCGATAGAAGTTCCTTGAATGTTCGCGAAAGCACCTCTCTGTCATCGTTATCTCATCACATCATCGCAGGCTTTTATGATATGTGCTACTTGGCTTTCTGTGGGGCTGCGTCTATCCTGAACTAAAATAAATACGGTGAAACCTCCATGTAACGAAGTCCGTAAAATTCGGAATTTACTTCGTTACATTAAAATTTCGCTACATAGAAATTCGGGGCTAATGTTAAAGAAAGTTTCAAGAAATGTTTTTCGGGTGCACAAAACTCACCGAGGATGTCTTTATTTCGGTTGAAACTAGTCCGTCACCTTTTTCTAGAACACTCTTGGCATTATTATTGGCATCACACGATGTTCGCATAGCCAGATGGCCTGCATCGCGTCTTCGTCTTGCTGTGTGCTTGCGAACCGCCTCAAGACATCGATCGCGACCACCACTTCACGGTTACTGGGCACATCGCAGGTGTCTTTCTCATCAGGCTTAATGTCGTCCCCGTCTCGCGAGTTCCCACGAACATCGCTAGCTATCGCCTCGTCGGTCACCTCCTCCGTCGCATGACAGCAGAGTTGGCGTATAGAAAGTCGTCGAGGTCGACGTTGTTAGGGGTGGCTTCATCGCCTTCAAGGCTCCATCGCCCAGGACAACGAGAAATGCACGCTTTTAGTTAGGCCTCGAAACGAACTACGCAGTGCGAACGAAGCCGACGGAAGAAACGGCGGCGGCTCTAGTGTCCTCTAGTGGCCGTTCTGTACACCCCACTCGCCAGAGTCGGCCCATTTCACCCTTTGAGCTTTATCGGGGACCCGTTTCAGCGCATGTGCTTCCCAAAATCTCCCTTGAGACCGAAAAGTCTGTGCCGAATTGTCCGTAAAACATTGTTACATAGAAATTTCAGCAAACGGGACTTCGTTAAATAGAGGTCAAAAATTCATGGTGGGCATACACTTGCGGTTAGAAAAAGTTATGTACTTCGTTACATCGAGGGTTTCGTTACGTAGAAGTTTGTTACATCGAGGTTTGACTGTATTACTGTTCCTATAACTACAAACGCTTACATATTGGCCAGAAACAGATACGGATAATAATACAGGATCTCCTAAAAGACTGCTGAACAGACAACAATTGAGGAACACACAACCTGATACTAAGAGTCCCGAAACGTCAGCCTAGAAGCCCTATAGTGTTTAAAACCGTTTGGGTCAACGTCCTTACTTTTTTGGCAGCCAAGGCGTCTCTCAATCAGGTAATTAAAACACGAGGCTAACAATCCTTGGATTCGGGCTGGTTTGTTTGATACTGTGAGGTATGATGTGCTGCGAAGTTACGCTGAACACGTAAACATGTAAACTATAAGATGATATGGTGGAAAGAAAATAAAGAAAGATCTATCGAGAGCTATTGGCGTGATTGACAAGGAAAAGGATATTTTGGCAACCTAGATAAAGGTACAACTATATTACACACAATTTTATCAAACACTTTATTACCGCTCTCTAGTATTGGGAACAACATGGAAAACAAACTATCATTGGCTCTTTACAAAACGTATAGTACGAATTGTAGCAAACGCATACTATGATGCCAATGCGGAACAATTACTCGGAAGCTTTAATATATTACGGCTCACTAAGCTATAAGCACTATAAACTTGGACAGTTAATCCTACTAAATGACTAAATTATTTTGACCTAACTCCTATGAACGCGGCGAAATATCGCCTGCACTACGATTGTTTTTAAAATACAACTGTTCTCCTTCTTATTAAGAAATGAGCTGGTTATCATATGACAAAGACGACGGAAAGAATAACACATTTAAGACAAAGAAATGACGGACATTCCTTCTTTCAACTCTCAATAACAAAGATACAATGAATCTCTTAGTGGGGTATTTTTGAACCCACCTCTGCCAGAAGAAAAAGAAAAAGAAAGCTATATAGTAAAAACAGGATAAACGGGGACAGAAAGAGAGTGACAGAAAAAAAAATGCATTGTCGGATGGAAGATGAAATGCAATTATGCCAATTCCGTTGTAAGGAATTCTATCTCATCCGACCTTAGTTAAAATGACTAAAGGTGCCGAAATATTATCATTAACTGAATTCAAGCTGAAGGATTCTATAATTCTCTGCCAAACATGTTATTGTGCCCTCTCAAAATCCTCGTTTTCTCGAAAATCGGAACAGTGCCACTGCACGTGCGGGAGTGAATGAAACGGGGGTGAAAAGAGTCTGCCGAAGCTTTTGAAACTCCCACGTGGTGGTCGCGGAGTCGGTGGTTGATGCAACTGTCCGTTTGTATCTGTGTTGCTGCGAGTTGAAAGAAGTGTCCGTCTTCCCTTTGTCTTAAAAACCGACAACCAGTTCGCGCTTTCCACTTTTCCCCCCTCTTCCTCCTCTCCCCCTTCTACCCTGTCCACCGTTGCCTGTTTCCACCTCCCCCATGGTGAGGAGGATATTCTGCCTTGCAGAATCTGGAGTCTCGTCGTCGGCCTTTAAGTGTGTTATTCTTTCTGTCGTCTTTGTCCAAAGCCATCACGCTTCCAAGTTAACCATATGAATCCATTTTAACCTATTTTGCGAGGTATATTTATTGTTCTTGTTTTGTACCCTCTTATAGACCTTTTCTGTGTACTCTCGTCCCCAGCCACCTAATAGGCGTATCCGGTATGGGCGACGAAAAATACTAAAACGTTTCAACCTGTAACTAGTAAAAAAATAAAGGGGAGGCAAAACGAGAAAGACGGTTACGCTTATATCCTAAATGCCCTCTATTGGCGTGGCAGAGGCAAAACAATGTTTTCGCCCATAGTGGAAGTGACGTCAATTCAAGACGGCGGCGCACTTGCAGAAAAGGTCTATAGTCAAAGGGTATTGGCATCACTTGTACGTGTTGCTTTTTTTATTGATTTTAATTATCATTGACCAACGTAATCATAATTATGTGTTTTTTTTTTTTCATAAGAACAATTTTCTTGTTTATGCGTATATTTTTTAAAACTTTGAGATGCGCAATTCTTTGTACGTTTTGCTTTTCCTGCGCTATTTTTGACTCTGCTTTGTTCATAAATACTCCGTCAAATGTTTTTTTTTTTTTTTTATCTGGACGTTGCTTTTTTGCATGTTATTGCGCGTAAATATAGTATCCTCTGTACAATATTTTGTTATTTTCCTTTTCTTTCTATCGCTAATGTATAAGTGACGGATTCCTGTTGTCAATGATATATGCGTAAACTGTCTTTACTATTTTTTATTTTATTTTTTGTACGTGTGTCGCGTTGTTTTGCGCGTGCTGCTGGACATAACCCTCGATGTCGGCCATCGGTACCCCGTCAGGCGACTTTGTCTCGCCTTTTGCGCCTTTGGACCATCCAATACGTGTTCCCTCTCGTCTTGGAAAAACTAAGATGATTGATTGATTGAAGTATAAGACGATATGGTAGAAAAAAAAGAACATGGCGTATACTGCGCTTTCACATGTACGTCATGTTTCTTTCTGTCCACCATATCGTCTTACAGTTTACGTGTTTACGTGTTTAGTGTAACTTCTCAGCGCAGTATGCATCATAACACGAGGGTAGTCGAAGCTGCTCGGAAGAACTCTGAGTTCGTCATCCTGGAAGCCTCACGCTCAGCTATATCGCTTCTTCGGCGAGTCATCAGTTGTCACACTGACGCTTCCAAGCAAACTCATCTTCAAATCCGTCGGGTGTGGAAACGGAAGTTCTAGTAGAGTATTACGAGAAATTCGAGAGACACTGTGCGCGCAACCATGCTTAGCATGCTCAAATTGAAGAGCCGAACACCGCCCTCCGTGTTTGAACTTTGTCGGGCAGGCCGGAATAATGAACCCAATCGAACGAATAAAAAATTCCTATTAAGCGTAGCCTAGTCGAGTCACTAGATAGGTCTAGCCTTTCGAAAAGAGTTCCACAGGAGTCGCACCTTTTTTTCTCACCCTCTCGTAAGCCTTCGACGTCATGGCGGGGCCAATCGCACACGCTGGGCACGCACCTTAAGTCCTAAAACTACGCGGCAAGCAAGCCAAAGCGCAGGGAAGCTTCGAAAACGGGGTGCCGCTGTCCACGAGAACTGAAAGAGAAACCAAAACAAAGAAGGACGGACCTCTTTTGTAAGCTGGATAATCGGCCGAGGTAGAGTTCTTAATTCGAGAGGAAGGAGGCGACACGTCGGGCTTCAGAATTCCAAAACGACCGGCGGTCGACGCCGCCGCATTACGTCGCACAACGCTCTTAGCGCCTTATCAGGCTGTCGTCGGCCGATGGGGTAGAGCAGACGGCCAAGGGCGGGGAGCAGCGATGATGGAGCACGGGACGAAGGGGGGGCAGCCAATGGGGACGCCGCGTCAGCTGATAGGGACGGGGACCACTCCCCCCTTGATCCCCCGACGTCGTCATCTATCTCAGATTAGCCACGGCTACGCGCTGCCAGAGACAATCGCCAAGAAGGAGGGACGCCTCTCGTCTGCCGATGACTCCGATCCGCCATCGATGGTCTCGTCGTCTAGGCCGCTTCTGGGGCACGACGCATGGCCTCTCTCGCTCTCTCTTCCGCGCGTTCGGTGTAGGCAAAACCTCAATGACCATTTTGCGCAGATGCTCGGGTCGGGCACTTGGGTTGGGAAGCTGACGGTAACGGCTCTGTTTCATCATTAATAACCTAAAACTTGGAGACAATGGACTTGTAAAACAATCAAGTGTGGTCCCATATTGATTCTCGCTTTCGCTTTCGCTCTCTCTCTCTCTTTCTCTCTTTTTTTTATCTTAACACTAGAACTTATAGACCCTTAAACCGAGTAGCGCCTTCTGGGTTTAAATAAGCAACTGTTACGGTGGTCATAGATAAATAAAAGCTAGCGCCATCGATGACCATATGGCGTGCGGGAGTAAAAGACGCGCTGCGCACAGGCGCGGGCGCACGCCACAGTGGATCGTGCGCCAGGAACGATATTAGAGGTGGCACGGGTTAAAGGGTGGCGATTATTCGCCTCCCCTTTAATTGATTAATTATTCGATCAATCGGTTTCGTTCATTCCCACGAATAATAATTTTTTTTTTTTTTTAAGTCAAAATATGTTTGCCTCTGCTGAATACGTAATTAACAGCGCGGTACAATTTCAGGTTTTAAATCAACCTTGATGTGTGGTTGCAGGCACGTACACTCTAAAAAAGTTTGTGCGTCTACTTTCACGCACAACACTCGGAGAGCCAATCATCGCAACTTACAGAGGCAGCTCAGCGAATGACAATGCCGAAACATGTTTAGACGAAAAACCGCAGTCTGAGTTGTGACATTAAGCAATGCAAAACGTCACGCTTGCATTGCTTAATGTCACAACTCAGACTGCGCTTTTTGGTCTAAACATATGTTTCGGCATTGTCATTCGCTGAGCTGCCTCCGTAAGTTGCGGTGATTGGCTTTCCGAGTGTTGTGCGGGAAAGCAGACGCGCGGGCTTTTCTTAGAGTGGATTTTGTTTCGGGGGGGGGGGGGGGGGGGGGGGCCCATGACAAAATTCTGTATGTGGGGGAGGGGGGAGAGGAGGTCCCAGCAAAATGAAAGATTACCCCCCCCCCCCCCCCCCTGGCTACGTGTCTGTGTGGTTGAGAACAGTCAAACACACTCACAAACTTACTTCAGTCGCAGAGGCAAAGAGGTTCGTTGATATTGTCCGGCAATAGCGAATTCCTTTGATTGTTCCCAATTTTCCCCTCTTTTTTAAACTTCTCATGCGCCACCACACTGTAACCAATAGGTTGTTCTGGGTCATTATACAAATGAAGAATTATTATTATTAATATTATAGTATCAGCTGCGCTAAACGGACACTTGCACGCTGTTGAAGTGGCCGAGACACGTATAACCTTCTCAACTTCTTTGGAGTTACAAATCTCGCCCCTACAGTTTACTTTAGGTCAGGAATTTCTCCTAAAGTTTGTCTTCATACAGGTGTACTCGTCCACGCTATCTCTGTTTGTCAAAATTTAAGCGATTAACCAGTTAAAAAATTAATTGCGATTAAAGCATTACTCGTTTAATCGGTAGATTAATCGATCAAATGTCCTTCCCTAGTCTTAAAGGAATGGTGAACCGAAATTTGGATTTCAAAAAAACAATGCAGGGGATGTAGGCGGGACGCTACAATCCCTCCAACACTACTCGTAAGGCGATATCTCGAATGGACGGCCGTATTTTTGGAAAAAGAGGTCGAGATTGAACCAGGCCGACGAGGCGCGTGACGTGAAGATATCTCTTTTCTTCCTCTCTTCGCTTCGCTCCCTCAAGGCGGCGAGGCGGAGAAGACGCGAGGAAACCGCGAGGCTGTTCCCTCTCCTTCTCGGAGAAACAGGACGTGAACATTTCTGACAAATGCGCCTCCTTTTTTTTTGAAAAATACGGTCATCCGTTTGAGATATTGCAGTATGAGCGATGTTTCGGTGTTTGTAGCATCCCGTTACACGCTTTTGCCGCGTGTTTTGTGGAATCGAGATTTCGGTTCAGCATCCCTTTAAAGGGGCACTGACACCCCCCAAAATGTTTTTTTTTTTCATGTTTTTTTGCCAGGCGATTCATTATGGTGCTGAAATACTACCCAGTTAATATTTTGCTACAGAGTCACGTATTTTTTAATAAAGCCAAAAAACGCAACTGCTTGAAACCGAAACGGAAACCCCCGTACTGCACGGAGAATTGGACAAGAGAGAGTGAGTGGCAGAAGTCACGTAGCTACACCCGACTGTGCAATTTGTTTTCTGCACGCAGCAGACGAAATGCGTTGAGGGATCCATTCGCCGTGGTATTCCTTTGCAGTTATGTTTGTTCCGCTCACTGTTCTCTACTTCAAGATGAGTTGTTTAGTACATTTAAGTATTGGCAATTAGTAGCGAGTGCCCGTGGGGAATTCCCGTGATGGCCTCCGAAAAGAATACTCCCAAGATGTTGAGTGAGGAGCTGCCTCACATGTCCTGCATCTGAAAGTGGCATTGTGCTGCAGGGTGCACAAATTTCCGAAAGATCAACAGTTCGCGATCAATGGCTGGCTGCTATTCCTGTAGAACAGTTACGCGAAGCTCGGAAAGCGGACGCTACCCGATTCACATGCTCCTTGCATTTTGTGGAAAGTGACTGCACTGAGTTCGCAGGTGTCAAAAATGGAATCCCATACTATTTAGTTCAGTGACGTATCGTCCAGAACAATTGTTTTTTTTCAGTGACAACTGTAAAAAAAAAATAAACGTAAATATTGCAAAATGTTTGACTAAAAAAACGGTACGCCCACGCAGGGATTGAACCCGTGCCCGCTGCGTTTGAAGCGGACGTCTTTCCACTGAGCTACTGAAGGAACTCTTTCGTTTGTAGTACTGCAGCCGGTCGACTGTATGTCGGAAAGTTTGCTGCTGATTTCCCTTCCGTACATGCACTCCCGGCTTGAAGTCGGGCAGCACCACGCATTGGCCACATTCGCACCTAGTAAAGAAACCGTACGCATGCGTATTCAACTCGAAGTACCCACTTCGTGCTTGACGTTTGAGCGAGCGATGTCTTCAGCCACGAGAAGGGACGACGGCTCGGCGACGTCGTCGTGTAATCGGCTTGCTGGTCGGGAGTGTCGTACGGGAGGAATATCAATTCTTTTGATCGGTCCAAAATTTCTCTTTCGTAGGAAGACAGAATTCGCCGGTACCGTGAACGACAGTTCTGAAGTCGAGGTCCCACGACCATCGTCCGCTGCCACCCGCGAGTCCCACGAAACGCGAAAGGACGCCATGTTGAGAATTATGCAGTGAACGCACAGAATGCTTCCGATTGTCTGTGCAACCTTTTTTTTTTTTTTCAATCAACGTATTTGCAGCTTTTTGGAAGCCACAAAAAATGGGTTTCATATTTTTTTCTATTTTTAATATTTACTGTGTGCCTTCAATGACCCACAATTTTGATTAAATTTAGTGGTCGCGTCGAAACCTTAGAAAATGGCCCGCGACCACGGAAAAGAGAGTGAGCGCGACTCAAACCGGCCAGTTCTCGATCGGCGGTTTTCGGGCGGAAAGAAACCGAATTTCGAGCCGCAAATTCTGTTCTGGACAGTTGGGCCCTCATATGTCACGTACAACTAAAAACCTCGGCGAGCATAAATACCCTGTCAGTGTCCCTTTAAGACGTATTTGCGTCCCCGGGTTTCTTCAGTAATCATATACTACCAGATCGCCTGCGCGTTAATTCTTACTCCAACAATTTATTACGTCCATCTTTTCAATATTGTAATGTTGCTAGGCGTAGAATCTCTATCACTCAATATTGTCTTTTTTTTTCTCACGAATTATGGACTATTAAACATGCTTCTGGACATAAACATTGCTCTTTTCCCAAACTAAAAGAAAAAAAAAGTTTTTTTTTTTTAATTTCTGCGTTAACAATGCTCCTTGAATCGTGAATACCGAAAGGGTCGCCCTTCATCAGACGGTGTCGAGTTTCGGAGAAGGGGACGGCGGGCTGGGAAGACGGCCGGCGCCCCATAAACTCGGGCTACCTCGCGAAACAATGACGGAGCGAGCATCCCGTTACTATAGGAGGCCCGCACGGTTAATTGGTCTTGGGAAGCCAAGACAGCCGATATTTACAAGCAGCCATGCGGAGGTATCACATTCCGCTGCATCGGAACAAAGGGAAGGCCCCTCTTCCGAGTTTCCCGGCCCTTCCAAAGTTTTCAAAGGCTCCCCGTAGGAACCCTAGATATTAACGAACCAGCGAACTGAACACGCGCACGCGAAGGAAACGCTGCTTAAGTGCACGTCCCCTTTTTTTTTGCTTGTTTTTTTTTATCAGTGATTGTAATGTTGTTAGCTGGGTACTGATATCATCGCCTGGTCGTTTTGTTGGGATATGCCTTAGCGTGAAGGTGAAACCAACTTTGACGTCATTATTCATTAAGTTGGAGACGTTCTCGGAGCCGGTAATCAATCGAAAAAGTTCGTACACTGTGAGAAGACCCTGCAGGCGTGCACTGTATACTGCTCCGCAAGGTGACGCACACGTATAACACTAATAACTTTTTTTTTTTTCAGTCATTTTAAATGAAAAGGACGATCTGTGTTGTGCACCGATCGCCGTGCCATCTCGAGGTGAAAATAGTGTGGACACGGTATTATGAGCGTACGACCATCGCAGCGTGATATAACGCTACAATGGTAGTACGTCGGTTGAACCTATCGAGAGAAGACCAGTGATTGGTGCTTTGCTCGCGTCGTAGTGCAGTCGTTATTAGACCAGGGATTTCTTAGAATGTGCACTCCGGCTGAGATCGATGTTTCTCCCCAGTGCATCCTTCGTACGCTCCGTAAACTCCGACATACAAACACTCTCCCCCCTCCCTCCTAAAAAAAAAAAAAAAAAAAAAAAAACAGTTTATTTGAAGGATTTCGGTCCGTGGGCGTCCACCTTTGAAGAGTCGAAGAATCCGATAGCTACAACAAGCTACTATTCCAATGTGTCGAAACGTGAACCAAACTAGAATAGGTGAAGTGCCGAGAGGTTGTATATTCTGAATAAATACTGTAAAACTACAGTAACTACTACTAACAAATAACGCGAAGGTCAAGTACTCACTGACGGAACAAGCGATCGCTGACAACTGTCGTTTTCACACTCGTACAGAAGCTAAAAAGGTAGCGTTTCTTTCTCTTCTTTCCTTTCAGCATATTCAATAAGAAGAGAAAGAAGCAGAAAGAAAGTGAAAGAATTTTTTTCAGAAAGAAGAGAAAGAAACGTTACCGCTTTCTCTTCTTCTGCACGAGTATTAACAGTTATGAGTTAGAGCTTGTTCCGTCAGTGCGTAGTTGATGTTCGCGCTATTAATTAGTAATATGCATATCCTACTAGCCCACCTTAATATTTTAGTACGATAACTACGAGAGTAGTCTTTGTTTCGTTTATTTTTGCCTCGTATAGGATTTAGGTGGGGCGGGAGACGGGTGTCTTCAGTTATGAAGGTGACACTCGTCTTTCATAATAGAACAAAATAATTTGTCCGGTTGTGTAGACGATTTTAAACCAAGTGCCACCATCACTGTATGCAAGGTTGGTCGTAAGTTACTAGGAATAGGAAAGCTTTGTGTTTAGGTCTGATACTCTTAGTAACTACGTCAACAGCCTTGTCGAAATCACCTACCTTGGTCGTAAGTCTCAGCGTTTTAAAGTAAACTGTGCCTGAGACACAACCGAGTAATTACTGACGGTCCCCGAGACCTCGATAGTGTCAGTCTTGTACAGATTACTTAAAAAAAAAAGTAGTAGATTACAATTGCTCTTACGCTTTGTTAAAAAATATCAAATTACTCAGGGGAAAAAGTATTTACTGCCACTTGAAAAATTAACCGCTACTTTTCTGGGTACTTCAAGTTGTCAAAACTGCATATTGTTTTAGCGGTTTAAAAACGGGCCTCTCTTAAAGGGGCACTCAAATGGTTTTTGAGTTCGTGTTTTGATGATGACAACTGAATCTAGACGCCCTAAGTATCCTTAAAAACCAAAAAAATATAGTCATACGGTGAATATTTCTTTAATAAAAATGTAATTGAAGGCCGCCAAACCTCGGATCCATCCGAAAACGAAACCACTCTCATTGGTCCTCGCACGCTTATCAAAAGGATCTCGAGCCAATGGCGTTGGACGACGTTCCGCCGTCGCGCAGTGATCCTGAGGGAGCCGCACCGGCCGAACCTCTTTTTCATTCGAGCTTCGATCATGGCGGAGTTCTCTACGCTCGAGAACCTGACGCCGTTAGAGGTTGAAATTCTTCGGCGGACAACCGACCTGGGGATGATTTCCTATGACGCCACTCCGACGTGCGATGTGGACGATAGCAGCGCTTCGGAGTCGTGTTCGGGTTCCGAGGACGACGAAACGCAGGCCTTTTCGGGCGTTTTTCGATTTGCGGTTGGGGCAAGTCATAACCAAACCAACGTTTGGCATCGCAGCGTAACCTCTGGTACGTGATGTCAAACGATGTCGCCACGTTGACTTTCGCCTCGGGAGGAGGCTGGTTCAGACATGTGCAACGAGCGCGTTACCTACGACTGCGTCCGTTGCAACCGGAACGACCGCTCTGCGCCGCGCGTACACACACCAGCAACCACTGCAACAAGCGCAGCGGGTCGTCAGCATGGCGACCGCTTCTACGCCGCCGTCCGCTGTTTCAGCGGCGCCTCTAAAAAGGGGACGCACTGCCACTCAATGCCGTAACAGAATATAGACTTACAGTTTTCTATAGCCTAAAGCTTTATTTATTTTTTTCATGATAGGCTTGCAGGGTACAGTGGATGAAAAAAAAAGATTCAGTAAGCCGTCTTGGACGATCACGACTCTAATACACGACTTTGCCAATAGTACAAATATTGCCACACGCCTTTTCTACGATTATAAAAGACGATGTAATCTTAGCAGCGATATAGCAACGTAGAAATATGATTTCGTGATCAGATAAACGTTGCGAGCGTTCAGGATTGCTAACACTAATCACTTTTTTTCGGTGATGAAAACGCATGAAAATTCGCATCCTTTATACGGTACGTTCCAGTAATACCTTGAACTTGAGCACACGCATGAAATGCGCCAAATAAGAAATCCGGGCGATGTTCGAGGACACAAATGCTTAGAAAGCGCCACTGTAGTCGAAGTAAACAAACACGACGGCACGGGCGTTTCTGCTGTCTTGAGAGTGCCGCCACGAGTAGGTGGATCTTTCCTTCTAGTACGTGCTGGGTTATCATAGCGACAAACGACGAAAATTCCCAGTCAAGGATAGCGCTTTTACGCGGAACGATGAGCTACCACCACGCCGACCACGCCAACGATCACCACTGACGCCAAGTTCGCATATGAAGGAGCCGACCCACGACCGGCATGCAACGCGCGCAAACAGTTCTCCTCGACCTGTGATTGGTCTGTCGCTGCGGTTGTTTCCAACGCAGCGGGGAAAGAAAGGCCGCCAAAATTTTCATACATACGATAATTTCATTGGTCGGCGCAGGTACAGAAAAGAGTCCGCACGTATTTTATTCCTGCGTGATTAATAGGCGGTTCTGCCTTCTAGAACTGAAGATACTCATTCACTGACACTTCCTTAACGCCATCGCACCGAAAAGTAGGTTCCCCAAAAACCGCTTGAGTGCCCCTTTAATGTTTAATGTTGTATTAGAATCATCGGATTTCAGACTAATGATCTTCTCAATCCAGCCATTTTGGCATTCGTCCCCCTGTCGGAGACTCGGGTCGAGGATTTCTTGGTAGGAGGGTTGTGGAAACTGAGTGCGCCATTAGGAAGGGGAGGAAAAATAGTGACGGCGACGAGTAATTTTATTACTTTCGTGATTGCTGCCTTATAATGGATTTCAAAATCGCTCCCAAATGCAATGGATTACAAGGAATCTTATTACTTGTAAAAAGTACCGTACAAGTCCGGTTCAAGTTAACATATCTGTGTATCCCTCACGAAGGTATGTAGCTCCCCGTAACACGAAGCAGAGGAAAAAGGCTCGCGCAGACGTGCACAAGCTGCGGGAGGGCTGGCATCGGTTACCCGACGAGCGTCGCGCCGTCGTCGCCCTTCTTGGGACCGTTCGAGAAACCGGAAACGCCGCCGACAAAGACAGGCACCGACGGCAGAAGATAGAGAGTCCAAAGACGCGTGTTCGAGGCGGGCGCGTCCTCGAGCGCCGTCTTCGCCATCGACACCGTCGTCGCATAAACGGTGCTTCGGCCAGCCTCGGCGCCGAGGGCTTCTCTGGTGTCTCCGCCGACCGAGGACGGTGGGTGGCTTGAGGCGCGTACCTCACGCGACTCCCGCTTCCTTTACGCCTCATCTAATGCCCATTAGCGGCACTCGTCACCGGAAACTTCGGCGGTGATTATTACCCCACCCCCGTCTGTCCCTTTACGGGGAGAGGGGCTCTCGCGCACCATCCTGTCGCCGTTTCTCCGCCTTTTTTCTAAATAGGGATTCAATTTGTGGCTCGCCTAATGCTTCCCCAGGACCCAGTGGAGGCGAGCGACTTGCAGGTTGAGGCGATTGGTGCGCAGCGCTACGGTCGTTAGTACTGTAATGGGGGGGGGGGGCGGGGGGGGGGGGGGAGGGGGGGGTGTCATTGGGATCTTTAAGGTCAACCGCGGAGATTTTGAAAGCTGGGCTTCTTTGAGGCGGTGCCTGCCGCTCATAACTGAGGGGATATTGCTGCAAGCGGCTTTTTGAAGCTGCAATCCTGGTCTCGTCATCCTTTTGTTTTATTTTTGTTTTATTATTTGCAAAACGTCATGTCGCTCCTTCAAATAAATGAAAATAGGGCGGCTTGATGTTGCCCAGACTTTGCAGTCTGATATCAACCGCATCACACACACCGAAAAAAGAGACCTGTTTTTTTTTGTTTTGTTTTTTTTCTGGTGTTCTTCATTCAGCGTTCTCCTGCTAGCCCAAGATATTCTGGGTGCAATATATGAATCGTCTATTTCGATAACCTTAATCATTAGTTATCTAGATTCTACGAAACCCCACCAATACAGGCGGAATAAAAAAAACGAAATTTTTTTGTGTGTGTGCAATTACGGCAGTACCCTGAAAACATTTTTTTTTATACCAATAGTTGTTAGTGGGACACTTTTACAGCGTTAGCTGTTAGTGGGACACTTCGCGGTTTTATCCCGTCGTCCGCGCTCCATATTGACGCGGGCCACTTTCGACACTCCTCCAAAACATTCCACGGGCCACTGCTAGATAATAAGCAAGCAAGACAACATGCATCGTCATTTCATTCTTTATTGATATTGCAGGCCTTGGCCGGCAGGGCTGTAGAGGAAAAGGCATTACTGCCTGACGAGCCCTCTCCGCCCGTTGCAGTTCGACAGCACTGAAGCAAAAAAAAAAAAAAAAAGAATAAACACCACATGATAAAAATGAACGCATTAAAATACTGCAAAGTACTATATCATTAGCTGGACACACTTATGCTATCAGTAAAAAAAAAATAGTTGACTACTAATTCAATGCATCAGGAAACATCACAAAAAGCGCGCACATACCAGAGGAACTACACCATCCTAGAAAAAATCTTAGAAGTTTACATAACAAAAATAGAACCACTATTTATGTACCAAACAATACATGCATTAATCATTTACATGTATTCATAACAGCACATCCGGCAACATAACGAGAGTATTCACACGTTGTATGGAATTACTCGACATAATGCATGATTGCGTATACCTATGCATTTTTAAAACCATGGTAGCAAGATAACATGCATGTTATCATGTATGGCAGCATGTTATCATGTATGTTATCATGCATGGTCAGTAAAAAAGTCTGGCAGTGCACTGGGATAGGTGCCCATGTGACCCCGAGTTAGCACAAGCAACAATTCTCGAGTGATACGCAGATAAAACTGCCTTGGGATTTTACGGTGCATTCTGCATCAGAAAGCAAGTGCGTTGGTGCCCCGCCAATGCACCTGAAAGATACAAAGTTTTATTTTCTAAACAAATAGCCAGAAATATTATATTAATGGTGTGAGTTTATTTTAATAAACCTTCATTTCATAGTGCACTTCGTCTTGTCTACGCTCTTGTCCCTGTTTTCTCGGCACTTTTCGTTTAGCACGTGTGACAATTTGTACCGAGGTGACGTACAAAAACACGGATTTCTTTTTTTGGCGCATTCCATGCGTGTGCTCAAGTTCAAGGTATTACTGGTGCTTACCGTATAAAGGATGCGAATTTCCACGCGTTTTCATCACCCGAAAAAGGTGATAGTGTTAGCAATCCTGAACGCTCGCAACGTCTGTCAAATTATATTTCTACGTTGCTATATCGCTGCTAAGATTACATCGTCTTTTATAATCGTAGAAAAGGCGTGTGGCGAGATTTCTACTGTTGGCAAGGTCGTGTATTAAAGTCGTGATCGTGCAAGACGGCGTACTGCATCCTTTTTCTTTTTTTAATGCACTATACCCTGCAAGCGTATCCTGAAAAAAAAAAATAAAGCTTGAGGTCATAGAAGACGGTCTGTCTATTTTCTGTTACACAAGTGAGTGGCTGCGCGTCCCCTTCTTTTTAGAGGCACCGCTGAAACAGCTGACGGCAACGGAGAGGCGGTCGCCGTGCTGCCGACCCGCTGCGCTTGTTGCAGTGGTAGCAGAGAGTGTACGCGCGGCGCAGAGCGGTCGTTCCGGTCGCTCCGGTCACAACGGACGCAGTCGTGGATAACGGGTTCGTTTCAGATGTCTGAACCAGCCTTTACAAAGCTATTCTGGGCGCACAGCAGATCTTCGTGACTGTACGCCATAGCCGAAACCTCGGGCGCCTCGGGCTGCTCCGGTGAGAACCCCGCGTCGGGCACGGAACGGCGGAACATTCTTCTTCTTGAGCGTTGTGAATAAGATGGGGAGGGAGAGAGGGCCAATCTACCTTTTTCCAGTAAGCTTCTGCGCATGCGTGCACTCCCGCTGTCGCCATTTTCGCAGGACACCGGGACGCGGTGCCCCGCGAAAATGGCGACAGCAACATTTTCAGCATCTATCTTCGCGCGTATTTAGTCTATTTTGACGCCTTGTTTTTTAGTATCGGTAGTATGGGGTATAAAAAGCATTGAAAACCGATACAACGGCACGGTGCCACTGTGTTTTGACGGGCGAAGGCATGTTGGACTGCTCTTCTATTGTAGTTCGCAGACAACTCCCCAGACGGCGCTCGTTACTCGAAAAAGCGGATTGTGGATGCGCACCTGGCGTACGACGGAACCGTCCGCCATGTTTGTAAGCGTAGCTGGGATGCTTACTATTGGCTAGGAGCAAGAGCTGAAGCTCGTTTCTTATTGGCTGTTGATTCGTGTGGTTGGTTCCACGCGGTTACATGTGCGTGTACACGTCGCGCACAGTTGTCGTTGAAGTCGCAGCGGTTGCATTCGTTCGTAAGCATAGTGGTCGCTCCGAACGCAAGTGTGTGAACGGGCCTTAAGAAACTACAGGGTGTCACAAAAACAATTTACAGGGTATTTTTTTACCGCAAAAATAAACTAGGCATCGCCGAACTCTGATTCTCCGCCCAAAGGTAGCGCTAGGGGTCACAACCACATGCAAAAGTTTCAGCCCGATTCGATATCTTATTCAAAAGTTATAAGTGATTTTCTGAAAACTTCAATAAGAAAATGGAGCCCATTTTTGCCCGTTTTCAGTTTCCGGTGCCATACAGCCCCATGCATTCGAAACCTCCGTCGGCCGCCATTTTCCCATTGAAGTTTTCAGAAAATCACTTGTAACTTTTGAATAAGGTATCGGATCGGACTGAAATTTTGGCATCTGGTTGTGACCTCTGGCGCTATCTTTGGGCGAAAAATGAGCGTTTTGCGATGCCTAGTTTATTTTGGAGGTGAAAAAAAAAAAAAAATCCTGTAAATGTTTTTTTTTTTTTTTTACACACTGTACATCACCTAAAAGAATGTAAAAAAAAAACCTTGTGTGTAAGTAAAATAATTGTAGGCAGTGAAATACCTAGCAGTTACGATTACAGAAGGCTTGAATTGGACGAATCACATGTATAATAATAATGGTATAGTTCAAATTACCCATTCTCTTTACGAAACTCTAGTGTCACCCGCAAACGCTCGTTTTAACAAGAAATTAATTATTAAGAATGTTCGGTCAGTTTATGATAGAGTTAGAGTTTTGTTTGCAACCTGCAGTCGCCATAAAACAACGCGTTGACAGGGCCGGGCCCGGGCGTCATAAAATTATCTGTATTTCACACTTTTGAAGTTGTCTCGGTGCGGTGATGTCTCGCTATTTTGCTGTTATTTATAATTTCTCGGTGTTATATTTTGTTTATGTGTTGTTCACACTTGCTTGGACTCAACAGAGCACAACGTGCCTCCCCCCCCCCCGCCCCCCCCCCCCCCAAAAAAAAAAAGAATTAACGTTTTTCTTTTTTTTGCAAAAATAATTTACGCGTTGCAGAACGCTAATTCTCTACCCAAATACAGTGCTACCGATTCTAACCAGATGCCAAAGTTTCAGAGCTAACAGTTATTTTAATCAAAAGTTAAATTATTTTCATAAACTTTCAATGGAAAAACAGGGCCCGTCTTTGCCCATTTGTAACTGGCGCCATTCAGCTACATGTATTTGAGAAATCTGTAGGCCGTCATTTCGATCCGGATTGAGAATTTCAAAAAATTACTTATAATTTATGAATAAAATAACGGTTAGTTCCGAAACTTTGGCATCTGCTGCGAGCCGCTAGCTCTACATTTGGGTGGAAAATGAGTGTCCGGAAATGCGTAATTTATTTTTGCGGGAAAAAAAAAGTAAATTGTTTTGCAAGTAGTATTGTAATAGTATTAATAAGTAATTGATAGCTAAATAATTAATAAATAAACGTACCTTAGAAACAAATTCCTTTCTCATTACCCTCCAACTAACAGTCGACCAACGAGACAAGTATATTGGCCATGGAGGACTGCCAGTATATCCGGATTGCTGCTCTCCAGACTTCCTCCGTGAAATGAGCATGCACCAAATGAAAGACGGCAACAACATTCTCACGAATCGGCCCACCATAAAAGCGGAACAAGATGAGAGCGCGCTGCAAGGTCCGTTGGTTGTGGGCCGCGCTACATCTCTCTCTCTCTCTCGAGATTCACGCAGTTGACAAGCGGGCACCCGGTGTCCCCGCACCCATCGACCGCAGTAATCGGCGGGGCCTCTCGAACCATACCGCGATTAGCCAGTGGCATCCCAGTTATGCACTATCGCTCAGATACTCCGCGGAGCGCGCATCTCCCGCTGCACCCCCAGGTTAAGGGTGGACGGAGGCTCTCGCTGGACGGAAGCGTCCAAGTTGCGGTCTCCTCAACGAGTGCAATCTCCCGCCCAGCGGGGCAGTCGGTCGAGGGGACAGCGGCGGACTCTCTTCCGCGCCACAGAGTCCACCCGCGGGGTCCGGGATGCCAAGTCCCCGAGATTTGGTCGGCAGCGGCCGGCTAATCTTTCTGCACGAGCGGAGCCCAAATTGGGGACGTCGGGGCCAGGCTCGCCGCCGGGGCCCTCCTCCGGACAGGGGATGCCTTCCGCGCGGCTGGACATCGATCCGTCGCCGGGCACGACCCCGAAAGATGCCGCGCGGCGACTTCCCAGACGTCGTCCGCTACGACGCACGTTACTCCCGCGGAGTTTCCTCCTCAGGGGATCGCGTCCCTGCGGTTGACGTTGTCCATCGGAATGAATGCATCGAGGATTCTAGCAGTCGCTCACGAGAAAGCCTGCCTCGTTCACACGTTAATGTCCGACAAACGTGCGGACATTCTATAGCCCGATGCTTCCCGGTTGGGGAAATGCGAGCCGGAATATAAATGATCGACACAGAAGCATTCAAGCCTCCACATGCGGGAGGCAGTAATGTCTTTAGGTAGGACGAAACACAATCGGAGAACCTATAATTTCGTCTCGATCACTCAATGTCCCGTGTAAACGCAGCTGTGGAAAACATACTTAGGGTTGGTTCCCACACTTGCGACCGCCCTGTGCATTACAACTACGGCTGAGAACTGATCGAATAATCTACCAATGTTTTATCTATGAATGCTTTAATCGAGACTATTTTTTAACCGGTTAGTTGGTAAAAACTTGACGCACCAAAATGATGTTAAAATTAAACGCTTCCACCACGGAGACATGGAGACATTTGATCTCGACAGTATCGCAAAAGCTTCGCCTTACGGCGTGTACGTGCGTCTGCTCCTTACGCCCTTCGGGCGTTTGTTTTCCCCCGACTTGAAGAAATGACGGCGTGCGCGTGGCCGCCTCGTCATCGCGCGTTCATTGCGCGTTCTCTCTGTTTTCCTTTGATTGGCGTGCCCTCTGTGTTTCGATCCGCCAAAGCATAGCCTCCTCTATGCTGAAAAAGCCTGGCAGATCGCCACGAGACGCGGCCGCCGAAAGTGAAAAGGTAGAGCGGCAGACAAGAGGCATGTAACGGGCGCCCCGCTGCGGCAAGTCGCCGAAATACACTTGTCCCGAGCGGTGGAATGTCCGCTCGTGCTTCTCGCGTTTCCGGGATACCGCTTCTTTTCTCCTCAGGTTTGAAAACCATGTTTGGGGTCCTCACCGCTGCGAAAGCTGTGCGCTGAATACCAGACTGCCCGAGAAATGCTCTGCGCTACCAGATCCCCGCGCTCCAGATTTGCGACCGGGCACTCTATGGCTCCGTCATCGAACTGCCGGGCTTTGAGAGTATCGAGCTGAGGCTATTAGCCCCGTGCGCGACCGAAAGCGTCGCTGTGGTCGGCCTTCCACGATTGGCCGAACGCTGACTATGACGTCGGAAAGGGGATTTATCATCGACGGAAATAAGAGTAATGAAAGAACTTTAATTTTGACGGTGTTGGCAGTGTTCCTTTGAGAGCGCAATGATTTCAAGCTTCCACCATGCTAATAACAAACACCATCGAACTTTTTGTTTGCAAGGTAATGACGTCACAAGGGGGAACCATAGGAGGGCGCCACCAAAACATGTGAAGTGCAGTTCCAGGGTCACCTCGTAGATGGCGCCAGCGTGCCAGTGTGGTTGTTCTCCATGTCCTCTAAGGCGTATGCGCCGAGAAACAGAAGGCGAGGAGGAGACGCGCGTGGGGACACCAGAACGACGCGCTCTGGTTGGAAGGATTAGTGGGTAGGCCTGAAGCTGTAGCTGCATTTGTCTTCACTGCACCCGTCGAACGCGTTGAAATGCTAGAGCGAAACGCCAGACGCCGGCGTTCAGCGTTCTAACGCGCGTTCGACGAGTGCAGTAGAGACAAAGGCTATTATAGCTCTAGGTCTACCCACTAATCATTCCAACCAGAGCTCTGACGTCCCCGCGCGGTCTCGTCCCCTCCTCTTTCACGCTTTCTCGGCGCATATGAGTTGACCAGCTGGGCCAGGTTTCCCTGCTTAGTAGCCGGATATATAACAGCATCGGTAAGTGACTGCGGCACGAAGAGCTACACAAACGTTCGCGGTATGGGATATCAGATAGGGCCCGCATTGATCCACGCAGAACAATCTCAAACAAGCAATGCGTGTCTACAGAAGATGCTGTCTTCGTCTCAAGTTTCTTCAGTGCGCCCACGGCGAACACATCTCTTTCCCTCTGTTTTTTTTTTCATAAAAATATATATATGTATAGATAGCACGCACCATTTTGTGCTGCGGAACACCCGAATAGATAGGCTGGTCCCACTCTGTTTGCTCCCTATCTTCCATTGGGACGAGAGCGACGAGACCATGCCCTCCAGCAATTCGGTAGAGTGCTCCGCCTTCGAGAACCCGCCGAGTTGTCCTACCAAAATACGGGAGCGCGATAAACGTTTCATTCTGGAAGGAATAACAGAACGCGGTCCGGTTCCCGAGGCACCCCGAGATGGGCATCGGAGGTTTCGCGTCGGAGGGAGTCCTTCGCTCGGGGTCATCTCGGGCTCGCGCATCGACGCCTCTGGAGTGGACGTCTGCCGCACGGACTGTTGTCTTTTCATTAAACGAGTTGCCAGGAATCTCGCTAAGCGCGAACGAGACGAACAGAATGCCACAGCACTCTCTTTGCTCTTATTCAGTGGCCTCGAGCCCATTGAGTTTCTCTGGCAGCCTGCAAGACGAAACTAAACATCACAAAACAACATCTGACGCGCAGATGAACCCCGGCACCCATGCATTTATATCTAGGTGCTCCAATGATGTGCCATCAGCGGGTCTTTCGGAGGGAAAGCTGGAAATGTTCAAGGAGAAGTTATTTGATCAACATTTAGTTATTTATTTGGATACCTACATGGCCTAAAACGGCATTACAGTAAAGGAGGGAAAGGGGGGGATGCAGAAAAAACTGTATACATAATAAAAAGTTATAGATTGAAAATATGAAAACGACGTTATACACAGAAAACATAACTCGAGGATACCATGCTCAGAAACACTAGAATATAATATATTTATATAAACTGGATTTTGTCAAAAAAGACAGCTCCGGCATTGTAATTTCTACAGCGTCATTAGTTAATTTATACCAGTACCTCAATAAACCCTGAAAAAAAAATTAATATATCAGTTCTACATTTATAGGAACGAATCTTCTCTGAAATTATCTATCCTGTGGGACAGGTAATATTCTCTCGAAGATATCTTGATATACAGGACAAGTATTGCCATAAAAAAAAATGTTATACAAAAGTTTCAGACGGAGGGATTGACGTCTCAGACTCAGAGGCCTTCAACCCAGAGACGACTTAAGTTCGGTTACATTAACCCTGAAATTATAATTTCCTGTAACAAATCTGGCAGCACGATTCTGTCTTTCTGATCTTCTAAGTTTAGCCTATAGAGGTCCCAGATTGTACACGCGTAGCCAAGATTGGATCGTACATGTGATAAATACAAGGTTTCTTTTAGCGACGGAGAGGCCAACCTAAAATTACGTTTTATGTAACCTTGCGACCGACTAGCCTTTGAGGTGATATAGTCCATATGTTTGTTCCAAGGTAAATTTGATAAGAAAATAACTTCTAAATATTGAGATTCAGGTTAAAGCTCAACCGGCGACCCACCAATAGTGTACGATGAGGAGAAAAAGTTAGATTTCCTTATGAACCTGATGTGAACAGATTTCGGTAGATTTAGAAACGTGCTCCATTGAAAACACTAAATTTTACGTTTTAAATATTTGAGTAAGACAGCCTATGCCGGTAGGAAGAGCTTAAAACGAATCCGCTGTCAGTGGCCTGGGTTCACCTTGTTTTCGCGGATATTTTTCACGAGCTTTTAGTAAAGGGTCGTCGGGACGTTTTGTCGGCATTTAAGAATCTGATTTTATTTTTCTTGCCTCCCACAACCTGTCTACAAGTTATAAAAAAATATATTGAACAGTGAGAAGCGTTGTCAATGCGAAAAAAGCGATCTCCATATACAATAAATTGGAAAACGAAGACAAACTTTTTTTTAACAAAAACTTTTTTTTATAACTGTAACGGGGATGAGTTTCTTTTGTACATATAAAACTTGCAACGGGAACGCGTTCCGAAAATCAAAAGGAACCAGGAATGAGCTTTCGTTCCTTTTTTGAGAAACGTGTTCAACACTGATTTTAACCCACTTAGCTTTTGCTCGATAAATTATTTGTTTTATTGTGTGTATAGCTATTTTCTGCTCGTTTGTTTGCTTATTTATATGTGCCTTGTCGAGCAGGGACCTTGTCGAGCTACTGAATGCAGCTTTTTGTGTCTGCCCCTCCGCTCCCTGGAGAGGAAATAAATGATTATAATACTGATCAATTGTTTAACGCTTTAATCGCGATTAATCATTTTAAGCGGTTAATCAATGAATGTGACGAACCCTCCCCCCCCCCCCCCCCCCCCGAAACAAAGAAAAGTAAAAATTAAACGCTTTCACTACGCAACAGACGTGGACGAGTACGCCTGTATGAAGGGCCAACTTTAGGTGAAATCTCAACCTGAAGTAAACTGCAGGGGCGAGATCTGTAACTCCAGACTGCTGCAGAAAGTTACACGTGTCCCAGCCACTTCAATACCGAGCGAGTGTCCGTTTAGCGCAGCAGAGAGTATTGTGAACGATCCCCAATCAAATAAATCGATTAATCGGGCTATTTTTTTTTTTAATCAACGCCTAGCCCTAGGTTGCGAAAACGTATTTCCAAGTTTGCACAAAACGCTCTCCGATTTAAATTTACTAGTTTCATCAAATAGAAAATCTTCAATCAAGCACGATCCCTCAGTTCATGCGCTTCGTATAGTACCTGGCCACTAACCCCGAACTTGGAAGCGCATTGCCATGTCGCTTTTATAGAGTTTCGGAAATATCCAAAGAAACAACATGCAATGCTAGCTAGCATCGCCAAGGGTAAACGTCGTGAAACAACCGCCTAATATTTGCACGCGTACGCACATACGTACGCGTGTACACACACAGGCTCACATCGTCAGTGAAGTACGCGCCTCGGCGCCGCGGTGCTTGCTTTATCGTCTCGAGGACCATTCTGACTGCACGCCGCGCACGAAAACCTCGCGTGGGTTTGCCCGTAGCTCGGCAGCCGGGACGACTTTGCTCTAAGCTGATGGTGGAATAGAAGCTATGGGCAGACCGAACCAATCAGAATGGCAGCACCGCGCCACGTGACTGCGCTTTCTACGCGCGTGTAAACACGGAAAGCGCAGCCACGCGGTATATCCGTGGCGATTCACGGATCTGTGCGGGAAAGCCTATCCGTTCCACTCGACTGCCGGGCTAAAAGGGAGGCTGAAAACAAAAGGCCTTCCTCTCGTGCGGGCCTAAATGGACCGCGACGAATATTTGCGCTCGCGTCGCCATCCGCGCGGGACTTGGCACATGCATGCCGGAAGCTAATGGCTGCGCCTGCCGAGGCGGCTTTTTCTCTTTCCTCGCGTGAATCGAGCTCTGGCCTCGAGGACAAACACGGCGTGAGCGAGGGAGCGCCTGGTTCGCACAACTGGCTGTGTGCTCTCCGGATTTTGGGAGGAAAACCTCGAGTTTGTACAAGGCACGGCGGCTCTAAGTCTTTCTTATATGGGCAACAAAAAGTCCCAAAGAAGCCGAGTTTACTTACTTTTACGACGGATAGACGACAAAAAACCTTCTTTGCTCTTTACATTTTTCTTTCTTCCCAACCGCCATTCGCACTTAATATATATATATATATGTATATATATATATATATATATATATATATATATATATATATATATATAGGTATATACACTATATATAGTCTTTTATAAATATTATTTTTAGTTTATAGGAGTTGCCGCCGACATTTGTCGCGCAACGGAGACACGGCGGAAAAAAAAAAAAAACTGTTTCATTTAAAACCTTGTGCGCCTCCATGTGGTTTTGACACCTCACCGCATCTTGTTTGGAACGGGTCACCGAACGGAAATGTCCCCCGAGCGAGAGGGTTGCGCCGGCGTGGACGCCGAAAACTAGGAGATGAAAATGGACGGAAGCAAAGAAACGGCAACGGCATCTCCCGCGGAGCAGACGACCTGTTGTTCCCGAAGCATGCTTCGATGTAATGACACACCGCGACGACACGGCAGCCGGAATTGCGCAGTTCAAGACCGTGTATACACGGATCAGAGGCGACTGGCTGAAAAAAAATGCCACGCAAGAAGCGAGAAGGTAAAAATAAAAAGACTATAAAATCCCCGTCGCCTTCTTGTTCCTTCGCAGGTTCAACGCACCGCGTCGAGGCCAGCACTGTCTTTGCGAGCCACTTTCGATTAGTGCTAAGACTGATTAATGATGCCGTCGAAACCGCCCCGTCACCCAAAAGAAGCACGGCGACAGTCGTTGGATGAAAGGAACGCTCTCGCTGCCCGTCTCCGCGGCACCTTGGCTGACATAAGCGCGGGAGCGGTCCCGACGCCTCGGTGTTCGGAATTATTCAAAACAGTCTTCCATCTTACTCATAACGATTGGGAAAGCCAAGAAGGCGCACGCACGCACGCAAAGAGTGGAAGGCGCGCAGGGGTGGAAAAAGAAACAACGGAGATCTCGAGCCATTCGGCAGCAGCACAAGCAGATATGAAACATTCCTTTCATAATTCGACACGAAGCACCTTCTGCTGCTGGAGATCTCGGCGAAAGGAATTCGAGAAGCGTCGTGTCGCGCGCGACAAAAGCGACAAAGGCGCGCGCGAGAAAGAAGGAGGCAGAGAGGGACAGTAAGGGAGAGAAAGAAAGACGAGGCGAAAACGAGGCTTCCTCGGAACATCGTGTGCCTTCTGGGCTCTGGCCCTCTGGGTCGACCGAGCCAGGCCATTACCCACAACGAGCCGTGTTCTTCTGGCTCGTGGAACCCGGAAAGCCAGCACTTGCCTTTCATCTGGGCGCCACGTAGGCTAGCGTCGGGCTAGGAATCCAGACTCAAACCCTCGCATTGTTTCCCGTTTTTTTTCTTCTTCGTTTTTGTTATTAAAATTTTGATGGAATTATTTATTGTAAGCGCATGCGCATCGCATGCGTTTACAACGACGTTGCACGAAAGAAGTGTGCACTGCGTGCACCGAAACGAAAAGTTGTTTGCGACCTCGCGTTTGCCCAGTGGGAATGAAAGAGTAGGTACGACGAAGAAAAACAACTAGTACACGAAAGAGCACGTGAAATTTGTGATGAAAGAGTTTTTTTAGTAAATTAAAAAAAAAGATAATAAAAAACTTAGGGCTTTTTTGTCTATTTCTTCGCGCTGGTATTGGGACGTATACCGCAGTACGAGGTCCGCGAAAAGGGACACAGGATCCTCGCTCATCCGGGTGCTAAGCGCTTGTTGCTCGCGGTACAAACAACCTCACAGCGGCTTGTCCGAGCAGAACCCAAGTGCAGGCGGATCTGGCAGAAGGAACTCGAAGAGGAGCCCCCGGAAGATTCGGAGTGGCAGCAGACGTTTCGCTCAGCTTTTGGGAAGCAGAAGCTCGAAAGGTTCGCAGGTGGTACCTTTCGAGCCGCTGCCACACTGCTAATAGATCATGCCAAGGACTGTCTATAGAAAATGTCTGAGGACTTCCATGACGATATAGTCATAAAAGAACTGTCTAGTTCGAAGCGTACATATGTATGAAATAGCAGACATGCTTCGAACATTCTTGAGGCGATTCCTCAGGTAATTTTGTCATCATGCCTGCAGCAAACATCGTGTTTTTCGTACCATGTGTGGGTAATGTGACAGCGGCTTGAAATCCCCAGAGGCAAGTGTAGACAAGTTCTCATCTTCATTCTTGCAGGTGCCGGACACAAACAGGACGCGGCAAGTTGTTTAGTCCTGATCACACTTTATTCATGTCCCTTCTTACTGTCATCTTGCTCAGCTTTTGCGACCAAGTGGCGACCACGTCCGAAATTTTCTTCGTGCAGTCCATTGCTCCTTAGTCCACAACTATACAACACGCCAATTTTTTTTTATTGATTGTTTCCCCGTTTTTAACGCAGTATTTAAATAATCGTTACTTCAGTGTTGGTGTCTCCTATTACTGCTGCGTTGTTTTTGCTTTCTCCCGGTGGTTGTTAGCTAAATTTTCACCAATTTATTGGTACGTTCCTCCTAAAGTATAATTCCGGTTAAACAACGGGGTTCTAGGAAACGTACTCCGAGACGTATTCAGTTCCCTATTCCAATCTCATGGTTTGCCGCCGCAATCAAAATGTTCTCCTCGTTACCATTCAGCTTCTTTCATTCTCCTCTCGCGTCCTCGTGCCAGTTTTTGAGTTATGGAAGAAAAACACCTACTCCTGGCTCTTACGCTTGTCACGCCACAACAACAACAACGGCGGAACTACCCTCGATTAATTATCGATATTTTAAGGCGCAGAGCGTCAAAGAGAAAGGTAGATGGGCTTATGAAGTAAAGCAAGAGATGATAACCTAAACGTCAGGTCTAGTTTACTACTTTATGCATTGGATAAGCTGATGAGCAGAGAAATTAGAAATAAAAGGAGAGATAAACATTTTCTCTTCAACTATTTTCCTCATACTGAAGATTTTTTTTTTTTGCGTCGAGCTGCAAACGCGGCTGCCCTCTCGCGCACTGCCATCCCGACTGTCAGGGTTTTTGAGCGTACAATGACGTGATTTGTATCATCATCATCCCATTCATCATTAACACAATAATTGCATCGTGATCTCTCATTACTATGCCTTGCTTGCCTACATTCCCTAACCAGGGTGGTATAGCCAACCTATGCTTATTGTCCGTACTACCCTCTAGGCAGTAGCCTAGCCAGGGGGAGAACTTTCGGGGCTCAAGCCCCCTCCCTCATGGCGAAAAAAAAAATTCCTGGCAACGCCACAGCCTTTATGCTATAGTGACCAGTCTAAGAAGTGGAATTAATGAACCTTATCCTATCAATGCAATCTACGATACAAGTTCGAGCCGCGTTATCGCGCCCCTCAAGGCCCGTTCACACTCTTGCGACCTTTTAAATCTGGGTTCCTTTAAACCTCTTACAACGAGAGCAGAGCCGTTTATTGAGAGAGTTTGGCCATACATTGGTTTGAATAGGCGAGCATCTCGGGGCCAACCACAGGCCGCGAAACAGCCCCTAGCGGTGGTCGTGTGCTCTAAATTTGTGACATGACTATACTTCGTTTCACCTTATGTGCGAGCGAAGGCAAAACTGGAAGCGCGAGCACGGAAGCTCCGTGCGTTCAGGCTTTGCTCGAGCGCGCGAGCTGGGGAGAGATGCAAAAAGCGCTGGTCTCGCGCTTCTAGCTTTGGCTTCGCTCGCAGATAATGTGAAACGAAGTATTAGCGATGTGCGCGACCAAAAGCGTCGCTGCGGTCAGCTTTCCACCAGAGCCGTTTATTGAGAGAGTTTGACCATACATTGGTTTGAATAGGCGAGCATCTCGGGCCAACCACAGGCCGCGAAACAGCCCCTAGCGGTGGTCGCGTGCTCTAAATTTGTGCCACGACTATACTTCGTTTCACCTTATGTGCGAGCGAAGGCAAAACTGGAAGCGCGAGCACGGAAGCTCCGTGCGTTCAGGCTTTGCTCGAGCGCGCGAGCTGGGGAGAAATGCAAAAAGCGCTGGTCTCGCGCTTCTAGCTTTGGCTTCGCTCGCAAGTAAAGTGAAACGAAGTATAATTTGAGCCGTGCCGAGCGGAACTCCGCGTCTCAAGACGCTCGCGCACCCCACCCTTTGCACTGCTTTCTTTCAGCCAGTCTCAGGACGCTGTTCTAGCAGTGCAGACAAAGGCATGGGCACGAGCGCGTGGCTTTGGAAAGTGCCTCCTATGCACGAGGTCTCGTACAAACAATAGCGTTTCGCTGAGCTAGGCTCACGCGCCTGTGCCTTTGTCTTCACTGTCGACATTTGTGAGATGGAGTAGAGGTCTCCTGATTGGTCGACGCTGTGTCACAAATTTAGTTTACGCTCTAAGCGTGGGGGGAATATTCGGCGCTGGCGGCGGCCTTTGCTCCGCCTATTGTCCAAACTCTCCTAATATACGGCTCTGCTTTCCACGATTGGCCAGACCATGGGCATATGAGCACTGTCAGATTGTCAACTTTGACGGTGTTAGTTTCTTATTGCGACGGCTCCTAGCTTCTACTGTGCTTTTTAAACACACCATCGAACTCGTCGTCGCACCCGATGGTAAGTAGCCAGAATAACAACTGGTGACGTCACGGCGAGGCAAATCCCAGTCGTGATGTCACGGAGAGAAACCATAAGAGGGCGCCACCGAAACATCTCGGCGCTAATAATTTGAGCCGTGCCGAGCGGAACTCCGCGTCTCAAGACGCTCGCGCACCCCACCCTTTGCACTGCTTTCTTTCAGCCAGTCTCAGGACGCTGTTCTAGCAGTGCAGACAAAGGCATGGGCACGAGCGCGTGGCTTTGGAAAGTGCCTCCTATGCACGAGGTCTCGTACAAACAAAAGCGTTTCGCTGAGCTAGGCTCACGCGCCTGTGCCTTTGTCTTCACTGTCGACATTTGTGAGATGGCGTAGAGGTCTCCTGATTGGTCGACGCTGTGTCACAATTGTGCTTTCCACGATTGGCCAGACCTGGGCATATGAGCACTGTCAGATTGTCAACTTTGACGGTGTTAGTTTCTTATTGCGACGGCTCCTAGCTTCTACTGTGCTTTTTAAACACACCATCGAACTCGTCGTCGCAACCGATGGTAAGTAGCCAGAATAACAACTGGTGACGTCACGGCGAGGCAAATCCCAGTCGTGATGTCACGGAGAGAAACCATAAGAGGGCGCCACCGAAACATCTCGGCGCTAATAATTTGAGCCGTGCCGAGCGGAACTCCGCGTCTCAAGACGCTCGCGCACCCCACCCTTTGCACTGCTTTCTTTCAGCCAGTCTCAGGACGCTGTTCTAGCAGTGCAGACAAAGGCATGGGCACGAGCGCGCGGCTTTGGAAAGTGCCTCCTATGCACGAGGTCTCGTACAAACAAAAGCGTTTCGCTGAGCTAGGCTCACGCGCCTGTGCCTTTGTCTTCACTGTCGACATTTGTGAGATGGCGTAGAGGTCTCCTGATTGGTCGACGCTGTGTCACAAATTTAGTTTACGCTCTAAGCGTGGGGGGAATATTCGGCGCTGGCGGCGGCCTTTGCTCCGCCTATTGTCCAAACTCTCCTAATATACGGCTCTGAACGAGAGGACATACTGGCGCCATCTATTGGGTAGCAGTGTAAACTTGGCGGTCCGGCATATTTTCTATTTCTCTCGCGCATTATCCTTTCTTTCTTGGCTCGAAAAACTTTTGTCAACATTATAAACTAGCCTTTCTTATAGGTATTACGCACATTTGACCTCGGAAATTCCGCAAAACCTTCGCAGTTGCGAAATGCAGTCCCAGGGTCGCCGCATAGATGGCGCCAGCGTGCGAGTATGTCCTCTCGTCCTAAGAAATTTTAAGAGGTTTCAGCAAGTCTGGTCTCTCTCGGTCGTGCTCGGTTGCAAGAGTGTGAACGGGCCTCTACGCGAATAAGCAATTTGCTCAAACCGCGGACACGACACAGCAATGAAGCCGTCAAAGTCTGCTTTTTCGTTTCCTTCGAAGAACGTGGCCCGGACTGCACTGCGGCGCTCGGTAGTTGCAGGATTGCGCACGCTGGACACGTGCAAGGGGGCGAATGTATACTGCCGGAACGTGTTCGACAAAGCCAGCAACCACGCTCGGGGATACTCGTGAAAACGCTCGACAACGAAGGGCCCGTCCGCGCATGCGCGACGCGTGGCGCCGCCACCTTGGTAGAAAAATATAAACGTCAACGAAGCCGAGAAGGTATAAAGAGCGAACGTCGATGGCGGTTCCATGTGCAGACCCGGAGAAGCAGGATTTATGGGAGAGTCGTTTCCATTCGCGAGGAGAAAAATAAAACGAGAGACGGGGCCTGGGGGGCTCAAGGACTCACGGCATAACTTTTTTTTTTCTTTTGCAATAAAACGTGGGAAACCGCGTGACGGAACGCTTTGTTGGTGAGGATAAACAAACAAGTAAGAAAACAAAGGCGTCGCAGTTGATCAACGTCGGAGGGATTCATCCGTCAGCAACGACGGAGACCCGCGATGGCCGGGTCGAGGCGGAACCGGCGCAGGTCACCTCCTCCGAAGAACCGGCCCTGACGAAATCACACGCGCCTGCGTCCACGCTGACCGCCGCTCAGATTGCAATGTGTTTCGTGCCAATCAAAGGCGAATTCGCTGCGCGGCGATGTAGACGTTCACCTGTTGTATAATGGTGTCCAATGTCCCCAGTGTAGACGGCCGTGCCCTCAGCCGAGACATTGTCAGTGGAGTGTTCTTCCAGTTCCTTGGTTCAGCTCCTTCTCACCCCTACGTTTTGCAGGTATTCGCCTTGCGTTTTTTCGCAGAACCCTTAAGCCAAGGTGACACCGTAAATACACTTACAAAAAGCAGTATGCAGACTCTGGGTGAGGTTTTCTTGTATGACAGTTCTGCCGCAGTGATCGCACAAAAATTGTCTGCAGACGGGTTGGAAGCATATATATGTGTATGAAACAAAACTTTGGGTGTTTGTGAGGTCCGCCCAAGAAGGTCGGCCCACGCAGTCAGCATCCTGTCGAGAAGGTCGCGACCCACGTGACCGGAGTCACGCGTCGATGCCGTCGGCCGCCATCGTCGAATCGCTCGTCCAGTCCGCAAACATCAGCGCGAACAATGCAGCGACGTCGCGCACAGCTGCCCCTACCGGGCGAGCCTCACAGTTTGAAGCAAGGGGAAACGCTACATTTAGGTTGCTTAAATTTTGTACCCCGTTTTTGTTGGTTGTTAGTAATAGGTAGAAAGGAAAACACGCGCAGTACTTTTTCTTGTCAATATATAACGTATCGCCTATTTTTCCCTTCGAAGGGGCCACGAAGCGCTTTTTCTACTTTCGCTAAATACTACAATAGAATCGCTCCTTAACGTTAAAGGGCTACGGAAATGAAATGTTTCCACTTATTTCTTTGTTTAGATGCGGTCTATGTTGTGCTGGCAACCCAGAAACACTAGCCTAGACTAGTGTTTCTGGGGTGCAGGCAGAGAAGTCAAGAAAACTAATTTTAAAAGTAATGAACGGATTTCACAATTGGGTCTGGTTGAGGTCTGTGAAGCCCCTTTAGAATGCTGTCACATCCTGAGTTTCTAAGAAGAAGCGCCAGTTCGCGGCAGTATGGCTCGCTCGTTGAGTTACTGAGTCCTGAATGTGACTTGGCGGAAAACGGTAACGCGTTTACTATTGAGCCGGATATCGAACTAGAGGGGGCGCATTATCGAGCTTGTTGTCCCCACAGCCCGGTGTTTAGTAACACAGCATATCAAATAGATTGAACCTCACGGCCTCAGCACGAGCGCTTCGCTCTGACTAGGGTGTCTTCATGTGCGCTTTGCTTGGGGTGATGACATCTGGCCATTTTGTTTCGAACACTTATTTTCATTTTTTGCTCTCAAGCGCGTAAAAGAGCGTGTCCCCTGCACGCGCTCGTGGCGCTGACCGTGCTACAGCGACATTTTGTTTCTTGCAATTTCGTATTTTCCCTGTGGGCGCGTGCTGTCGGCATCGGGTACTACAAACGATGCCATCACCCTAAACTGAAGGACATTGAGGCACTCTATACTCCGTTTCATACTTAGCGTGCAACGCTGTCAAAGCTACTGGCGCGAGCATGGGGCTTGATCTCGTTGATCATTTGCACGCGTCCTCGCGCAAACAAAACCATAGATGAAGCCACGCGCTCGCGCCAGTAGCTTTGACAGCGTTGCACGCTAAGTATGAAACAGAGTATAGCTCTGACTATAGGGAGTATTCACTGGCGGCCATAGCTGTGTGCTCGGCTGCGGAGCGCGTGCTGACGGCGAGCTTCCACAGTTCTTTTGCCACGTGCATTCCGCACCACCAAGATTGCCGGTCTTGGCAGCCTATTAATGCGAGCTCGTTCTGAGCATGCGCTCTAAACAGTGACCTCAAATATGGCGGCCAGTGAATACCTCCTATAGTTCGTTTCACCTCATGTGCGAGCGACGCCAACGCCACAAGCGCGAGCATGCTGCTTGTAACAACGCCTGTAGTGCACGAGCACACGTGCGAAGCAGGAACGCTCAGAGCGTTAGGCTCGCGCTTCTATAGCTTTGACTTCGCTCGCACATAACGTGAAACGAAGTATAGATAGAGTGGCTATAGCTCTGACCAGTGCTCTGGTCGCACGAGAAGCGGCCTTCGAATCGCCCTCTTCGATTTCTTTGATCAAAAACAAACAAGAAAATTTGTTTCGTTGTTCCGCAGCAGAAGTGTGCCGCTATGCAGCCAAAGTTAGAAGCGCGAGCTAGCCCGCGCTCCTGGCTTTGAGACATGCAGTTTGTAGCGCGAGCGCTCGTTTTGCGGAAGAACGCTTCAAAGCAGCGGCCTCGAGCTCTCGTGATTGGGACATTGGCTGTAGTCTCAGCTCCACAGTTCTCATGCAACGTGCGTTCGACACCATCAAGATCGTTGTTCTTTGCGGACGTTAGGTACGAGCTTGATTTTAGTATGCGGGGAGTGAAGTCTCTGGATCCTGAAAAAGTAGCGTCAAACTCCCCGTATGGTCGCCATTTTGGTTCTGAAAATGAGAAATTTCTCCTTGCTTGCGATGTTTGTAATTTTTTTGTTCATTTCTGGTTTAAAATATGCAAAATCAGTTTACTTTAAATGTAAAAATTAGGACATGAGTCATGCATTTACGAGAAAATTTACGACGGGTGTTTTCGTTTTTACCTATTTATAAAAACTGACAGGACTTGGTACGAGAATCAATCAGCCTAAACGTAGCATTTCATCTTGCTCCACATAAAAGATATCGTTAAAAAATTCATAAAAATTTTAACGAGTGGTTTTGTTCATTCCGGAAATGTATCTATAATAGGTTTTTGAAACAAATTAAAATACCCACCCCGACTCGCGTGCTCGATTTAAAAAAAAAAAAAAAAGAAACACCCGGCTTATGAACAATTAAGCGCGTTTCGCGCAACAGCCTTGGGCATAGCATGTGCCCTTTTCGAGCAAAGCGTCACGGGACACGTTCCCCTAGTCTCATTGACAGGGAATGGCTTCACCACGTTCCCTCTGAGCTCCCGTACCTGCGCACAAGGAGCGCAGAGTAGCGCGGAGAGGCTCGCCAGGAAAGCGTTTGTTTCTCGACAGTGTCCCTTCTCTCTCTCCGAGCGCCTCTTCAAACAACGCCGCCACGGGCCGAGTGCCTCCCTTCTCGGGCCGAGTTGACAGGGCCGCATTGTGGCGGCAGCCGCTTATTCCTGACGGCAGCCGCGTCCGGCGCAAGAAACAACTTTGTGTGTTGTCGCGGCGGCGGCGTGCCGACAGGCCTGTGCGGGGAGCGGCGCACAATGGAGGCTGATGCGTGCGCCTTGGCGGCAGCTTCTGGAATTCGCTTTGGCTTTCAGGCGCCCTCGTGGTCCTTGCTTCAACGGGCGGCGTGAAACCGTCCCGCCAATTGTGTGCGGGGCTTGTTTGTGGCGGTCCCTTCCCGATGGGCACGCAGGAAGCTCCCAGGAGGCGATTCCAAATGGCCAATTTTGACGAGGGGCTGCTCTTGCGTCGGCGCCTGATGGCTGGCGAGCGGCGCCCGAGGCTCCCCAGAGAAAGGCGCTGTTCGTCTCTCTTCTCAATAGAAAGTTCGGTGCGCACACACGCGCACGGGCACAAATGGCCGCTAATGTGGCGTGCGAGAAAAGCTCGCAATTAACAAAAAAAAAAAAAAAAACCGAGTGTGGTTTTAAACAAAATATAGGATGCTTTGGGACTGTTGCTTAGTCAGAGCGAATAGAGCTCCCCGTCTTGCTCAATTCGTGCCAGCTCCTACGCCGGAGAGAACACTTCTTTGACATGAAAACTTTGATCTGGGGAACGTTTTATTGATCTGTACACTTTGTGCTAATCATTATACTGTCTGAGTAAATAAATGTCCGGACCATGCGCATTGTGCTTGATATTTATTTGTCGTTTACGGAATACACTTTTAGGCGACCTAAGCGATGCAAATTTTGCGGATACCTATAGAGAAGTGTTCCCTGGTGGAAACACCGCGCAGTGTGTGTGTGAATATATAATATAAAATGCAGTAAAGGGAAAAGCAGTGTAGTGCTGCTGAAAGCAGTCGCTTCAAAAAAATACCCTAGAGATGCGAGTCCATCCCCTTATCCAAGTCGGAGTGGCCAATGGAGGCAGGCCGCTTTGATTAACCTGTTTTCTCCTCTCGCTCTTATTTCCATTAGAGATGCAAGCGAGTCAAACACAAGCGCAGTCAGCCAAGCCAAGACAATTGGTGGCCTCCCCATTCTCCCTATACCCCAAAACTGTAATCCCGGGAAGCATCATTTGCCCAAAACATCCAATGCCCCCCCTCATGCTCTCTTCCTTTTCTTTTCTTTTCCTATTGCAAGCGCGAAATTTGTTAACTCGGGGAGAGAACGGCGACCACCGGATAAGCCAGGGCGGGCACAGCCATTACTCCGAGCGAAGCCACGCCCGGTCGCACTTGGTAGACCGATGGGCCATCCGAATACAAACGGTCGCACAGATGAGCCACGACAGAGGGCGCTCGTGCCTCTGCCCACAAGCAGTACGCCCGACGTGCCCGCACGCACACGCGCGGGAGACCCGGGCTGTCATTAACCAGAGTCCATTTCTCGTGCCGATGTCGGCGGCAGGCGAGTGAGCCTGGGGCGGGGAGACCGAAGGCCCACTCGAACTTCGATCACATTACGGGAACCCGAGCCCGAGGTGCGCACGCCAAGACGCCGATTTGCGGGCCAGATCACGTGCCACACGCGTCGCCAACGTGACTGCCGCCCCCGCAGTAGTCGCTGATGATGCGGCTGCCTCTGCGCGAGTCTACGGCGCTGAATGGCGTCCATTGTTTTGGAGCGAATCAAGGCGGCCGTTGCCTATTGAATGCGTTCGGGAATGGTTCGGGACTAGGGGCGTATAGGGAGGTGCCGACGGCCACAAAATCTATCTCCAAGCCCGTGTTCTCTCACCCGCAATAACTACGTTCACTCGTCCCGCAGCATTTGTTGATTAGCACCGAATAGACCGATCTCACCATGTGGTTTGACCACGGTGTAAGATACACTCTTTAGGTGAGGACACGACGGGGCTGAACGCGCGGCGCGAGGAATCAGATAGTGTTCGTTCGACGGGCATCCGAAAGGCTGCATTATTCCGCGGTCACCGTGCCCGCACGGCTTGCGTGCCCGTAAAGCCCCTCTATCCTGAGAAAAGTGGCGCCATTCATTGTTGTAGAAATGCTCGAGGCACGTGTCGCGCGCCACTTCTGGGAAATTCATGGAGTCTGAAATCTAGCTCAGTGCTGCGCTGTGCCGCCATGATCTTCCCAAGGGCGGCACGTTGCACGTGCCTCGTGCATCGACGCACCTTGCGCTACTTTTGAAACATGAAGGGGCTTTACGTGCCCGTAAAGCCCCTTCATGTTTCAAAAGTAGCGCAAGGTTCGTCGATGCACGAGGCACGTGCAGCGTGCAGCCCTTGGGAAGATTATGGCGCCACAGAGCAGCACTGAGCTAGATTTCAGACTCCATGAATTTCACAGAAGTGGCGCGCGGCACGTGCCTCGAGCATTTCTACAACAATGAATGGCGCCACTTTTCCCAGGATAGAGGGGCTTTACGTGCCCGCGGCTGACAGTGTCGCCGGCGGCCAAACGGCGAAACTGTGTGAGAGCGAAAAAAATTATCTCGTTGCCATGACACCCCGGTACACCGTGCACGAGCGACAACCTCGCTGGAGCTCTGCGCGTGTGGAGCATGAGGCGGCACGAGCCGTCTTTGCCGTTCCCAAGTAGCGCAATGTTCGCCGATGCACGAGGTGCGTGCAACGTGCTGCCCTTGGGAAGATCGTGGCGGCACAGCGCAGCACTGTACTAGATTTCAGACGCCATGAATTTCCCAGAAGTGGCGCGCGGCACGTGCATCAAGCATTTGTACAACAATGAATGGCGCCACTTTTCCCAAGATAGAGGGGCTTTAGTTCCCACGGGTCGACGAGTCATCTGCCGGCGCCGCTTGAAACCATAGTGAGAGAGAGAAAGAAAGAAAGTGAAAAGCGAACTTTATCTGCACTGCGCGAGGAGCGCGCTGTCCTCACCTGAAGAGTATTATCTTACACTGTGGGTTTGACTACGCCACCGCTGCCGCAATGCATTGAGGGAACTTTAGTCTTTCTGCACGTGGGACAACCCCAATGGATCTCTGCACGTGTGGAGCACGAGACAGCCCGAGCCCTCTTGTCCATTGCTTTTTGCCTCCTGGGAACTGAAGTTAGGCCGCGTCACGCATGCGCCGAACGCTTGGTGAGATCAGTCTATTAGCTCGAGGCCCCGCTTGCTAACGGTGGTTTCCAGATCCTGCGGCTGCAATAAGAGACGGTCTTTCAACAGGCATGGGCTGGCAGAAAACGTCGTCTAAATGGTTGTCCAAACTTTTCCCACTGTCCCGGAGAAACACGAGGATTCCTTCTAACACCTTGTCTGCCAAGCGTGTATTGGCGATCTTTATGGCGTGCTTTTGGACCTACTTTCACGGATTCGTTCTTGGAGCGCCAGTTGCTGCAAAAATCTGATTCGCCCAAAAAAGTTGGCCAAAGAACCTGCTTGGACAACTTTCTAGTCCAACCGCTAGGTGCTGATTTCGAAGAAGCCGCCATTAAACCGAGAAATGGAAACCTCGACCCACATTGGATGCCTCGTCCGATGTCACCGCCAAAAAAGTCAAAATTTCCAAAGTTAAAGAAAAGCTAAGTCAGCACCGTAATCTCGGGTGTGGCTCCAAGTGCGAACGAACTCGCCCAACTGTTCATTCATTCATTCAGCATGTCAATGACGGATTTTTTTTTTTTGTACAAATATGTGATTCCTTTCGACTAATTCGGTGGTCACCTTTTGAAACTTGTACTAATGCAAGCAAGCACGTGATCAACATGACGGTTGCCTTGCACCGCAGTGATAGAGAGTATTAAGGCCCCTACGCACATTCGCGTTTGACAGCGTTTGAGTGCGCTTGACTGCGTTGCGTCGCGAAACGAAAGCGAGCTCATCAGCACTTCTGTGCTTCATATGAAGCGTAGAATCCAAATAGAGAAATAGCTTGGCACGCGACATAAGAAGCAGGGATGTCATGGTTTCTCGCAGCCGCAACGCAGTCAAACGCACTCAAACGCAAGTGTCTGAACTGGCCTTAAAGGCCAGTTCAGACACTTGCGTTTGAGTGCGTTTGACTGCGTTGCGTCGAGAACCGAAAGCGAGTCACCAGCACATCTGTGCTTCGTTTGACGCGTGGAATCCAATTCAAGGAATCATCTCGGCACGCGATATGAGCAGCAGGGATGTCCTGGTTTCTCGCTGCCGCAACGCAGTCAAACGCAGTCAAACGCAACTGTCTGAACCAGGCTTTGGTGGATCGTACTTTAGAGCTGCGCTCTACTAGCGGGAGCTCGTGCCGTTACTTTGAAGCATGGATTGAGCTCCCGCCCGCTGGGCCCGCTTCCCTTAGCGTATGATCTACTAGAACTCTATAATGAGAGATTTCGTAGACCGTATGCTGGGGGACCGTGACCAGCGGTCGCGTGCTCAATCCATGCTTCAAACTGACGGCATGAGCTCCCGATAGCAAAACGTAGCTCCAGAATATGGTCTACTTAAAGTATCTATTATCATGCACCTCGTCAAAACGCGTAGCTATAAACAGAACGCTTCTTTCCAGTTCTTTCTTTTCCGCGCAAGGCCTAATAAAGACCGCTCCCCTCCTCCCGTCAAACTGATGAAATTCAGGACGCTCCTTCAGAAATGTAACACATTCCTCGACTTTTTAATGTCAGCTTTGGCTGATCGAGTACTGCGCGACAAATAGGCCGCGTACGCGTCGTCATTTGGTGAGCTATGGGGTGAGCCTCGTACGAATAAATAAAAAAAACGCCGTGGGAAAAAAAAAAAAAAAAACGTGGGTAAAAAAGGCTGACCCGTTGGCAAATCGGATGGAAAAGTAAACGAGCAAACAGCCGAGGTGAATAGGAAAAAGGCTGGAAAGAGCCACTATTTCGCGTGACCGCGGTCGTGAGCAAACGGGTCGATCTGCGCGGTCTATAAGCGGAATTGAATTAAGAACGACCCTAAATAGAAGCGGAGCATCGCTCGAAAACGCCGCGGAGAAGCACGGACGGAACACCGGCTTCGTTGGGCACGCACCGCGCGGTTGCATAGGACGTCAACCCGCGGCTATTTTCGACGGCACCAGCGAACAGTACGGAATGGCAGCGGCGCTCTTTGGGAACCTTTGGACGAGCCGGAACAGGAAGCGGGCGGCCTGAATGTTGCGCGCCTCTCCGACCTCGGAGGTACAAACGGTCTTCAATTCATCGGCAAAACGTTCCGTCATCGGCGCAAATTGTTCAATGTTTTTTGTTTGTTTTTTTTTTCGGGAGAGAGGGGGGGGGGGGGGGGGGGGGGGGGACTTATGTTTTGCAGTTGCCTACGTTTAATCTATGCTGTGGTTTTACAATTTGTGTTATTCTCTTTAAACTCTGGTCCTCTTCTGTTGTCGTATTTTACAGCGAAGCTGTTTATTGCTAGGGTTCCATGAATTTTTCCTGTGCCTCAGGAAAAAACTCGTCTCGATTTTGATGCGAATTCGCATCATTCTGCGCAAAAGCTTATACGTCTCCTCACTTGGATGTGCATTTTCAGTAGATTAGTTATCAGTAGGCACCATTTTCAGCGTCAGTAGACTCTCAGGTAGATAATAACAGTTTCTCAAAGATTTGCCGCTGTGCGACCCGCGTCGGCCATGTCTGCGCTCGCACCGCCCTTGCTTTGTCGTCGTTCCAAGCGCTTGCGTGCCCTTTCCTCCCGCTCTCCCGGGGTGGTAGTCCCGTCGCGCTCGTCTACCTTCTGCCGGGTGGCGATCCCGTCGTGCGTGTCTAGTTTCTTCCCGCTCCTCGGGGCGGCGATAGTTCGTACCTTTGTTCCAAATTCTGTATGACGTCTGTGTTGTGTGCTAAACAGCTTCGCTGGTCATCCACCTTCACGGAGTGGAATGGCTCATGATTTTAATTCAACTTTACGCTTAGTTCAATCGTTGGTTTCTACAGCGGCAGCTGTTAGTCGCCCGTTCCCCCGGTTTCGCGACGGTGTGAGCGTAAACGAAAATAAACAGTTGCCCGATAAATTTTCGATAAAAGTAAAGTCACGTGACCTGGCGCCACGGAACTTACCGACAAATTCAGGTTCTCTGTTAAATTTAGCGGGAAACGTCACGTGACCTATGCACCAGTTCAGTTTTCTCGCCAAATTTGACGGGAATATTAAGGTCACGCAACATGACGTCATGGGGTCTACAGACGAATTCGGGTTCCCCGCTATATTTAGCGAAAAAAGGTTACGTCACGTGACATATGCACCAAATCAGTTTTCCCGCTAAATTTAGCGGAAATATTGACGTCACGTGTGGCCTATGTACCAATACAGCTTCCCCGCTAAATTTGGCCGGGAAACACATCACGACCTTGCTGCCGCTGTTCAAACGCATCACGTCGTGTGAACGTCGGGCCATTTTGTAGCATTCTTTTATGAGCGCATAATTTTTTTTAGTTATGTTAGCAGTATAAAAAAAGAAGAGACGGATATTACGATATTGCACGTACGTATATGCCTCGTAACAACCGTTCTTCCGAGGGAGCTTCCTCTGTCTGGGTTCAGGAGATGCAGATTGAGATGCCATCCGTAGAAGCGGGCGAGGAAAACCTGAGGCGTCAGGTAGAATGATGCCTGTCGACCTATGTCGTTAAGGGGGACACTCAGAACAGAGTTTCCAATGAGCAGACAAGCAGAGGGAACACCTGGTCGGATATGGGCCGTTAACTGCGCCGGCATCTCGCAATAGCGCCTGACCCCGGCTCCCAGGCTGTCTGAACGCAGTTTGAACCTTGGACGCGCAGCATGCAGCAGCGTGACAGACGACGGCGCTGCGCCTCTCGCCCGACCAGGGGCAGCGGGCAGAGCGAAGGCGACGGCGATTCTGCATCCTCTTCTTCTCAGGGCACGACAACAACGAAAACAAGAGGCGCAACACGCACGGCGTCCTCCGCGACGCCCGATCGAGGGAGCAGCGAAGATGATGGATGGTGCCTTCGCACCTCGCTGTTCGGCAGCGCGTATCGGGGTTCGACTCGGCGCCCAGCTCGCCCCCACTGACAGGTGCGAAAAAATGGAAAGCCTGTCGGCCATTGTTGGCGCGTCATCCTTCGCTCGGAAGACGCCTGATGAGGGATAGAGCGTCGCCCTCGCGCTTTCTCCCGGCCTTTCTGCGCGTGGACAAGGCGCGCGTCGGCAGCCCGAGAGGCGCCTAGCTGCCATGCTGGCTGTCAGCGAGGCGACGCCGATTTCCCGATCGCAATTAAAACGTCGGCCGTTCTCTGATTCGACTTTGACGAGAACGCCATACGCAGGAACGAGGTGTCCTTCTGGTCGGATGAAGTCTGCGGATAAATGGATGGCGGTTAGCAGGGCGCGACTTTGGTTCCTGCAGTGCCGAACGTGTTGCGCTCGGAAAAAGCAGTCTTGGGTATGAACCAACTTAACTTGCTGACGTCATACGACCGCGGTGGCGCTGCTGTCGGTACTGCGCATGCGCTAATGCTTCATTCCTCCCAAATTTGCCTTCTGCGCATGCGCAGTGCCCACACCTGTTGTGGGCAAAGCGGGCTTGTTTGTAAACAGTGTGTTGGTTTATACTATCGCGTTACGAGTATCGAGATACTGTATCTCGTTACTTTTTGGGTATCTTGTAACTGTAACTCGTTACGTTTTCAAAAACTATCTGTAACGATAACTTAATTACTTTTCGTAAATTTAACGAAAAAGTAACAGCAAAGTTACAGTTACTTTTCGTAGAAACGAACTCTCTCTCTCTTGATGCCTACAGTGGCGTTCAGCCGGTAGATCAGAAGGGACGGAGTTAGGCCTTTGACAGCAAAACCAAAAATAAAGCAAGAAATAAAGAACGTTTCGTTTGCTGGCCCAGTGGCTTTAAGTCAGACTTTTTTATATTTGTAAAATGTGCCACACGGCATAATAGGGGGGGGGGGGGGGGGGGGGGGAGGGCTCAGAGAAAGGAGTGCAGTCCAGCGTCGTGCAGGAACTGCAAGAGCGACTTGTAATACTTGTTGTCATTCACCCATTGGGTGTAGTTATCGTGTGGGTGACCCTTTAGTCCGGCCTCGCGAAGTATCTTCTCACGGGTGGTCTTGGTCCCGGAGCAGAGCCACAGCAGATGATGAGCATCCGCCGTAGCCACAGGGGCCTGACACTTAGGGCAGGTTCCCGGGTTGGCTGGTGTGTGCTCCCAGGTCCAGGTAACGGAAGGTGTTAGGGCCGCCCCAGCCCGAAGCCTCCGGAGAGAAACACGGACGCGGCAGTTTTGCCGCGGGGAGGACGGGTCGCCTTCGTGAGCCCATCACACCCCGGGCTTCAAGCCCCCTGTAACTACAAGTCGGACACACCAGACTCCTTGTTACTAGAGCTACAAGCCATACACGACGCGATCAAAGCTGTCATCGGTCTGCCAGACATCAAGGAAGCTCGCATATACATTGACTCGCTAAATTCAATTAAGCATCTGAAACAAGTTACCCAGACGCTACAAATATGTCAGCAGATACACATACTACACCAGAATGAATGGTTGTCAGCCAAGAGGTTTGAATGGTTCTGGCATAGCCAGAACCATTCAAACCTCTTGGCTGACCACCATGCCCACCACACTCAGCCCTTACTTGACCTCCCACCCGCTTCCCTCCCTTCTGATCCCCGGTCCGACCTCATAGCCCAGAAAAACCTCCTCAGACGGGACACACACGCTTTAATCCCTCCGTGTGTCTGCTCCCTTCCCCGTAACCTTTCCCGGGTGGAGGAAGTTAAGTCAGACTTGTGTTGTACGCTAGTGTGACATCCTTGACATTCACACTATCCAAGATTATTTTTCTCACCTCTTTCAAATTGTCGGAAAGGTGGAGCTGGAGATCAATGGGGTTCTTGGCTCGGGCTAAATTACATCATTTTCGCCAGACCGTATTTTCCCTGTGCAATAGAGAGTTTTAGGTTAGCAGACCGTTTTCATTTTCCGCTCCGCTCTGAGGATGCCAAACTGAGCATGCGCGGCCTGCTTCTCCGGAATGGAAAGCGGAGGTCCAAAAACGCCTTTTAGTAGACCGTTTTTTTTTAGCGTAAGAGCGTTTCGAGAGCGTTCGAAAAATTCGCTGCGTAGCCCCACAAGTAGACGTTTATTACAGTACTAGTAACACAAAAAAAAAAAACTAAACGTTAACACCAAGAGAATGAAAGCGAGCCTGTTTCTAGAGGTAAAAACGAAGGCGAGAATAATGAACACAAAAGAGTAGGAACACACCCGAAGCATATTACGCTATAAAATATAAATATAATCGTTCCACTCAGTGTGCGAGGGAAGCCGAAGGTATAAGCACGAGCATGTTGCTCTAAACGATAGTTGCACTACACGAGCCCGCGTGCTGGTCAAGGACGCTGAAAGGCCGGCACTCGCTCTTGTAGCTTCTGCTCGACTCGAATTAAAAATGAAACGAATTTACGTATCCGAAGTAGAAAAAATAAAAAAGGACGAAGTTTGCGCATTGCGAGTACACCCTTTTGCGAAGTACGAGTACAGTGTTGCACTAAGCTAGCAAGGCACCTGCACGATGAATCCCCGCTGTTCTTAAAGGGGCCCACCAACAATATTTTGACTGGTTTAAAGTTCGCGCTGAAACGGAGCTCCATGAAAGCAGGAACACCGAGGAAAAAAAATATTACAGAAATTCGCAATATTTTGTGAGTTATTAGCAAATTAAATATTGCAGAAAACAACTTTAAACAAGCAAAACATTGCGCTTCATGACGTAAAATGAAACAGTTTAGCGATTGGAGCAAAGCGGTTGGCCAATTGGACGCGAGTTTGGTTGATAGCCCGTCGGCCCGGTCGGCCATTAGGCCTCGCTGCAACCATCGTAGCTTTGGAATCGGGTTGCCATCATCGATGAATTTACCGGGCTTATCGGATTTTGAGCGCCGAATTCTCAAAAAGGAGTGCGGAGCTGGGCGTCGCGCCGTACGAGGACACACCACGCAAGCGCCGCGACGCGTCTCTGCCTCAGTCCGCTTCGACAGCCGCGGAAGCCGTCTCCCGTAACTCCGCCACCGGAGCCACCTCGGCGAGTAGGAGGTACTCTGCCGCTGGGAGGCGCGCATGAGCGACGAGACGCAGAGCCGTTTATACTGAGAGAGTTTGGCCTTCTTAAGGAGATTTTGACAGCCTGACAACCACAGCAGCGTAGTCTGACAACCAGGGGATGACTACTTCCGTCCGCCATATTGTGGCTCTGATTCATAGGAACTCTACGCGATTTCTCAGGAATGAACAAGACAAAGAAGTAACGCCATATTGTGTTACCGCGAAATCCGCTTGTTCTAGCGGCCAACAAGCTCCGCCCATTGGCCAAACTCTCTCAGTATAAACGGCTCTGACGAGACGTTGTTTTCGCCCTTTTTGAACTTTAATTTGCAACTTTATTAGCTCTATAAAAACGACTTTTTAGAGAAATAATGACGGTTAACGTGTGATATACTTTATTCCGCTTCAAAATTTCTGGGACGGCTCTCGCCAATCACGAAACCCAGTGAATGTGACGTACAGTGAAAGGGAGCGCCGTTATGCGCGCGCATTCGGCACCTCGCGGCGCCACCGTCGGAGGAGGTGTTTCCGAGTTGTCAAATTAAAATATGATGCGCTAATATTTTTAAACTCTTTCGTTGTCCACTGGGTTTCCGGGACCACTAGCGTGGAGAAACCGCAGAAAAAAGTAGACGCTCAAATACTGTTGGAGGGCCCCTTTAAGGAAGGAGACTTCTACTAACGAGGTTAAGCTGGCGCGACATCGAATCTATGATTTGTATCACTCATGCCATGAAGCGTTGAAGCTTCCTTCCGAACGCGGTTTGCTGGACATTGCCAACGTAGAAGAGAAATCCTTTAGGAAGCAATCCCGCTTCCAGAATAACAGGGGGGCTATGTTGCACGTTTTGGACTCCCAGGAGACTAAGGAGAAGGAAGTGACGTAGGTGTGAATGAACCAACGAACGTATCTTAGCAGATACCGTCATCAGCGACTCCACCAATCAACATCCAAAGAGCGTTGTTGACGTCACTTCCCTCTTCCTAGTCTCCTGGGAGTCCAAAACGTGCAACATAGCCTCCCTGGGCTGCTCTGCAAGCGGGCCTCCAAATCCCAGCACCCGTCAGATCAACGCAGGGTGTTGCCGATCTGGTGAGACGATTTGCATGGTTCTTTGTCGACTTGCCTATCCCAACCGTCTGTTCGAACTTGAATGAGCGTTTCGACGGAACTCGTCGGTGTTCTCCAGGGGTGCTATGTTGCGCTTTTTGGACTCCCAAGAGACTTGGAAGAGGGAAGTGACGTCAACGACTAGAGAAACGCAGATTGGATGTTGACAGAAGAAAACAAAATCAACATCCAATCTGCATTTGCTGCGTTGTTGACGTCACTTCCCTCTCCCTAGTCTCCTGGGAGTCCAAAAAGCGCAACATAGCCCCCCAGTATTGTGAGCCTCATCGTGGGTCACATCAACGAGAGGCTCGGCCACCTGCTCGCTGACATGAACAAACATTGGTGGTTTACCCTCGCGAAACTGTAGCTGTGCTCACAGGTGAGACCCTGCATGGATTGTGTAAATTTCGCGTTTCCATTGTTTCTAGCACAGCCACTCTGTCTGGTAAAAAGTTACTCTTTTTTATACACCAATAATTTACGTCTTTACTTTTGTTTCGGCACGAAAAAAAAGCAAAAACAATGTGTACATGGGCAGTGTCAGGACAAGTCACGACGAGCGCGTTTGTAATTTGTGAGGTTTAGTAGGCCACTTTTATGAGCCCTCTATGCTCAACTTTACGCTCTGCAAGAAGCATCACCCCCACAGCGCATGCGTGGCCCGCTCTGAGTTCGAGCGTATAGTTAGCGGAGTGAGCGTGCACTCCGCTTCACAAGTTGCAGAGCGGACTGCCCTCAGCGTCCTTAGCGTGATCGCTTAGATCTCAACATGGCTGCTCTTACTAAATACGCGTCGATGTTTTTCACCGTGAGCTCAGCCTGAAAGAGACCGAATCAAGAAGTAAAGCGTACGCTCCACGCGTGAAAAGTAAACCATTCCATTTGAGTTCTATGTAAAACAAAAGAGCATAATCCAACGAAGTGAACGAGTATCACTCTGCAACCAGCACGGTGTCGGTAAAGTCGCCGCGTTTTTGTGGACCTTCTATGGCTATGCAGTCATATGTACAGGAGCGTGTGCTTGAACGCCGATTATACCTGTGCACGCGCCCTCCTGTCGAAAATGTCACTGAAAGTTGTCCACGAGCATAGCGCTCGCAAGCCGCCCCAAAAACACCGTTCCTCTCAACTCGATTTATTCATATTCGCGCATAATTTTTAAATTGTCTAACTTTCCTCCGGAAATGTTCGCCTTGGATTTCCTTAGTAGATTTAGAAAATAACAGAGACTTGAATACAGCCTTTTTAAAAGTGCATGTCATGCTGCGACTATTCGTCGAGGCCACCTTGTTTTTTGGCCAAGCGTCTAGGGAGTAAGATAGCAGCGTCATTGGTTGTGGCGGATGCGAGTCTAAATGTATTAAACATTAATGCTGCGTCAACTCTGTATATGAACTCCGTTCTAGTCACAAGTCTCGCACTAAAATCGAGGCCCAAAATATGGCGTCCGTATATGTTACCCGGCAATTGTTTTGAAAAGAGTTACCAAATCGGTCGAAAGAATATTCGACGCCAAGTTTTTGTCTGGTGAAAACCAGACAGGCATAAACAATGCAATATTTAGTAAACACAACGCTGAACTTCAAAGAAATAACGGTAGATTAGAACGCTTTTCAGAAGTTTCGTTTTGAATTCCGGCGTAGCGGGCCTCGCATGCACAGTTTGACGGCCTCAAAGCTTAGCGAAATTAAGGAATAACAAAATTTGTTTTTAAATTTACGATACACATTTTTTTACAACCCTTCCATGAAAATACGCTTTATCTTATATGAGTAACAAGTCCCATCTCACATGTTTTGGTAGTGTTTAAATACTGCCGTGTTGTAAGTGTGCCTTTTTGTTCTTTTTATTAGGCCGTCGAAGACAAGGGAGCACCCCCGGACAACTGTTGGGGTTTCGTTGACCGCACAGCACGCCCATATGCCGTCCATCAAAGAATCAGATGCCATACTTTTCTGGTTACAAGAGGGTGCTCGTTGTGAAGTACCAGGCAGTGATGTGCGCAGATGGCATAATTTGTCAGCTGGACGAACCCTACGAAGACCATTGGCAAGGGGTCTAACATGTTTCTTGTTTTGTTTTTTGGCTCAATATTAGAATGCGTAAACTGATCACAGTGAATCATATCCAAGCTTTTGTACTGAGAGAAACACTTGTCCAACTAGGTTGAAAGGCATCTAGCAATATTTTAATAAAACAACATTTACTAACAACTGCCATTTTACTTCTCAGATGTGGGTGTGAATATTGCATCTAATCAAATTACAGTGTTACTGTTGACTTCAGCATTGTAAAAGTAGCCTGTGTTGCGTGGCCTTCTATTGCAAGAAAACACCATAGCACAAGTGAAGCTGAAACTAGGCAGGAGCTCGAGACGAAAAACGAACTTTCAAAAAACACAAAAGAAATAAAAAGAAGTGTAGTCAAGAAAAATGGTTTCAAGTCATACCCCAAGGCAGATACGTGCACTGCGCTCCACTGTTAATACGAACACGATAAAATCGCTTTTATTTGCTGTTTATTTATTTGACAGCTATTGAGAGGGCTGAAATTTTGTCACTCACATTAGTGCCCCAAACGAGCGCTTTATTCCACACCAATATGTTGATGTCAGCCCCTCGCATTTAAGGTGAAAAAAAAAAGAAACAGGATTGATTGTTCCCGCTAACGGTGTCCCGCAGTGTACACATCGCGACACTGTTAGCGCGAACATGACATCGGCGCATTTTCGCATTTAACTTCTAAACAGTATTAGCGAGCACGAAATTCTATCGCTTAGAATATAGAACTAAATGAGCTCTGTCCGTAGCAATAATAACTTGGGTGACATTTCTTGGTTTCAAAGAGAAAAACCGTAAAAACCGGCGATCGCTTGTTCGCGCTAATGGCGCGTTCACACTGGAAGCGGATCCGCAAACGCGAAGCGGATCCGCGCGTTCTCAACCGCAAAGCGGCTAGGATCGAGCGGTTGGAGCGCATTTTCGCCAACCGCTTCGGGACCGATTTCTCCCAACCGCTTTCACGAACCGCAAAGCGGCAACCAGTCACAACGCGACGCTGACGTGACGTCAGTGACTTTCGAAACAAGATGGCACCTGTCGCTGGTGAGGCGTCCAAGGCACTGTAGTCCTAGCGTCACAGCAGACAAATCAACAGAGAAACGGGATGTTTACGTCCGTCACTTGAATCCGCCGCGAAAATAATTGACTCGTAATTTTAACGGGCTTCGGACCGGTGATTTGGTTTGGGTGAGAGTTTGTTTATAATTCCGGGTGCCACAGCCCGAAGCTTGCTGCCCTGTTAGCCTTTGCCCGTAGAACGTCAGAACCCGCCCCTGATCGACCGAAATGTCAGCTTTTGTACCCACTAACGCAGTCGCGGGAACTATTGAAAGCTTTCGACACCGTGCATGACCACCAGGAAGGCCGATAGAGACGTCGTGAGCCTGATTGCGTAGCCAACGCACTGCCGCGGAGCGGGCAGGGTACCTGCGCTAGTTCGACCTGCAACGTTTACTACTAACAAAAGAAATGAAGGGAACCTACTCAAGGAATAAAGTGTGCGTACCAGACGTTGCAGAGGTAATCCATACGGCGTTTATTTGAGCTTAATGCCAAACAAACAGTAGACTGGATCGACGTGCGAGTGACGAGAGGAGAGTCCGCCACCAACGAAGCCACGACCGGCTAGCACCGACCGAACACACTGCCCCGCACCACGGTCCGCCTCATCGCTCACAACCTCGAAAATGATAAGATCGAACGAGGGAAGAAAAGCGGCCCTCTATCCCGAAAACAAGGTCAGCTATTCATGCGGGAAGGGTCCCCTTCGAAGAAAAGGTCGGGGGCATCTTGTTCTGAGTCAGCAAGGCGCACCTAGCTGGGCTTTGCTTGTGGGCGAAGTCGAGGGAATCACAGGCAGTTTGGCGGGTCCATGCTTTCTTTTTTTGCTGTCTGAACTCGTGATGCGTGCGAACATCCCGGAGAAAAATCTTCAGAGTGCCAAAATGGCAAAATTTTGGCTTTGGATCGTCGATTAAAGTGGATTTTGGATTGTAAAACAGGGTTGCCAAGCGCAAGTTTCAAAAGATCACGCGTGATCGCCGAGAAACCGCCAACCGCCTCTCGGTGTGTCTGAACGGGGTCGCTACCGCATCCGCAATCGCTTCGCGAACGGGGATCCGCTTCCAATGTTAATGCGCCATAACAGCGTCGCGCTCTGTACATAAACACTAAGGTACCCTATCACAAACCGAAGCATACGAAGAAGAAAAACTAATTTCATTGGGAAAACAAAAAAGTAGAGATATAAATGAAGCAGTCACTTTCGCTAATTTGGACTATCTTGCTCGCTAAGTAACCTAACAAAATATGTGTCCGCTTGCCGACTGCTTGCATATAAAAATCGAGCCCGCTGGCTTAGACAAGGCAGCCCCTGTTCCCACCGTTCAGGGGCCGTGAAAGGATTGCGGCCAGTGATTTCCCAAAGCAGTCAGAGGTTCTCGACCACCGTGAAACGTTTTCTGGAGGACGCCGTTTCAAACAAAGTCTGCGCAGCCACCTTAGTGCAGCGAGGTTCATAACGGTCAAGCGCGCTGCCAAGCATACTTTCAAGTGGCGAGCACCCATTTCGAATTCCCTTCCAGAAAAACACCATCTACTGAAGCGTTACTGAAAGTGGAACGTGCTTCCTAAAAAAGCGAGGGAAGCGGAGCTGACGCTTCACGCTCAAATCCCAGAGCGGGTCGCGCATGCGCGATGGCGACTCCGCTTTCCATAGTTAATGTGGACGCCTCCGTTTCCCCAAAAAGTCGTCCATAATGCGAGTTTTCCATATTAACGAGACAAAAATGCACGTATTTTCCCAGTTTGTCCCCGAAACTGGTGTCCATATAGCAGGGTATCCATATTAATGGGGTCCATATTAACGAGACATCAAAACGCGGCAGAAATATAGCGTTCGGTGTGCCTTTGATATTGTAAGCAGCGAAATTGTAGGTTACGCCAATGAAACTTCGAGTGTCTAGATTTCTTATTAATTGACTATGGTATATTTTCGATGCTGCTATTTTGAATAGTTTCATTTTTTTTAATTAGCCACTTTGGAGAGATGGCACACGAGGTTGAGGAAGCAGGCACCCCGACTCCCGAAGACCTCACCAGCCTCTTGAATGTTCGCCCTGTCATGAACAACTCCTTAGGCGAGGTGCTGCACCTGCCCAAGCGCAGGAGATGTGCCACGCATACTTTTGAACTTAGTGGCGACTGTGGGCATAGACAAAGGATGCACGATCAGCACGTATCGTCAGATGGCAACGGCCGTGTTTGGAAAACTGACACTTATTCGGAATAAGCAGGGCCAGTCCACCCGAGCGGCGGAAGTCATCAAAAATAAACTATGGAGATACTTGCCGCTCCTAATACTACTCGCTGGAATTCGCTCTGTGACGCAATGAAGTTTGTTGACGAGGCCCAGGAGGACAAGATAGAGGCTGTCTGCGACGCCCTCGCACTGCCGCGTCAATAAAAAGACGATCAGAAGTTCATCGAGGTATGCCAAAAGCTCTATCACGTTTTTGCGCTATTTTTAATCAGTTTTTTTTTTTTTTATTCTTCAGACCATAAAAGGAGTTGCCAAGGCGCTCGACATCCTACAAGGTGAACAGTACATGTTCATGGGCGCTTTGGTGCCGACATTGGTGACGCTGATGCGGCAGCTACATTCACTGCCTACGCTCAAGTTTTGCAGCTGCCTTGTAGACACAATGAAGGTCCCAGTGATGACGAGGTCAGTTTCTTGTTCTTTGGAAAATGTACGACCTCCTTGTTAGCGCCTTTTTGTAGAAATTTACGTCTGCAAGGTAGGCTTATTCACGATTATCAAGACAAGTAATGCACACATTTTAATTAAATTACAACCAAGACGGTTGAAATGATTTATTACATATTAGACCTAAAGGGCTTTGGTCATAATATTCCTACAATTGTTTTTATTAAGGCAAGCAATCATATGGCGAATACCGTGGACGTAACATCTAGTGCACTTGTACTGCGACCCGCTCGTGAAATGTTTAATTTTAGCTTTTAATGTTAAACATGCGAGTAAATGTTTTTAACTCATTCGTAGATTTTCTGAAGACCTCAGGTCCGACGAGCTCCTTCTGGCTACAGCGGTGCATTCAAAATTTAAAATTTCATGGATAGATGAAACACAGAAAACCCGCGTTCTCTGCTGCTTCTTAAATAGGAATGTAGCGCACTGCGCCCTTCCGAGGAAGATACACGGGAGCCAACATGGGATGATGACGACGACGACGACTCCTTCTTGCGACTGCGTTCTAATGTTGAGTAGATCAGTGAAGCACAGCGATGGAAGACTGACACCTCATCGACGGCGTTATCTAGCCTCAACGACTTTCCCAGCATTAAGAAGATTTTTTTTTAAGCCTCAATGCCGCACTTCCATCTAGCGCACGTGTTGAACGTCTTTTCAGCAAGGGGCGGGACGTTTTCAACATCAAGAGGGGAAAGCTAAGTGACAAGAACTTCAAAAAGCAGTTGCTGCCTCGATACAACATGGAGTAAACAATAACACGGCGTTATTAAATAAGCATATCTCGAAAAGTTCAGAGTTTTCAGAAATTACCAAATAAATGTAATTGCTCATTTTGTTCTGTCATCAATGTTTCCATAGTTGCATTTACATATGAGTATCTCGAAATTAAATAAGTTACTCTGCCGAAGTAACTGTAACTGTAACTTAAATACATTGTTAGGAAAGTAATGTAACTTTAATTTAAATACATTGTTAGGAAAGTAACTGTAACTGTAACTAAATACTTTTATAAATTAACTTACCCAAGACTGGGAAAAGGTAGTGGCAAAGCAAAGAAAATTAGGCTTTGAATGTTTAGGCAGCCAAAAGCCAGGGGACGCTTTTGAAGTATGGCGACGCTGGTTCACTCTGTAGACCTGGAGCCTTCAAAAGTAATCTCGTAATCTCAAATTTACACGGCAGCCGGCTAGTACGCGTTATCCCGTACAAAAACGTGCAGGGGTGGGAATCCAGCCGGGTCTACTACGGTTGATGGAACGCCGTTTCATCGAAACACTCTTTAAAGAGCGTGCACATTTTATCGATGCTGGATTTAGAGAAAGCGGAGCCTCAGTTTAGAGAAACGCGGTTTATCGAAAGGGGGATGCTGGTTAAAAAAAAGCCTCCTCTTCTTCGCGCGTGTATCACTGGGGCGCGTGTTAACCCACCCGGCCCCTCCGTTTACGCCGCTTCGCAGCGACATACTGCGGCGGCTCATTTCAAAGATGTTAACCCACCTGGTCAAGCCATACACGCCGCTTCGTGGCGGCTGAAATCGCTAAAAGGAAGCTCGCGCCATTTTCTTTAAACTGGGTTCCTCTAGAAAACAATCCGATAAATTGTGGTTGGTAAAACAGCGTTCGCTAAAAGGCGCTTCTGTAAACTGCACGACTCTTAATCGAGCGCAGGAATGTTCCTTGGCTTGTGCAGCAAGGTTCGTCTCTGCCCCCTTTTGTATTCTCCGTTTATTAAAGGCGTTAGCATTCATTGCCCTGGTGCATGCAGCCGTCTTTTATTTGGACGGTTATGATTCGGACTGGACTGGACTGGACTGGACTGGACTGGACTGGACTGGACTGGAATGGTTTCGTGAGGCCGATGCGTGGTTTTGCCGTGCCCCTTCGCTCCGTTCGTTCGCTCCAGACATGCACACGTTACCCAAAAACGTAACTAAATACAGTTGCTCGTTACTCGTTTTAAATCAAAGACGTTATTCTTTACCGATTCTCAAAAGGAACGCGTTACTTTACCTCAAATGTAAAGCGTTACCTTTCTCGTTACTTTGACGACCGAATACACCACTGTTTTTGTTTCATGGTTTATGGTTTTCTTTTCAATTGTCGTTCTGCTTAAGCAGTAGCTGCCTCTTGAAGTTTTTATGAGTTATGTTCCCCTGCTTTCTCGCTAATACATCTCCGGCGACGCTGAAGGGTCGTTCTACCGACGTGCTCGAAGGAACTGCAGTGTTGTGCTTCAAGAAGAGCTGGTGAATCTGTTATTCCCTTCTCTCGTTTGCTCTCTCTGCTTCTAAAGTTCGAAGTTGACATTGGGTTCTGTGCCTTCCCGTGTTGGCAAGCTCTGGGTTTACGTTCGGTCTGTACAAGGTTCTAGAAGGTTCAACCAATGAACCGTGATGTGTTCGTGGGTGAGGGACATTCCCAGCTGTAGAGATGAACTAACGTGTTCAGCGATACACGTCGCTATATTGTATACTGTTTAGTTGTTTCTGTGGTTGCCAATCTACCTTTGTCGCAACAGACGCAAACTCAGGTGAGGGTTAAAACGAGTCTGTTTAAACGGTGTTGAACACGTTACTCCTCAAAAAGTTACAAAATACCGCTATTCGTTACTTGGCATTAAAGCTAACTAAGGACGTTACTCGTTCCTTTTCTAAAAAGTAACTAAATACGTTACTCGTTACCGAAAGAAGTGACTTCTTCTTTCGGTAACCGTTACCGAAAGGAGTCTTCTGGCACGCTTCCAATAAAGCACCGCGGGAGCGGGTGAGGAGGGGATCGAGCGGCCGTGGCGGTGGCACAACGAATACGCGACAATGTTAAACCGAGGCAAAGCGATGATGCCGTTTGCGCGAAACCGCCAACATTCGGGACTAAAGATTGGCTCTTTGAAGACAACAGTGTGCGGACCGTAGGCGGCAATCGAGGGAAGCCGTGGTAGTTGCATCCAAAACCGCCGACTCAAGGGCGAACAGACCAGCTTTCCGACCGCAACAGTTTGCCGACCGTCGCGAGGTTGGAATTCCCATCCTTCACCAAGTCGGAATCCCTGCGATAAATTTTAAAGATTTCATCGAGAATCAGCGTAGCGACAGCAACGATTTCGGCATAATTTTTGTCAGAAAGTGCGACACTCGTTCCGGTGTTTTCGGGTGGAATGCATGGTTTCGGAGAAATACACCTGTTCGAGCCTGTAGTGAAGTATTTTCTTTGGACATGCTTAAAATCGAGTAGATTAACTTTGCTAATTTTCGCGTGAGGTGATGATTTGATTGCTTAATTTGCGTGAAAATTTGGAGAGGACTTGTTTTCAAATTCGCAATTGGAGAGCTTGTAGATTGCGTTTTCGAGGCACAGTCCGCGAGCACGCTGGCAGAAAGAAGACTAGTCTCCGAGAGTACGTGTTTTATTGAAACATAAATTTCAGAATTTATGGCGGACTGTGCGCATTGAATGATGTTGACTGTAAGAAACTATCGCGCCGGTGTTCACGACAGTTCCATGTAAAACAACAGATTTCTTCGCCGGAAGGTGACGCTCTGTTTAGAAAAGGCTTTTTGGTGAAACTGACTGGCCGACTGATTCCCCCGCGTGGATGCAGTGTCGTCATGCATTTAAAACACCAATCATAGGTTTTTCCTTTGATCAATTTAGCCAGTGGGGCTGTATCGCGTCCCAGTGATCACTCAGTTTCAGTGGTAGATAAGACACTAAAACAATTCTGAAATAAAAAAGAAAGAAATCTATCAGCCTAAATAAAACACGATGTTAAAAATATATGAAAAAAAAATTTTAGCACAATATTTATTTTGTTAGGTGCAATTTAGGTGGAGGTATAGCCCTGGTCTAGCCTATTAGAGAAAGGAGCGTAGATAGCTACGCTCCGTTTCTCGGGTCTCATCCGTCGGGGAGGTGATTGACGTATGGAATGTTTGTTTTAGAATTGTTTTTCCCTGCCCTGGTAGTTCTTCCCCCGGAGTCGCGGCGATTTGGCCCGTTGCAACGAAAAGGTTACACACCCCTGGCATAGTGCGTTGCTAGGCGGCGAGAACGATCTACAAATACTAGTTATTTTACAAAAGACACCACGTGGCCACTGGAGCATTATACCGATTTACCTTCTCGATGAATGGTCCGATTAAAAGCAGGCGCATGATCGTTCTTTCGAAGGCACCGCAATGCAGTATACAATCAAAGATTTCTGAAAGCGTTTTGCTAGATTAGCGGGTTAAACTTCAACGGCTCGAAATTGCAACTCCGAGAAACACATAAGGACGTCTTGCCCTGAAAACCTAAACTATAGCGAGAAGTTCCTCGAACTTCGGAAACGTTTCTAAAGAAAAACAAAAAAAAAATCTAAATTTAAATCTTTTTTTTTTTCTTTGCGCGTTTCGAGCAAAGTTGCAACTCCGACTTCCTGAGAGAGAAAAAACAATAAAGCGCCTTCAGAAACATTCTCCTTGTCACTCTTTTCTCGTTACTCAGCTAAATTTACCTCTCAGTTTCCCCAGCGTACTTTTATCGGTCCCGTCGATTGTGCTGTCCCACACTGAGGGCACAAGCCGTTAATGGCAGTTGGCACTTAAAGAAGCATCTCAAGGGGCTGGCGCTTCGAAGACCATCAGCGAACATTCTATGGGAAGAGTGGTCCGCAGCACGACGGGAGAAGCCTCTTCTGGCCCCAACTGCGGACAGGTCGACGGAAGGAAGGAGATAAATGCGGTCGTCGCCGACCTCTTGTCCCAGTGTACCCGGCAGATTTATTTATCCGCGTCCGCGGAAAAGGACACGAAGGGGTCAAACAAATGGAGCGCGCTTCCACACACCCCTGCCAGAAAAGAATGCAAAAAAAAAAAAAAAAAACGAATGCCGACAAGAAAAACTGCTTTACCCCGTTTCGAAAAAAAAAATCTAGGAGATGTTGCACAGAGGAAAGGACACAATGTTTCCTTAGAATCTATTCCCATCTTGAAAAAAAAAAAAGTCGTAGTTTTTAAAGAAGATTTTAGCGTTCTCCTTTTGTTGTTTTTTACTCTGAAGACGGCTTAAGTGACAAGCGTTCTTTGAACTGATCTTTAAAAAATTCCAGTTGCTTTCGATGTTCTTAGAAAAACCTCAAAGGTATGGTGGCGCTGCCTGTTGATATCTTTCTTTCAGAGAGAAATTTCTTAAAGCGAGAGCCACAACCAAGCCGCCATTATATACTCTTTTTTTTTTCTTGAAAACTAGTGAATGCTGTGTCTTTTGACAAGGGGTCGAAAATCTCTGTTTAAAGCATGCCTTCTGAAATAAACGTCTAAAAATTAATTACCGAATTTAAGTATTTCAATCCTTCATTCTGAAAAACAAAACAAAAAATCACCATTTGTGTGCTTTTTAATAATATAAAACTTACTAAACAGGGAATACAACACAGTTGACCGGCATGGGAACTCCATCACTGTCGTCGTAGACTTCCAAACTCTAGCGTATGTGCGACCGAAGGCCATTAATACAACTGTGCTATAGAAAATGGTGCAATAATACGACAGCGCTCCGTAGAATGTGTTCACTCAAGCACGGGAAGACTACCAATTAAAATTCTAAAAAATGACATTTTATCACCAACATTATATTGCGGGTAAAACAAAATCGCAAAAGCTAGAGTGACTTTCATCCTTTAGACCTTGGCACCTTTTATAAATATGAAGACATACTCCCTTGGCCCCGGACACATTTTTGCACAAAAAAAGAGAACGCTGTAATTGTAACAATTACAAAGGCCAGTCAGCATGTTTGATAGAACACAAATGGGGGATGCAAGAAACAAATCAAATAATGCTTAACACGTTATTGAATAAAAATGAGACAATTTTTGAACTGCTACAAAGGTAAGCGTCGTAATACGTCAATCTGTAACACTAATATTAGTAGAAAAAAAAAACAAAAAAACTCGCTCCTTCCCAACACTTTCAAGCGTTTCTGCGTGACCTGAGACGAAAGGAGAGGCCATTTAGAACAGCTGTGAATTGATAAGCTCCGGCGGAAACACCGAATCGGCCACTGGCCGAGGTAATAATGAACCGTCAGACGTCGTCTCAAGTGAGTACAAGGTCAGACTTCCACGTCTGCCAACCGGAAATCTCGTCCTCAATTTTTTATTTCTTCATGCTGACAAGTCTGCAAGGCCTCAACGGCACCGGCCTTCCATGATGCTCTCAAAGAAGTGATAGACTTAAAAGATATCAAAGCCACCGGACAATTTCAGATGGGTCATGTGTGGATGGTCACCTGCAAAAATCCAAACATATTATGGGAACGCGCCACAAATTATGAAAACGTTCTATTGTTCCTCCTTGCATCTGCAGCATCTACCAGGTGACCCCAAAGAGAGCGAAAGAGAGAGAGAGAGAGAGAGACAGGGTAGCGCAGTGAATTGCCTTCACATGGTTTCCCTTTTTTTAAAACATGATTTTGACTGATAGAGACGATCTCAGTTGGATTATGACGCAGCACTCATGTTCGATCCGTACGCCTGTTCGCCTAACTAATGCCCGTTCACACAATTGCGTTTCACTACGAACGACTTCGACACGACCGGTTTCTAAGCATCTTGGGACGGCTTACGACCGGTACGTTGTCACGGAGCCGGTCGTAAGCCGTCGCAAGAGGCTTAAAAGCCGTTTTTTCTCTGGTCGTAAGCAGTCGCAAGTGTATGAACGGGCCTTTAGACGATGTTGGAAAGTCAAGACCACAGCTTTGTTATCTCGAGGTGTTGCCTGACCTCGCCCACTCGCCCGAGTTTTCTCCGTAGCATCCAGGGAAGTCTCCGTCGTCTGCTACAGCCCCTTCTGTACAGAATGTAACGACTGCCAATTTCGCAAAAGTTTCTTTTTATTATTATTTCTTTGGAGGATGCCGATTCAAGCTTTCTTTTTTTCATAGCAGTGTCTGCAGAAATCTTGCAGGAGTCCTTACGCAAAACTCGCGGTATCGATTAAAAATATAAACATTTAAAATGGCATCTACGTAGTGAGCATGCATTTGCCTGGAACCGAGCCCGGCGATAAATGGCGCGCAATATTAAACAGCGGCGTCTGCCCTTCCGACTCCCGCACAGAGGAACAGCGTGGAAAAGCAAACACCACGCCGCAGTAGTTCCTTTTCCAGCCAAGAGAAGCCAGCTCGGAATGGCCCGAAGGCGGGCATGCAAATACGGCCGAAGCGCTTGTTTGTCGAGACCGTCGGCCGCGCGCGTAGCCCCCGCGGTCGTAAGGCCGCCACAGTGTGTCTAGATTACAGAGTGCTTCCGACTGCTCGATCGGGTCACGTGGTCTATTAGCCGCGTTCGCAATACGAGCTGAGAGAAGGTGACGGAAATGTTGATCGTCAGCAAGCGTCTCTTCCTCCCCGCCCGCTTACCTCCTCTTCACGCAACAACGCGACGCGCATGCGCACTTGCGATCCATCTGCCCAGGAGGCCTTCGCAACTAAATTACAAACGCTTTCCGTGGTTCAGGTTGCTCCCTCTCTGAAATGTGGGCTCTCTAGCATCCAGCGGCAGCAGCGGTTGGGAGCGCTTCCAGTCGGCGCGCGGCCCAAAACAAGGCGGCCCGTTGTCCGCGATAAGAAGACAAGGCGCTCCGGCCGTCCGAGGGCCAGCCCCATCTGTCGGCGTAAATCACGGCGGCTAGAATGAATTCGTACGGCCAAATTCGGGTACATATTGTTTTACGGCGCCGCAACGCAGCTGCCCGGCGGGGTCGTACGTCTTTGCCGCTTGTCCAGATCTCGGGTCCAGACGTGGCTCCCTCGCGCTGGGAACGCACGCAGCGCAGGGTATGCGCTTCGTTCGGAGTCGCTTTCGAGGATGCAGGTCTCCGAAGCATCGTTCAACGCTGCTGTGGGCTTGCACTATACTAACGAAACATCCAAGCTCCCATCTCATACGAGTTAAAAGGAAAAACGCCTTTTTTTTATTTTTGCTTTGTTGGAAAGAGTTCTGGTTGGTCGAAATCAGATGTTTTGTCAACAACATCTTTGCCGAAGCATGCATCATAAGTTATGCTTCCTTGAGGGGTCAAGGCCACTTCCTAGAAAGTTCATTTGTCGCCGCGTATAACCAGTAAAGAAGGCCTACAATTCGTCGAATCGTTGGTCGTAACTTTCCACCCTCATATAAAGAATGTTACTCGAAGTACTACGCGAAATAATGCTGGCTGGAGTGATTTTTATATAAAAAATAATATATTCGAGACATAGTAACCCTGGAGCTAGGGGACAAAAAGGGACGGACAGACACGAAACTCCATGGGTTACTATGTCTATCCTTAACGAGCTCGCCTGCCTACTTGCTTTAACTTCAATATATTCCAGCCTTTAGTATTTTATGATCACGGTGTCGATTCATATATGTGAATGCGAGGTTATGCTTTAGTGTTTATGTGCTGTTCTTTTAAATATCAGCGATTTTTGTTTCCTGGTGACGCGCACGTCAACAGGAAACATGACTATGATGCTGAGGTTCAGGTGTCTTCATGTGGTTTTCTGAAGGGCATTCATAACGTTTTCATCTCCGTTCACAATTCCCAATCAATCAATTAAAGAAACTTTGATTTTTTTTTTCCGGTATATGGCGTTTTTAGTTTATTTTAAAAATATCCACGCGCGTTCTAGAGAATTCATTATGAGGCTTTACAAGTGATTACCACCCGAAACGACGGTTTTTCGATTATGCTGGTCAAAGAGGGTGTCTTCACTGACGTAATTTCGTCCACCATTTTGTTGTTGTGAGCTGTCTGGCATGTGCCAAACTCAAGCATTCCAAGGATTTACATGCCCCCTCAAATGCGTAGAGCACAGACGCTTATGCCTTACCACGCTGACATAATCTCGACCGGTTACGATGTAATCCTTCAATGTAGTAAATTTGTTTGAAAAAACAAACTAACAGCAAAATGGCGGATTGACGTCATGTGCAAACAACCTATACGATGCGCCAACCATGTAGTGCAAGTGCTACAGACAAAATATTATCTCATCTGCAGCGAAAAGGGCGCCATAGCTCCCTGTGAAGTACGAAGTTTAGAATTGACTTTAATTGGCAGTATTTCAAACCAGCATATATGCAAGGTCTATAAATCTGTGCTCGTGTAAGAGATGATGTTACTGTCACTGACTTGCGTGTAGGATATGTTATACATGGTGCAAGTGCTCGCCATTTGCGCATAATTGCGCCATGGACGAAAGTCTGCTATATCTTGCCGCAAAATGCCAATTTTTCTTAGAACTACGGTACACCAGCGCCGAGACGGGCTTCAAAAAAGAAGCGAATAAAACTATTTAAGTACTTACCGATCCTAATATTCAGAGAAGTAGGAGGACAGGAAAATGGTACAAATATTTATTTCACAGAGCCTCTACTTACCGTATAGTTACTTTCATGTTAGGTCGGAACACAGGCGAAGGTTCGAAGCAGACATGTACAAGTTACTAAAAAAATAATTAAGTTACGTTACTGAGTATTGACGTCAAAAGTAATTTGAGTAGAGTAGAAATTACTCAAAAAGAAAGTAATTGAGAAAATTACTAGTTACCGTAAAAAAGTAGCGAATCACTTTTGAAGTTACTTTATATGTTTTATGGTAAAAAGAAATACAGAGGTTTTGATCCGTTAGCGGAATTGTGCTAGCCAAATATGAATCGGCTTGTTTTTTTCGAAGAAATGCGTTAATAGCTGGTTTCTGCTTCTGCGTGCCTAATTGTTTTGTACTTTCTTGTTTGTTTGGTCAATGATGTACTGCGAATGTGTCATTTGTACTTTGAGGTTTAGCACTGTCTGAGCTTGATTTTTTTCGACAGTGTTTGCTTGTTTACAGTGTTTGGTAAAGTACATCTAAAATGTACTTGAAGTATATAAATACAATATATATTTCAAGGTAAAGTACGAGCACTTTTAACACAATCTTTCATGATGCCGTTTCATTCCCTATACAGTGTTTTTTTACTGGTATGCATTGCTCCAGGGGTAATCGGAGGTGCATCAGTTTTTTACGGAAATGGCAGCAAATATGTATATGGTCAAGCCGCCGCAGAGTAGTTGTTTTACCCTCGCTCACGAGCTATTCGACAAAATCAACTTATAAGGCACTTATTTCCATCGGTCTTACAGCCGCTATTACTTCACTCAGAGAAATTAGCAGATGACGTCTCGAAAGAGCGTGTTTTCACACGATGATACCGCCATTTTTGGTTTTCAAATTCGGGAAATGTACATTGAAGTCGGGAGGTTTACTTTCCTCAGAAAATACAAGTACACGTTCAAAAAATTTACTTCAAGTAAAGTACGATTTTTCAAAACAGTAGTACTTTAAGTACCATGTACATAGAGTACTTCCCAACACTGCTTGTTCATTATTTTTTATATAAAAAGGTTGGGTAAATTACTACAGGTTTCTCGAATGATCTATGAATCTTTGAATATTTGCATATTCTGAGTTTTGGGAGGAAAGGCAACGCCAAAAGGTAATCGTTGCGTTGCCCTTTAGCATGCGATTCTTCGAGTACTGCACAAACTACGGGAGCACACGATGAGCTTCAGAGCAGATGCTGCATTTTTTTACCTCCTTTGAGTGAGGATGCGGTGTGTAGACCTCCTGTAGTGGGCGAGAGTTTCTACGTTGGGGAGAAGCGGGGACCAGCCCTTTCTTCAAAAGAGTCAAGTCTCCGTGAGCTTCGGGACACCGAGAAACGCCAGTCTTCGGCGCTAATCCCTCCGTTACTTGGCCTCTCTTGCGTCGTGGCTGTTCGTTCCCCGGGCCTCATAGCAGTGTTGTTGCAGTGGGGGAGGGGGGGGGGGGGGGGAGGCTTGTGAAGATATTGAGGAAGCTTCAGACTCTCCAAACCGTTCCCCCCCCCCCCCCTTCCTACGCCACATGCTTCCCTCTATTTGCAAATATCAGCTGATCTTCGAACATCTTATCTCCTATGTGCAGTAATGTTTGTTGATAGGCAAAACAACCACTAAATTCAAATGTAAGTTGTAACTTGAGTAGAAGTTACTCAAAAAAGTGATTAAAGTAAACCACGAATTACCGAAATAAAAATGTAATTGAAAGTTACTAAACTACTCAGAAAAGTAGTTAAACTACAGTAACTTGAGTAGAGTAGTTGAACTACGTACAAAACTTCGAACACATACAACCACGAACATACTTACTAAAATTGCAAGTCACGGGACATTCGCTGCACTTCATTATAGATAGCCGATGAAAGAACAAGTATAGGAAGACGACGAATGCCACGATGTCGCGCTTTTGAAGCTGTTTGATTGGTCCCATTGGCTCGTAGCGTCGGCTGCGCTTTGACTAAAGGCCCGTTCACACTCTTGCGTCCGAGTAAGACCGAGAGAGACCAGACCGGTTTTTAAGCCTCTTGCGACGTCTTAGGACCAGCTCCGCTGCAGCGCATCCGGTCCTAAGACGTCCCAAGAGGCTTAAAAACCGGTCTGGTTTCTCTCGGTCTTACTCGGACGCAAGAGTGTGAACGGGCCTGTAAGGTGAAGCGAAGAACAGAACTTTCTCGTCAGACGCGCTGCCGGGTTGATCGCCGACATCGTCTAAATTTCCAGACGATGTCGGCAATGCCAGGAGCTAGAAATAGGATAGCTGATAGTGTAATAAAGAGAACCAGGGTCTTGTCATCCTGATGGAATCACGTGGTTAGCACGTCTGCCACATGCCTCCGTGCTGTGGCTACAGAGTACCGTGGCACTTGTTCCGCTGGCATCAATTTTCACCGCCTCTCACTGCAGCGCGCGCATCGAGCCTCACCGCTTTGCACCGCTATGCTTAGGAGCAGCAGCTGATGTGGGCAAGCGCCTGGGTAAGCGTGATAGGCTCGGAAATTGTGCTCAGTACTATTACAAGTCTGCCTTTTTTACGTCTCGGCTAACCTCCTATTAAAAAAAAAAATCTGTGCAAAGAAGGGAGAGAGAGAGAGAGAGAGAGAGAGAGAAAGTAAGAAAAATGGCGGGTCTGTCTGAGTAAATACGGTAGTCAGGGTAGTTCCCGTGCAGCTGTCAATCGAAAGAGCAGGGATGTTTAAGTCCGAAACATACAAGCGACAAAAACGAACACCGCAGCGGCGGTTGCTATGGTAACCGCTGCGCGACGTCAGTTTTCATCTCTTACGTGTTTAGGGCTTTAACTATGGCTCCAACATCGCTAAGGAGCCGTGCCCTTTTTAAAATCGCAAATGTAATTACTTTTCCTAATATTTGTGGGTGATTGTTTTTGCAGTTTATTATATTAGAGTTTCGAGTTTGGTAGGTTAAAAAATCTCGAAGGAAGCATTTTTATTGACTGACGCTTTAGCAGTGGTACTGGTTTTTGCCGCTATTTTACAGACATTATATTTAAAATCTAAAACAACTAAACCGAATGTAAAAACTGAGACTTTATCCCAGCTTATGTTCTACGCAGTGTTGTGCCTGTTACCGAAAATAAGTAACGAAATAGCGTTACTCCTTAGCTTGGAAAAAAGCTAACGTGTTACAGAGCTCCGTTACCATTTTGCAAATTCAACGAAATACCGCTGTCGTTACTTGCCATCACTAACAGACGTTACTTTTACGTTAGTTTGTCGTTACTTTGTGTTTCACTGTTAGTATGTGACAGCTGTTAGTATATGACTGTAGAGTCTGAACCACAAACGTCTCCACAAGATTGTCGAACACTTCTTGAGAAAATGCCTACGGTCGATCTTCCTCTGCTTCAGCAAGGGCGTGTCGGGAAAGTGGGTTGTAGTCTCAGCCTTTCGTTTGTTTGAAGTTACCGCGAACTCTGATAGCTTCTGCGAATGGAGGCACTGGCGGAAAAGAAAAACAATTAGATCTGATGTGAAGCACCGCTGTTAATTTCTAGTTATCAGTGGTGTGGAACAACGAAAAATTAACTAAATAAACTGCATCATGAATTAGTATAGAAAAAAACTCTATAAATAAATCGCAAACTTTAAAAAAAATAAATAAAATAGGCATGTTTATATATAACTGCCATGATTGATTTACCCTATTTCTGAAATACAGAAGTAAACTAAGCTACGCCGTTTTCGAAGACTTTTCGCTAGCTTACATTAATGAGCATTGTGAGATGTGTCTGAAAAACTGCCCCTAACAAAACGATCTCGAAAGAAAGGCGTGTTCTTTTGGCTAACAAAGCTTAACGACGGCATTTTAACGGAACGAAAGTGACATTGAAGAATAACTTATTTTAATGTGCTTTTTCGAATTAGAGTTCGACGTCCTGGATGTGCTCAGCAGCTTGAGTTTCGGCATACAAAGCAGACATTTAAACAGCAAATTGTCTGATTTCGTTTCCCTCAGTTCAAACATAGCACTTAGCCCGGGCCATAATAACGGAGTTTCGGTGGCCGTTGCCATCTTGCCCGAAAAGGGAGTGCGAGATGGCAGTAAAAGGGGCTTTTATAACAAGCGTTCCAAAACGGCCTTGATAGAGGCAGAACTTGCATGACAGAGGGAACTGTACAGTACACGGACTGCTCACAAACAACACACCTAAGCGCGAAACACATGTACGACGAAACCGTCCGATCCGACGTCCGATCACGCAATACGACGGTCGGAGGCGAGGGTTTTCAACGCTCTCCGGTGCTACGAAAACCCTCGCCCCCCAAGGTCATTCCGGCAGTCCGCACGTCGGATCGGACGGTTTCGTCGTACATGTGTTTCGCGGTGGCAGGGATTCTAAAATATGGTGACGTCTTTCTGGTGACGGACTCCTTTCAATCCTGCGATAACCTTGCCACTTGTTTTGGTTCAAAGCGTGGGAACGTCAGCGCTTCCAAATTTAGAGTTTATCCTCTCTGTTGTTGACCGATCGAGAATTTATTCATTTTGAAGAGAAGGACTTGACCAGCTGGAGTAGCTGGCCGATTAGGCAGAATCCTTTGAGGGGTGGCAGACTGCTGCCTTCTGAGCAGATGTCTCTTTCCAGCGAGACGGCTGTTCCTTCAGGGCACGGTAACGGAGGTCTTGGTAGCTTCGATACAAAGACTGCACCCAGGACGCTTGGGAATTTCGCAAAGCGATAATCTCGCGTCTTTTTGGGCCCGGCCGTGGAAACGTTGAAACCTTCTTCTGAGGGAGTTTGAAATGACGCCGTTTATACATAGCTTTGTTGGGGTTTCTTTGCCACTTTTTGTAGTGCGCAGAATAAAAATGATTTTGGTTTCAAACTATCATGCAGCCATTTTTAATCAAAAGTAACGAGTAACGGGCCACGTAAATTGATGGCAGATACTGTGCAATAATAACGACATTACTTTACTCGTTACTCATTTGGGATTCTAACGAGTACGTTAGTACGTAACTAAAAAACTAACGCGTTACCAGTAACGTCGTTGCTTGTAACGCGTAAGTTCCAACACTGGTTTTGCGCTATGGTTCATTTTTAACCATTTTTTTAATACATTATGAATTTCGTGACAAAATAATTTTATATTTTGTATATAAAAATGCAAAATAATTTCTTTATACGGACGATACCAACGTATTCTTTTCTGGAGTGACGAAAAAATGCCTAGAAAATGCTGCAAATGTCTACCTATTGAAGCTATCCAACTGGTTACAAACAAATTGTTTAAAATTAAATACAAGCAAAACTAAGTATATTATTTTTAAGCTAACAAATAAAATCGACCGCAGCCCCATAAGCTTAAAATTTGAAGACATTGTGCTTGAGCAAGTGTCCGAACAAAAATTTCTCGGTGTATGCTTTACTGAGGACATCTAATGGAACACTCACGTGAATACACTCAAAGGTGAACTATCTCGTGTTACGGGAAGTATATATATAAAATACGAAACTTGCTGCCCACTTGGCTAAAACTGACGTTGTACTATTCTTTGTTCACCTCTAAAATCAGTTACGGCATCTTAGTTTGGGGGACGACGATCAATTCGAACTATGTTTAACTTATTACCTTGCAGAAGAGGATTCTTCGCATGTTCGAAAATTATAAAGGAGATATTAGAAACATAAGAACCCAACCACTATTCATCAAATATAATATGCTTCAGGCTGACCAAATATACTATTTTAAGCTCTTACAATGGATTCACAAACACAGAATATACTCCACACCAAAATCGAGTTTAGGTCCGTACCAACTACGAGACCCAAAGCGAAGGATGCCTTCATTAAGAACCAATTATGGCCGCACTGCTTTGTCATATCAGATAACCAAGATGCTAAACAGAACAGACATAACTATAGATTATAATAAAACATTTTATGCCTTCAAGAAACAGTGCCGAAGCTTTCTCGTGGGCAGTGGTATCAGCTTCTCAGTTGTGTAATATGTAGGCTAAGTTGTTATTTTTATTATGTACTTATATTTGACTAGAAATGTGGCTCTTGACATATATTCGATTATTCTTCATTGCTAAACTAAATGGCGGCCATCAGTCCTATTTTATGCTGTGTCCTTCTCACTTTTTTTGTGTGTGTGATTTTTTTATGTTTATATTAGTGATATGATGGTTCTGTGTCATACGACGTTACATTTGTTCTACGCTTCGAATCATGCTTGTTGTGTAACATGTGATTTTGCTAGTTGTTTTATTTTATTTTACGATTCACAATGTTGAATGTTAAAGTACCAGTTTCATTGTGCCTTCTTTTTTATTTTTACTCAGTATACCAATTGCTGAATAAATAATATATTGATTGCACTGTTGACTGTTGAACTGTTGGGGGGCAGAGACTCTGTCAGGCTTCACGCCTTTATCTCTGCCCCCTGGGCGGAAAAAGCCCGCCAAACAAATAAAGAAAAAAATGCAACCTACTCTTACCAGAGCCTCTTTTTTGAAAAAAGGGCTCTTTGTTCCTTTTGCGCCCTGTCCATTCTTATTACAAAGGTAATAAGGAATATGCATCAGAAGCAAACAGGAAACCTCAGTCATTATCGCAAATGGACTCATTTAATGATGTAATAACTTTATGAATTTCAAGTGAAGAGCTAGCAGATGTTAGCATCTGCTCCAAAAGCGTCAGTGGCTGTTCCAAACCAATATTGTGCTTGCTACAAAAGTGCAACAAAAGGTCAAATGCCGCATCCATCCCTCACTCTAAAAAAAAAGGGAGTAGTACTTCCTCCCTTAAAGGAGGAACTCGCGCGTCCCATATATTGCTCTATCAGGGGAGGGAATTGAATCCTACAAAACGGGACGGAAATTTGCTCCCCTAAGAAGAGAGGAAAGTTGCCACTTATTTTCGAGAAAAAGTTCGTCCCCTAAGAAGGGAGGCATATGACGCTATGTGTGTTTCCTGCAGGCTCCGGCCTTGCTTTCATAGCAAATTTAAAATACGTTATTTTTGATTATCTAGGACATTATTCTAGATATGCAGTTGCCGAACGGTTAATTCACATTGTTATCTGATGCTTGGGATCATGGTAACGTCCAAGTCGGGCGATTTGTTTGTGCGCACTAACCATTACACCTCAATTCTGTTAGACGGTCTTAAATCGTTTTTGCACTAGCAACGTTTGCTTGAATTTGTTTATTTATAAACTTTAGAGAAACTGTACATTATGCTCGGTACACTATCTGCAGTCATTAAAAGGTGCTAACATTTTTTATTCCAAAATTTAATTAATGATTTTATTTATTTTAAACACAATACCCCCGTTAAATAATCTGTCACAGACAGCTTGAGAGTGCCTAGGGCTCGCATTATGTGATGCCGAAAAGAAGCCATCTACATGGAAATCACCCAAGTTCAGGGTTGTTGATTTTAAATCGCATCAGTTTGCAAGGAGATCTGTCATGAAGGTTCATGAAGTCGTGCCTAGCATTCGACTTCAACTAAACGTACGAGAGATCACTTCTCTTGTACCCTTAATTTTATTTGGCAAAGTTTGTACAAAGACAAAATTTCAGATTTCAATTGATGGGCCTCACTTATCTCATGTGCCAAGCACGTCGTAATCAAATTTCAGTAAACCAAATAGTTCATTTTTTCCCGCCAACGTTATTAAATACTGTTAGTAAGTACTTTAGCAAGGTCAATAGCTAAAGGAATTTCCCACCTGATCTAGGACGCGGACCATCGAAATATATCTCGAGTACTTAATTTTTTTAAAAGAAAACAGCCCGAGGCAATATCACTTATTTCTTAGAATATCTGCGCATTATAGGAGACATTTCGAGTTTCTAAAGTTCACAGAAAGTGTGTGTCCGCGAAAATCAGCCAGTGAACTTGCGACTTCGTGTGTTTTTCGTGATTTAGGAGGTTTTTAATCAGGTTGTGGACCTGCATTTTTACTATATATCTACTCAGTAGTCTCTTTATTAGTTTTTTTTTTGGAAACTAGGGTCAGTGGGTCAGGCCGTAGAAGATGGAACCCTCCTGCATCGTAGTCGTTACGCCGCCGAACCTGACCGAAATTAGCGACGAACATGACCAGATGCATCGTAAAGCGTTCGTAAAAGGTCCGCGAATATGACTCGAGACCACTTCGTGGTTCTCCAATTGGCTCAGTACCACAGTTTTATTAGTTGTGTGCTATAACGGGCACATTTGTATGACGAAATTAGGCGAGAATGACATAACACACAAACACAGCCGAGAGCGCGCTGAAACCGAAACCAACCAAATTGAAGCCACCCAATGGCGCCGAGTGCGTCAGCACCCTCTATCCGCCGGTCGGGTAACTACTGAGATGAAAAGGTCAATACGAAACTTGCTGCCCACTTGGCTAAAACTGACGTTGTACTATTCTTTGTTCTCCTCTAAATTCAGTTACGGCATCTTAGTTTGGGGGACGACTATCAATTCGAACTATGTCCAACTTATTACCTTGCAGAAGAGGATTCTTCGCATGCTCGAAAATTATAAAGGAGATATTAAAAACATAAGAACCCAACCACTATTCATCAAATATAATATGCTTCAGGTAGACCAAATATACTACTTTAAGCTCTTACAATGGATTCACAAACACAGAATATACTCCACACCAATAGCGAGTTTAGGTCCTTACCAACTACGAAACCCAAAGCGAAGGATGCCTTCATTAAGAACCAACTATGGCCGCACTGCTTTGTCGTATCAGATAACCAAGATGCTAAACAGAACAGACATAACTATAGATTATAATAAAACATTTTATGCCTTCAAGAAACAGTGCCGAAGCTTTCTCGTGGGCAGTGGTATCAGCTTCTCAGTTGTGTAATATGTAGGCTAAGTTGTTATTTTTATAATGTACTTATATTTGACTAGAAATGTGGCTCTTGACATATATTCGATTATTCTTCATTGCTAAACTAAATAGCGGCCATCAGTCCTATTTTATGCTGTGTCCTTCTCACTTTTTTTGTGTGTGTGATTTTTTTATGTTTATATTAGTGATATGATGGTTCTGTGTCATACGACGTTACATTTGTTCTACGCTTCGAATCATGCTTGTTGTGTAACATGTGATTTTGCTAGTTGTTTTATTGTGCCGTTTTATTTTATTTTACAATTCACAATGTTGAATGTTAAAGTAGTTGTTTCATTGTGCCGTCTTTTTTATTTTTACTGAGTATACCAATTGCTGAATGTATTCATTGCACTGTTGACTGTTGAACTGTTGGGGGGCAGAGACTCTGTCAGGCTTCACGCCTTTATCTCTTCCCCCTGGGCGGAAAAACCCGCCAAACAAATAAAGAAAAAAAAATGCAACCTACTCTTACCAGAGCCTTATTTCTGAAAAGAGGGCTCTTTATTCCTTTAGCGCCCTGTCTATTCTTATTACAAAAGGTAATAAGAAATAGGCATCAGAAGCAAACAGGAAACCTCAGTCATTATCGAAAATGGACTCATATAGGGATGTAATAACTTTATGAATTTCAAGTGAAGAGCTAGCAGATGTTAGCATCTGCTCCGAAAGCGTCAGTGGCTGTTCCAAACCAATATTTTGCCTGCTACAAAAGTGCAACTAGAGGTCAAATGCCGCATCCATCCCTCACTCTAAAAAAAAAAAGGGAGTAGTACTTCCTCCCTTAAAGGAGGAACTCGCGTGTCCCATATATTGCTCTATGAAGGGAGGAAATTTTCTCCTACAAAACGGGGAGGAAATTTGCTCCGCTAAGAAGGGAGGAAAGTTGCCACTTATTTTCGCTGGTGGAGAAAATGTTCGTCCCCTAAGAAGGGAGGAAAATTGCCACCTTTTTTCTCTCAATGGAGGAAACTTTCTCCCCTCGTGTAATTAATGTAGCTTCCACCAGATGGCACTCAAAATGAGAAAAAAAAAATCGGAGGAGCGCTGATTTGTTTCTAAGTTCCCCCGACTTTTGAACGCTACATGGTAGATACATACACATCACTGAACACGCGGAATACACGGAACACAAACAGAACACACCCCCACACAACAGCAACAACGCAGCGACACCGAACCCCCGCCTTTCTCATCGTACGCCAAATTCGCACTCTCTCTATATATGGCAGTCTTATTTTTTAATCCGACTTGGCCGGTGACTGCCATCATTTGTCGCATAAACACGGAAAGGCGGAGTTTATATTACTCATACTTAATTCATTATTTGAAATGTCTCTTGGAATAGCCTCCATCTCTTAATTCAACACCCTGAGCAAAGCGAATGTAGATCATTAAACTAATTAACTAAAATTTAATAATTATCTTTTAATACGTTTGATGAATCATGTTGGCAATGCAGTGTTGAAATGCGGTAACTGGTGTTTAATATTAGAATCAAGGCTATTGTTTGATTGCAGTGTTCAGTGACAGTGTAAATTATTTTCAATTTTGGAGGGGTAATGAATCATTTTAATTGTTGCACAAATATTTCAATGCATTTTTCGAACAAACAATATTACTGGTTTTAACACCACTACAGCCACGCTCGTTTCGTGACACGAGAGGAACCGCGTAATAATAAATTTAATCGGCCGCATAAAAAAAAAATGCGACGGGTTATTCTTTTTTTTTTTTTTTGCGAGTGCGTTTTTTTATATGGAGCAGGACTGCAGACATGTACAAATTACTCAAAAAAGGTAGTTAAGTTACTGAGTATCGACGCCAAAAGTAATTGGAGTAGAGTAGAAATTACGCAGTTGTAATATTAATTGAGTAAACCCTTAACTACTGTAAAAAGTAGCGAGTTACTTTGAAGTTACTTTTGAAGTTACTTTTTTATATTTTTGCGGTAGCAAAATGAACAGCAGTTTTGATCCGTGAAAAACCCAGCGAGCCTGAAGTAAATGCAGTCATTTTATGGCTTGCGTTTTCACCAAAATAGTTTATTCGCTCGCAGAAGCAATTTTCTTTCAAAGTTCTTAATAGGAAAATTTTTCCCATTTTCCTCCTAAAGACGTCCTCAGCCAAGCTCAAAAGACGTTCCACTGACGCGCTGGATGGAAAAGCAGCGTTGAATTTGAGAAACAGACTGTGCAGGGTCGGGTAAGCGAGTGTCGGCATCTTAGGTGTCCATGATAAACTATGTGAGGTTTGCCTAGGAAACTCTCCTCTTGTTTGCTTTTTTCTTCAGCAAGTTGAAATTGTTATGACTGGCCCCTCTTTATTCCCACGACGTTCGGAGTACGCTGAGCGAGTGCACCTGACCGTCAAGGGTTCAACTCTCGCGCCACGACGACGAGATCATCCGGACAACTGCGCGTCTGGTTGCAGTGCTCGTGCTACGATACTGAAAAAAAAAAAATGTTGTTTTGGTTTAACAGAAGAAGAAACGAAGTATCCGCTGACGCCGGGTCGAACAGAAGGATCTTCTGAGGGTGACTCACAATTCTCGCCGGCGACTACGGTATCCTGACTCGCCTGACGTGCCTGACACGCTTGATAAGTAAATCGTTTTCAACAAAGAGGAGGTCTCCATGGCATGGAAGGTCGGAAGGACGCGAAGGATTACGTGAACAAGCATCGTCGCTCGTACAGTTGCAGCTGGATGCGGAAATGTGCTCCCATGAACAGCTTATCAGTGTCTGCGTTTGTGCGCGGGGGAGTCCAGCTTTGGAAGGGAGTATGCGCTGACGACGAGTCGACCATGGGAAAGGCGCCCAGCTGCGAAGTCATTCTGCAGTGGTGCCCCCCGTGGAACCCCCAAATCGCTTGAGGCAGAACTCACTAAAGGCAGACAACATGAAAACAACAACAACAACCCTGAGGGTGTCCCCGTCCTTCACGGTTGCAGCTGGAGGGGCGCGCCCGTTCATTACCGGATTAGGTCAATACCCGACCAAGGCTTGTTAAGCATCTCTGCCTGCGTTCGTGCGCGCCAGTGTTTTGTTTTGGCTGCTCGTCGCCACCTTGGCCCAAGGACGCCTGTGATGCAGTTTCTACGGCTGCCGAGTATAAGCGTGTGGGAACGGAATGTGAGGGGGCCCCTTGTTCGGGAATGCCACTTCATCTGCCGGCGTCTTATCTATTTCTGCGCTCAAACTTTTGTGATGAGCAAAATTAGCAGTAGATTTCGGAACTAGTTAGTAGTTTGAGTAGAAGTTACCTGAAAAATGTAGTTAAATTAAACTACTAATTACCCAAATAGAATTGTAATTGAAAGTTACCAAGTTACTCGGAAAAGTAGTTAAACTACAGTAGTTTGAGTAGAGTAGTTGAACTACGTCCAAGTCTGAGCAGGAGATGCAGCGCAGCGCAAACTAAAAAAGCAACGGTGAACCGTCGGCTGTGGTGAATCATCCATTCCTTTAAGCCCGCGGACCGCCCTCCCTCCCCCACTTCGCCCCGCAACCAGAATGGAATGTCTGTACTACCTTTTCTTTCAAGTGGACTCTTCCCGAAAGCATAGTTGACCTTGCTTTCCGGATTCATCGCTTCGTTCCTTCGCTGAATCGTCATTTCAGTGTCGTTTCTTGTGAGGGGCTATGGTTTTTGAAAAACGCGTGTTCTTGCAAGCCGGTCGTGGTCTCGATGTCGGACGGACTACAACGTGTGTCGGCCGCAACCGCTCGTCGCAACGCAGTGCTCGTTCCTATCGACTGGATATGCTGTTCTGTTTTACACAGAAGTTAAATAAACACCGCACAGATTATCTTTCGCTGCATGGTACGTACACTTTATTTCAAGAGTATACGTTTCTCGCGGAGGTGACGGGGGTAGGAACGTAGAGACGGGTCGACTCGAATAGAGCAGCGATATTGGAAACTACGCGATAGAGGAAAAAGAAATCAGGACGATTTATTTATTTGTGCGTTCTACTTGTCATTCAAGTTAAAGCAAATAGGCAGGCGAGCTGGTTAAGGATATATTACTATGTCCACTTGTAGCAAGTAACGAGACAGAAGTGGTCGTAGTTGCCATGGCGGTGATAAATCGCCACCTGTGCTTATCGCAGCAGCAAGCTTTCATCCACCAAATAATTTTGGTTGTGGGGATATTTATACAGCGTGTAGTTGGTCAGCCATTTAAAGTTCCGACGAGTCACTCGCTGTAGATGAGCAATTTAGCCAGTGCAGTACAACTGCTAGCCTGGGGTCTTTAACGTGCACCACGCAGTAGTGATACACGACCGCACGCCGGCACGATGCTCATCCAGATCGAAACGGGCAGGGGTGGGGATTGAACCCAGGATCCCTGGGTTCTGCAGCGCGAGCTTTCGCTCCACGTGCTCCAAGCTGGTGTGCGCTAGTGTGCGCTAGACCACTCGGCCGCCAATCCCCCTTTCGTCCACCATGAACAAGCGCGATATCGGAGCGGGCACGGCGTGATTCTCGCGAGACACACGCCGCGCTACGCGCCTCGCTTTTTTTGTTAAACTAGGGTGCCTCCGCTAGCCTCCGCAGCTCCGCTTTTAATCCGCTAGCACCGCGCATGGGCAGTAGTGGGATCGCTTTAGGTGACGGCAACCAAGCCCCCAAGTTGCCGTCACCGCCATTAAACATGTTCGCGCCGGCAGCGGCGGTTCCACCGCCGCTGCCGCCGCAAACATGGGAGAGGAATTTTCGTCCATTTTTCAAGCACCACCAGGTGGCGCTGCATGTAGATCGGGGAAAGGTAGGAACGGGGGCAATTTCCTCCCTTCCGTTGGTGACAGGGAGGAACATCGTTTTTTCCTCCATTTCTCCTCCCTTTCTTTTTTAGAGTGCTGGATACATAATCGATGTGACGACTGTTTTTTGAATCTCAAGCTTCCCGATAAGTAAATACTATAACAATGCCGACCTCTAGCAGTTTAACTATTAACCTGAGACTGGAAAAGAAGAGAAACATCAAAACGTAGAAGGAACAAACAATAGATTGGACGGCGTTTCAATCGTCCTGTCTATTTTATGTTCCTTATGTTTTGATGTTTCTCTCCTTTCTTAATCTCGGGATAATTCAACATGGTCCAATTTGCGTTTGCACTTATTTTTATCTGGTCCGTGATCGTTGAGCATAGTAAATACCGAATAAGAAACAAAAAAAGCCACCTTGTAAATGGTTGTGAGCTAATTTTGGCGATATCATCCAGTGAGTGACTGTTTGCAGGTAGACGCGGAAGGGAGCGCCATGTTTTTTTGTTTGTTTTTTACGTGCACATCAAAGCCTTAGCAGACTCTCCGTGTTCTTAACGCTCTTTATCGTAGTAAACCTAATTGAGTGGAAAACTTCGGAGGGAATTCAAAACTGGCGTCGCCGTCCTGAATGCTCACATGTCTTCGCGTCGAGAAAACTCATTCACGTGTTCCCGTAATCGATATCAGTCGTTCTTGGTCTTATTAGGTGTAAAAGAAAAAACCGTATGTACGAGATTTATATGGCCATGCATCACAGAGGTCATTGTTGACAGTTAGATCATCGCCAGAGCTTCCACATCTTTACTTTAATTGAAAACGCTATTATTTACCGGGACTATATCGTCTCTCGTAAAACATTTCGTCTCCAGCACTCTGAAAAAAAGAAAAGTGTGCGTACCTGAGCTTGTGTTTTTGCGGATGGGCAGTCGATAAAAGCGTCGCAGGGAGATCGCAGCAAAAGGGAATGCTTTCATTTCCTTTCATTCCGACCAACATGGGCGCACCTGCGCAGATGTGGGGATCGCCACGTTCACACCGCATTAAGCGAACAAATTGTGTAGCCCCCTCGTCCCCTTTGGCCAGTGAAACATAATGAGGCAAATGCGTGCCCGAGCCAACGCAGAAAGGATCCATAGCACGGTGACGTTGATTACAAAATGTGTCCATCCGGACACCGGCGGGTCGCAACTGGTAATTACCGCGTGTCCAGCTGCCCGCACCAGATCGATGGCACTGACCGTGTGTGTACGCAACCACAAAGCGCCCAGTTTAATCCTCGACGACGCCGGGGCGACCGGGACCTTCGATCCATTTGGGGTGATTGTAATCCGGCGCCAAACACGCTGGCTGCGAGAGTCTCCCCCCAAAAAATCAAGAGGGGTCGTTTGGCGTGCCCACAGACGACAACTGCGGATAATTACACGCGGGGACCGGGTGGCATCATCGACCGCGAGTGCACGCTTCGGCAAGAGCGCCATTCCGGCGCACGCGGCTCCAGGTGAAGAGGGCCGTCGTCGACGGACGCTCGGTCGAAACGAGTGTATCGGTTCATCTGCCCGCCCCTCTGACCGCTTCCTCCGCCGCGCAAATCCAGCGGTGCGTCGGAACTGATGGCCCGCGGTCCAAGGTGCACGCACGGCCCAAGGCCGCAGCTGCAGCCATCTCTGACCTCTGGCGGCGTGCCGTGCGGCTGATCGCCGAAGAGGGATCCAATTGCTACAAAATCGTGCGCGTCGGTATCCGGAATGCGCGAGCTTGCTCTTCGGCTCAACTGGGACATGTGCAAACACACTGCGCTGGACGTGGCATAATTCTTTTTTTTAACAAAATAATTACAAACTAAACTTATTTATTTTTGGGGGGCAAGAACTGGAGACAAGCTTTCTTTGTAGGGACAGAACGAGCGGGTTGGTAGGGATAATTAAACTTGAGGAAGAAAACGAGAAGGGACGGACAAACACAAACTTCCAGTTTGTGTTTGTCCGTCCCTTCTCGTTTTCTTCCTCAAGTTTAAGCTTTCTTTCTTTTATTTTTCTTTTCTTGAACAGATGTAGGCGTTTACTGTTACTTTTGTGAGCAACTTATGAAAGTAAAAACGCAGAAGCTGCAGCAAGCTCCGACCTGCTGTTCTGGGATGTGTTTCGGGGAGGAATGGGCGCGCCGTCAGTGATCGGCGGAACCAGCGTGTCTTCCTTCCCGACTCAAGCATTCACACGAACGGCGGGGAGCCGAGAGGAATGTCAGTGTTATCTGACGTATCTAGCGGTCGCACTCTCGACAACGGGGCCATTGTGCGCGCTGCCGATAGTAGAGATATGGAGACGCCCATGGAACGGCGTTACGCGATTCTGGCAGCAGCGCTGTTAGATGCAGACGACGACGAACTGCTTCCTGCTGAAAAACAAGATGCTTCTCGAATGGGGGAATGCAACGCAAAAGATGTAGAATAAAAAACAAACAAAAAAACGTTGTATGAGTAGCGGCTTGAGGACGGCAATAATGAATATCGAAGATTCCTTCGGGTTCCTCCGGCGACACGCGCAAAAGTGAAATCGACAACATGTTAGGCGATCCCGATGCTACCGCCTTCATCTAGCTGAGCAAAATTTGTAAAGTGGCCGGACAAGCGAATGAAAGACTATGGTCCCTCCTAGAAAGACCGGCTAGTCTCCCGTTCGAACGCCCCTCTCCACGCAGCGAGATGGCAGCACCGTGGATGAAATTGCAGAGGGCGCTGCGCGCAATCGGCGTGCTGCTGTAGCTGGTACCTTCCTCACTCACTACCTTCTTCAGTTTCAACAACCTTAATGAGAAAAGAATTCTCGACTTATCTGCCTTCTTGGCAAGGACAGATTTACCTTTGTCAGGCTGTGAGGTGCGTGTAGTGGCGATAGCAATAAGCATACTCAAGTTCTTCGTCCTCCGACTTTGCCGCCTTTACACCGAAGCAATGAACAACGGGAGGGCAGCAAGGCGAGAACGGCTAAGGCTTCTGAACGCCAGGAGGCGTAATTCATCTGCAAAGTGCTCATTTGCTCGTGTTTGTCGCATTCTCTCCAGATTTCTTTTGTGACTTGGTAACTGACAAGTTCTAGCACGCCGATTGCTCGCAGCGCCGCCAAGCGCTTTCATTGCGCAGCAGTCGCGGACAGGGGCAGTGGGCGGAAGACGAGCGAGTCTTTCCAGAGACCATAAAACTACCGCCAATTTCACAAAGATTTCACGCTAAAGCGGGGAGCGTTTGTACAGCCTGAGCAAAAGCTCCCCTATCTCCCTCAGATGTCTACGTCAACGCTGCTCCGCGCAAAAGCGTGACGTTGTTACCACGTGGGGCACATCCCGGGAAGCAAAGGGAGGGATTTCTCCAATGTGTGAATACTCCTTAAGAGGATTACAAAAGAACATTGAACGTCAAATCTTGGCTATAATTTATAAGAACTCACCCTCGCAGATCACGCACGAACAAACCCACGCAGGCACCAGTTTAGCACGAAACATTTCTGCCTTCATAATTCTTTGCCGGTGTTTTGAAGGTTTTGCGTTGGCACTGCTGTGTTGTCCACGGGCGAAGGAGCTTCTTGAGATAAAAGGGACTCGTGTCCCACCTCCAAATATTATCACCACGATATATCTTTGAGTGTTGGTCCCCGCACGCTCAAAATCATTTTCATTTTTGTTTCCAAAATCATGGATTATCGGTTCTCTTTGGCATCATAATTTACAAATGTTCGCGGTAAAATAAATTATCGAGTCCCGCGGTCTCTCTCATAGGCGGTGAAATCGCAGCCCTCCAGGCCAAGACTGGAACAAGCGGTGGGTCATCGCCTCGTTGTCAAGAAAGGGATGACACTTCTCTGGAGGATCTGCTTCTACAAACAACCAGATTACTATGATAGTCTGAGCCTATTGTCAGTTTAAACACTTATCAATGACTTTAATGACAACACCATTATGGGAGATATTGCTTACATTGATTACGACTTGTTGAGCACCGTCGCCAGCAAACCGCTGGGGTTCTAGTCCCAGAGACTTCTAGAACAAAAGCTCTTCGCATACTAGCTGCAGAATCAGCTTCATTCACCGGTCCACCACTCAGAAAAGGGGCAAGGGGTTGTTGTTGCCAGTGCAGACGGAGTGTGGGAACTCCTTCCTCCGGGACGCGCTCTATGAAATTCAGATATAAACAGCCTCATCATACTTGCTAGTACACTGGGGCTCTGCTGTTAGAGTACCTGAAATCACAGAGCGTAATTGCATGCAGCTCGGCGTCAGTACCAGAGGAACAGACAACTTGGTGACTACGCAAGACCGACGCCTGAGTTCTGCTCTCAGTCGGGCCCAACTTTGAATGACCGTCAAGGGTGGACCTCAGTTTTAGAACAGACTCTGTTCTTGAACACGTAAAGGGCCCCACCTCCATGCTTCGAGTACCAAACTCTCGATCAAGTAGCGATGTACTGCAGAGGCAAAACTAAAAGCCAGAAATTCGGAAGGTCGCATCTTTCTAAAACGTATCTCAGTATACTGCCTGCTGAAAGCTCCCAGAGACAGACAATGAACGTCCCCACCTCACTGATTATGCAAACTGTATGGTGCGCCTCGCTGCCTATTTACGCGTAAAGACATTTCTGCGCGGTCTCAAACAATGTAAAAACAGTGAGTGCGCAGGCAAGCTGGTGGAAGTTGATCATGATGTAGAATACCCGAGACTCTGGTAAGAGCTGGGAAACTTGGTCGAAAAAAAATGACAGGGGAAAAGAACGTCATATATGATGCGTTCAGGCTTCTTTCCTGGAAAAAATTTATTAAAGTATTACGGATGTCGATTCTTCTGTTTCCTTTCTTATATATATTGATACGAAATCTAGATATCAAACACTCCCACAACAAAATCAATTGTTCCTGCAAAGGGTGATATTCTTTTTTTTCTTTTTTTGCAGGGACGTGACGTTTAGTTTTACGCGCCTTCCAGGCACACTTTCCAATTTTACTTATTTATTTATCTTTATTTCCAACAACGCTGACGCACGAAACAGTGTTTTCGGCCGACTTAGATAATACGTATCCGGCAGATGGGTTCATATTTCTCCGGGTTTTTCTCAGCTGCTGGGGTAGTAAAAAACGCTGGCACTGCTCGGGGCCCGAGATCGTGACCACATTAGTTGGCACAAAAGCCGTCCGAGGTGGCGTTGTTTCTTTCCCCGCCCGTGGCCAGGGGGGACGGGCGTTCCGTATCTGCGGCAGGCATCGTCTTCTCTTTCCTTATTCGCCTTTATCTTTTTGTTTGCATTGTTGGGTGCCGTTACTTCTCCAAGGTTTCTGTTTCTTTCCCAACGTCTATCTGGTGCGCGCTTTTCCCATCGAATGAAAAATTGGGGAAAGCAGAAGAAAAAAGGCGCCGGAGCCTGCCGCGCTCCGCGAGAACGGCAACATTGAGAGCGGCGCCTGGCGCGAGGGCATCGATTTAACGAAGGTCGCGAACCCTCGAGTCAGTTCGCCGTATTTCGGCCACGACTGGCGGCGGTGGACGATGAAAAATGAATCCATAGAAGAAAAAGAAAAATATTTTCAGAAAGTTTCAGACTGTTGTTGCCGCCGTGGCATCTATGCGAACAAAAAGAAAAAAAAAAAAAAATAAGAAAAAAATGTTTGCTTCTTGAAGCCACCATCAGAGGTTATTTGTTTGCTTGCTTTGTTAGTTTTTAGGTCGCTTAGGAAAAGTAGTGAAGAAAAAATATATTGGACGAAAGCTCCGAGAACGTACGAGGGCCTCTTTGTCTTGGCAAGAGAGGACGTTTCGCAACGCTTCCGGGCGCTGCTCGGGATCACCTGGACCAATTAGCGATGCCGCAAGAGGCGGCTTTCTACAGCCGCAGACATCGACGACGCTCTCTAATGGCAGATGGCCCGCCAACCGATACTCTCTTCTTGATTGGCGCTAATGTTTCTTTTTTTTTTTTTGTTTCTTCTCTTTCTTTTCTTTTTTTGTTGTTGGCGTCGTTCGATCATCAAAATGGCCGACAGCCTGCATGGTCTGGAATCTATATGATCTTTTCTTTCATTTTTAGCAGAGGTATGCTGGATGTGGATTAAAGAAGAGTTGGGTGAAGTCGAGCAACAAACGACAAAAGTGCGGGGGAACTGGGCCTGTTGCAACATAACTCAGACTCGAAAGCGGCGAGCACAAAGGCTCAAGAGCACAAAGTGCGGCACTATTGCTGGGTTTTGATAATGTTATTTCAATTAAAGCTTTCACGTTTCGAAATCGGGGCTGTCCCTCGCAACACAAAGAATATTCCCTTCCATCTCAAGCGCATCTCTGGGATATTATTAAAACGAGGCACGTCGCACTCTAAATTGATTTTTTCCTGAATATCGAATATAGTCGGAATCTCGTTCTTTCTAAGACCTTTCAGAGCTTTCAGCACGTCCCCATAACTGTAGCGCGGTGTGGTATGCTAATGTAAAGAAAAAGAAAAAAAACAAGGCATATTCTCGCATTTTTGCTTGAGGGGATTATTAGAGCTCTCGCGAAACATGTCTCTCGTGCCAGCTAGGCACAAGAGAAAATGGTACGTTTCCTCCGAATGCGCCTGACCTGGTAGCTTCTCTGCCGTCACGTTTATTTCATCGCCGTTTTCTTACGGTTTGTGCATGATTGGCTGGCCTTATGACCGATACATAATGGACGCAAAACAAGGCGGGTTTTTTCAGCCGCGCACCAATCACCTAGCTGTGTTTGGAGATTGGGGTTTGTCCTTTGTCCCCCTTGCTCCCCTTTTCCAGGGATTATTATCGTTAATCTAAGTGGACTGTTCGGGGCGGACCTAACAACCCTGTACACAAATCCTGGTACGCTGCATTTTCCCGCGGCCCAAACCCGGCCCTCATGAAGTAAAACCTTGCTTGCCTGCTTACGCGCCTTGAGCATGGGTCACACTGCTTATACATATACTGAATAAAGTATATTCGATTCAATATTCAATTCAATATAGTAGACAATCTCCATACAGATTCGAACGCGAGTGACCGCGAGATCCGTGTTTCGAATGCCGCATGATAATGAGTTCAAAAAGAGAACTTGGCAAGCGGCATTTGAACCACAGTTATTGCGGTGACTTGAGTTTGCAGACTGTTTTTTGTATGATGTATGAGCGATGGGACCCCGGCTTTACGGCCCTGGGTACGTCGCGCGTGCAAACTGGTGCCGTGGTCCGTGAACGTTTCACCGCCCCGTCCTTCAGTTTGAACACGACAGCGAGCCATGGCGACCCGTGTTGAGTCGGACAGCGGGAAGCGATGCGACGTCACCTCCTCTCCACGCCGCTCGTGACCATCGCTACCTTGATGGGTAGCATCCAGTGGTTTCGCCATGGAACCCATCACCGTGACAGTGTGTGACTTGCCATGATGCGCCGTGGCGAGGAGCCAAGTTTTGCCGACTTTTTTGACGAAGCGGTGAAACGTTCGCGGACCACGGCGCCAGTTTGCATTCCCCCTTTACTGCCACTCTTATCCCAAAGAACGAGCGGCAAAATGTCACGGTCGTCTCCTGCTTTCGAAAGAGCGGGACGTTCAAATAGTCCAATGAAGGCCCATGATTTGCTCCATGGTTCTACTCCGTGCATGCGGAAGTCCCAATATGCGCCGGGGCGACTGGCGATGGATACCGTTCGGTCGCGGAGCCCGGAAGAATGAGACACGTCCAATTTGCACGCGCGGATCGTTGGCGGCAGAGGCGCACGCCGGGACCCGCGTCTGACGATTAGCGGGGCTCCAATTAAGTTCGAAAGAACCGCCGAGAACTGAGCGACACCAAAGTAGAGGGCAAAATAAAATAGGAGCGAAGCGTTCTCCCAGGTGCATCTGGTACAGTGTCGCCTGGGTTCGCGGGCAGCGGCGGGAGGTGCCTTAATTAAAAGCCCCGTTCGCTCGCTGTATGCAAAACAGCCCGAGGGAAGCACAGGCTCTCCCGGCTCCCCCATCCAGATTTGTGCCCGGTCTGTCAGCAGAGCCGCGCCGCCGCGTTCCCTGCCTCTTCAAACGAGTCTCTTTGCAGGGTGAATCAAAGGGTCTGCTTTCGGTGCTTTTGTTGGCTGCCGCCCTTAGCTGCTAGGCCGGTTTGTGGCCGCCGACGCAGTATCACTCGAAACTCGTATCAACTTCTCGGATTAGGGAGTGTCACGGCAGACCCGTTTTAATGGTGCACCGAACCTGGGGCAGATACAAGTACTTGGTAGTAGGTTTCGCTCCCTGTTAAATGAAATGCTGGGGGGATTGGAGGGGAGAATTTGAGTGACTGACTTTTTTGTGTACGCATTCTGACTCCATGAGGACCTGCTGCTGGGATTATCGTTAGTCATGCTGCTTAAGTGTGGCATCGAAACTCGCGTCTCCACAACCGTGCATCCTGTCACGTTACGAACGGTAGCGGGTTTTGTGACATAAAGGAACCCGAAAAGAAACAATTACGCCTAATTTTAGGCGTGTCATTTAAATTCCAACTTGAAAAAGGGGAGTAATTTCTCGCAAAACCGCCCCCACGGGGATTCGGATTCAGCTAATCATATTTTTTATTTTGTCACCGGCTCACGGCTTACCAGCTTACGACACTCAGTAACCTAAAGGTGCCCCGAGGAGGTTTCTGAGATCGCCTAAACACGGCGATAACCCACTCTGCTGGCTTTAAGCATTTTAGAAATCCCTAAATCATGTCGATACGCGGCTGATTTCCTTATTACAGCGGAGCTGTTGGGGACTAGTTTCCCAGTATCGTGTGCGTCAGCAAACAATTGATGACACGCAACTCTGGGCAGCTACCGCCATCTATGAGCGACTGCGGCAACCAGACAACCAGCTTACCGGTTGTCTGGTTGCCGCCGTCGCTTATAGATGGCGCAACCTTTCCAACCTTTCCACTCTGGCTTGCCGACCTGCGGCCGGCCATTACTTCCACCCCGCCATAGTACAGCTTCGCTAGTCTTCCTTGTTCACCAGAGTGGAAAGGCTGTTTAAAAAAAACCAATCCAAGATCGCAAAAACACCGATTTCGTCCCCGGCGATCGGAGGAGCATGTTCCGAAACCAGGACCACTGTCAGTGAATAACAAGTGAAGGATCCTCGCACCTCCGACCGGTGGAATCGCGGAGTGATATCTCGAATGTATGCGGCTCGTTGTCCTTACAGCCCGGGCTACGATTCAACCCAACAATCGCGCGCTTCAGCAAAAAAAAAAAAAAAAAATTTGCAATTTATTTTAATTGTTTTTTTTTTATTTGCAAAATTAACTCCGGTTAAATTTAGAATTAATGAAGAATGAAAACGCTGTTCTTGAGACGAATATTGCAGTATTATGTCGAAAAATTATTGCAGAAATACACATTTTCTAATACCAGTGTTCGCAATCTCAACGAAATGTCGCGTTTTCATTGGTCACATGCCGTCCTGGCTGCCGGCACAAGGCTCCCCTCATAGCCGGAGGTAATTTTCTTCAATTGCTTTTTTAATAGGAAAATCGGCCTCGCATCGTTAGGATTTATGAATTTCTGGGGTCCCCCAGCTCTGTCCCCAGCTCGTGGCACTCTGTAACTTAACGAGGCCTTTCTGGAAAATTTTACCGCTATAGCTGTTACGGGCTATTCCCACCACAGGAAATGACGTCCGTTGTCGTGGTAGCTGTAGCCAACGTTATTCGATTAGCTCAGTTTCGAAACTGGTCATAGACGCTGCTTGCCACCGAGCAGTACCCCCCTCGCTCACTACGACTCGCGCCCAGTCGTTCGACGTGCCGGACGGCTCCGATGGTAAATGTAGTGTATTCAATGGAAGACGTACGTTTCGAAGCACGACGTCTAGATGACTTTCCACCGTACATTCTATGGAAACACAGTTATGAAACGAAAATCTAGATGGCGCTTCAAACGACGGGAGGCGGACGGAAGTGAGTGAGGAGGGGCACACCCTTCCCCGGTGAGTTCCACAACTGGCCTAATCTTGTAACATTGGTTATAGCTGTAGTTGTCGTAGTAGGGTGTAGGGAGTCCGTAGCCGATATCGTCAAATGCTTCAAAAAGATCGGCCGCCGCCGCCGTGTTTTTAGCATTCTATCCTGGGTACGCCAAAAATGAGGGGCCCGCGTTACCACGGAGCTATACGCCACAGCTTTTACAATCTGCTTCATTGTATAAACACAGCGCGCACGCGTCAAGTGTAGCGCAAGCTAGTTAATCATAGTTGGAATGACGTCGCGATAAAAAGGCTTTATTTTTATACCATTCTTAATTAATTCGAAATTTAATCGGAGTTTATTGTGAATAAAGGTATCCATCCAGCTTTGCATCGCGCCACCTGTCATGTCCTATCACGTCACCTTTGATGTCACATCCCAGCATTTGACCCACCTAAAAGACAAGGCCTTTCCCCCCTCCCCCCACACGTCATCGCTTGTGGATCCAGGCAGTGACAAGTTAGCTCGCGTGAGCGACGCCTCCAGGGGCCTCCTGCGTTCCCCAGGGGGTGCTGCGAAAAGGGAATTGTTAGGCCTTGTTTTGGGTAGTACAAACTTTAGCGTCTGAAACTGTCACGCATGCAGAAGCGTGCCAGCTCTGGTGCCGAGCGCGAGATCACGATGAAAATACAAAGAAACAACAAAAATTCGAACGCCGTCAAAGCTAAGACGCTAAGCGCGTGAGCCAAGAACAGCCGTTCCGCGCGTTCCACAGTAGACATGACAAAGAAAAAGAAAAATTAAAGCGTCGCTTCACAGGTGTTTTAACGTCACCACCCAGAGATAAGAGACGCGTACCCTAGTGGTGGTGCCATGAACCATGGTTCCAAAAGTGTTTTTTCGTTCTTCAGGACCAGACAGAATTAAAAAAGCTCAACCAACGTGCCATAAGTAGTGCGAGGCTCAATCAAGTGAGCTTGTACTACCCAAAATGAGGGCGCTACAGTTTGTTCAAAGCTTCAGCGCAGGAGGCCTAGAGCGTCTCGCAGCGTCTCACAGCGAGCGCGACGCTAGCACGTGGCGATGCCAAGACGGACGCGTCTACCGCTTTGCGGCGACTCTCATTGAGCCTCGGCGTGTTTGCCGCGTGGAGTGGGTCGGGGCCCCACTAACGATGACGTCATCGAGAGACTAAGCCGTCAAGACTCCACGGCGCGTGAACGGGACACCCATGGCCAGCGACTTCGCCATAACGTCTATCGCTGTGACTGTACTGCTCGCTCACACAAAACTGCCGTCTTTTTTTTTAAGGATATTTATTTTTAGAGGCAATTTATATTCTTATATCTTATTTCGCTTAAGAAACGAAGGAAAAAGAAGTACGGAGGGCGTGCAGGTCCAGAGGCCAGGGTCCATGCCACCAGGTGTGCCCAACGAACCCGCCCGCCAAATAATAATAAGAACGGAAGCACAAACAACATACAACAATAGCAAACAACAAACAAACAAAAAACCACAAAGACAAAACAACACATATGTTGTATTTGAAAGCGATATTCCGACTGTTTTGTAAACTTTTAATTGTGAAAGCCCGAGATCGATCAGAGTGAGTTGCCTGTAATGCGTTCCTCGGTCTCGGGTTTTCACGATGTTGGAAGGTCACCAACTCTCTTGTATATAGTTTGTTATTTGTAACTTTAATATGTGTTGTAAAAAGCACGCTTAAGCGAAGAAAAAAAAACGCCCAATTTGTTTTGAATTGAGTTGCAATATCTCCATACGGCTCATTATTTGCACGGTCGCCACTTGGGCGGCTTTAAAGCTATGCTTTGATATAAAAAAATATTTCTCTCTCTCTCTCCCTCCTATTTGAGTGGAGCGAGAGCGATTGCTTTCTTGTTGATATACAGAATTTCACAAGGATCCCTTCCTAACTCCCCTCCACTCTAAACCCAGAAAAGCAAATACTAACAAACACATACAGCATAAAAACAGCTCAAACCTGGATGATACAACTTAATTAAAGGGGGCTCGCGATACACCCGAACGCGATATTTTTACGCACCTTTCCAGAAAGCTTATACTACTCCTCACTCAAGGTATTAATCGAGAACAAAACAAAGGCAGCGAACCGCACGTTTATAACAAATAGCTACCAAATTGAAAAACCGCAGGAACTCGCGCGCCGGCGGCTTGCACCACGGGTTATTAACGAGCCACAGCGGCAGATGGAGCGGCGCCAAGAGAGAGAGTTTTCGGCGACCCAACATCTGGGGCGTGCGATGCTCCTTCCAGAGGCCGCACGGTTCGGCTGGGCACGCGGTAAAGGCGAAGGTTTCACGTGGTGTGCGTGAAGGGCGAGAGCGCGAATACGCGAATTTCGTAAGGAGCCTTGGGAACCTCACGATCGCGCCTCGGGAGCGCCGTGCCATTACAGCCTACCGCGCGAGCCGCTGCCAATCCAAAAACCGTGACCTTGAAACCGAGGTGGCGCCCAACGGGGGGCATTTTCGGAGAACGCTTTGCAAGAATGCCACCGCTCAGCTCGGATGCCTGTAGCACTTTTTCCGCATTCGCTATTTCGGTTTCCCTTCAGAAACCGCGAAAAGGCCCGTGCGAGTCGACTTCAATCGAGCTTAAAAACGACTCCCGTTTTTACGCTTTTGTTTATGAGATTTCTTGCCCTGCTTCGAGAGAATATGTCTGGGTGAACCGCATATGTTTATATGCAATTCATGTTTATGTTTGTTGTTTTCATGCTCGTGATAATCAATCTGACCTTCGGGTTGAGGAACACTGTAAGCGTTTGGCCATTCGTTTCTCAATTGACGCTTTCGAAATAAACAATTTATTTCAAGCCTTAATTTATTTTTGTTGTGTCTTTGTTGTACTCTCACGTGTGCGTGTAATCGTGGTGGCTCCTGTAGTATGTGGCGATATCGGGTCAGCTTGCACGCGTTTCTGAAAGTTTAAACCTCGTCTTCTTTATTTCCAAATGGTCGCGATATATTTGTCCCACAACTGCAAAACTTCAAGGTGCGCTATGACGCGATGTAGCGAATCTAACTGCAACGCTCATGAACAGTTCTTTTTTTAGCTAACAAAAAAAAGGGGGGGGGGTAATTAGTGGGAAACATTGAGATCCACACGTTTATCACATCACTTCAATGCCTGCAACGCTTTCAGAGTTTATTCCGTACAGCGATGCTCACCCTTCACGAAACACAATTTTTTTTCTTTTTTTTTTTCCTTTTTTTAGCAGCTTAGCCAATAAGGAGGGCAATCAGTATCGTGGTGCAGCAGTCGTTCAGTGTCAGTGTCAAAAAGTTAAAACACATTATGCTCACTGAGATTACATTAGCTATGGTAGCATAACACCGATCACCCTTCTGATTGATCGATCTCATTAAAGGAATGCGAATGATTGGTGTTTCGATTTTAACGGGCAATACGCAGGAAAAAGAACTTTTAAAAGTGTTTTTGTACCTGAACAGAATATCTGAATGTGCAGTTGAATCGGATAAAACTATCAAACTAAGCCGGGAGGCTCTGGCGATGACGCTGCTGCCAAATTGGTCGCTTGTCCTCGACCGGGACGTGACGAAGGCCCCCAGGGGACATGGCCTGGGATGGACGGGGGCTCCTCGAACTGAATGAAGACCATCGCGGAAGCCGACGCGGCAGGGTATACAACGGCGGAGGTTTGGTTGCATCACGTCCTCGTGCAACGGCCTCCGCGCGCTTGGCGGCGTGACACCGTTGCGTCGAAGGGAGCTTTCGTTGGCCCCTTCCGATTAGTCACGACGCACCCGCGCGATCGCTGGTCGGAATGCGTGCCGAAGACGCGAGCGCTTCCTTGTCCCGCAAACGGATATTCGGGTCGCCGATGAATGACGCCAGTTGCGAGTTTTAATTTGTCCCCCGCGGAGTGTGGCAACTTCGTATAAATGTGTGATGCTGTTCGCATAAGAGTGACTCGCAGCTTCGGAAGTTCTCCGAGTGCAGATTGTACCACGATGCAGTTCAAACACCGATAATTATTCTTTCAATTAGGTTAACCATTCAGAGGGGTCTTCCGCAGAATGTACCAATGGTCCTGCGGTATCAATGGAGAGAATGCGTTCCTTACTTTCCCCACTAGAACCGCTTGGCTATTAGAGCGTGATACCAATCGACTTTGTCATTGGTTTAACCGATAAACTCAGTTATGGAGGTTGATACATCGGGACGTTAGTCCGTGTGGCGTATCCGCTGTAAATTGGTAGTTAAGTCAGTGCAGTGCGACCGCAAGCGTGTATTTCTATGGAGGACGGCAGCGCGCCTAGATAATGCACGTCCAGATGAAAGTGGACAGAGGAAATGATTAAGGGAACCCCCGTAATCGGTGTCTTGAAATGCATTGCGGGCAATAAACATTCAGGAACTTCTAAGAGTGCGAGACTGCTGGCGCTTTTGACATTTAAATAAGCAGCACGTCGATCAGAGCCCGACAGCCGCGAAAAAGCATGCGCGCAATGTCCCAAAGCCCTTTCTAATACTAGTTTTATTCAGCACGACACATTTTGTGATGCTCCAGCCAAGGGCTGCTGAACCAGAAACCGTACTCCAAAAAGAACCCAAATGATGATAGCAGGAAGTCGCGCGTATAGCCTCCGAGATGCGACGAGCTCCCGGGCTCAACCCGGCCCCCGTTCCAAGGCGCACGGAAGTGCACGCAGCGACCCGGCCGCAGCCAAGTGCGTGCCGATTGCCTCCGGGCCCACACCCGTCCAGGCACGATCCCCATTCCGCATCAGGCTCACTTTGCGAGGCCCGCCGGCAACTCGCATCCGCGTCCATCTGCATAAGCGCGCCAAATCTGCGCGCGCGTCGCTCGCGCCCGCACAAAACATACGCGGATCCGAAGGAAAGAAAAAAAAGCGCGCGCAATCGAGCGAGCATTCTCAGGAGAATCCCGCGCCAAAAAGAACGAGTCGCGGATTTCACGCGCATGCACGTTCCGCGATATTGGCCATGCACTCACGAAGCCCGCGCATCTCCGTGATACTTGGGCACGAGACGTGTATCGCTCGTGACCCGAGGCTAAGCGGAGGCTTGCTGGGTGTCGTTGTGCGGAGAAGCGGCCTGCGTTCTCCTCCGAGAGAGCTGTTTTCCGTGACGCGCTCACGCCGTCAACTTTGGGCCGAGTCGGTTTCTCGAACCCCGCGGGAAGGCGTCGGACAAAGCGCACGGTTCTGGTGGCCCAGAGACCACTTGGCCTCGCCGGGGTTCAGGGCGCTCCAAACAAAGCGCAGGAGGAAAGCTCGTGGCGTATTATAACTTATAAGTAACAACCGTGGGCACCATTCGACTCTGATAATGAACGAATATTTTATGCAGAGTTGAGTTACAAGAGTGGTACTAGCTCGGCATTGTTGACGAGATGTTCTGGTGGCGCCACCTCGCGGGCGCCCTCCTGTGACGGAGCTGGTAGGATGCGAGCAGACGAAGCGCTGTGTCAAAGCACGGAGTGGCTATGTTAGTTGGCATCTATGCCGATTAAAATCGGTTTATTCGTTAAAAAAAACGTGTATGACGTTTTGTGAATGGTCCAAATAATGAATAACAGCACCTCGAAGTTGCATTTTATATTAAAAAATCTTTAAAATGCTCAAAAAACAAGCATCACTCGCATTACAGCCTGCGCGCCTTGCGTCAGGGCTATTCACAGCCTCTGGGATTCTTGTTTTTTCGGATCTGTGGAGGCTGCTGCATAAAAAGGTTTCGCGCGGACCAGAGTAAATGACGTGCTGTCTTCTTAGCTGTGCGCGCGCGCACAGTTGTGTTACAAAGCGACGCACACTTGTTTTAGCTACATTGAGCTTGCCAATACCGACGCTTCAATCCAAGTGTGAATCGGCAGTTGCTGACAAGCAAATGCTCGTCAGTAACTGCCGCTTATCTCCTCCCGTATCGAACACGCAGCAAAGAAGTTTGTCGCACCGCGACTTCTGCTCTAAGAAAAGCTCAAATGTTCATAAATTCTTAGATTGTCAGACATGGCCCGGCAATTCAGGCGATTGATTAATTTATTCTATCCCATTTTTTACAAAGAATTCTTTACAAATTTAAAATCCGTCGCTGAGAAGCGCATCACGCATTATGCGCATCTGGGTCCGCAACATTAAACATACAAACGGTAGCAATTCATAGCAGGTGTATACCTAATTTTTTGGGACGCTCAAATGTCACCGACTTACTAGATTTAAGACTTTGATCGCAAGGGGTCTCGCACGTTTCGCGTCGACCGGATGTATAAACGGGGATTTAATTGAAACGACTCCGGAAGCCAGCCACCGCTTCCTCCCGCCAGTTATTTTGAGGAAATGTTTGTTTACTGTTTACAAAATTCAAAGAGGAATAACACGGACGAAAACGAAGAGAGAACTGCACAGGACGGGGCTACACCATGATGCAAAATCAACTAGGCAAACTAGCCATCCTTGTAGAGAAATAGTTACTGCGCATGATTGTGCTAAGCACCAGGAAGATGCATGTTCTTTCTACCGATGGTGCTCTGACACGACCTTCTTTTAAACCCGTCCAAAACCAAGGTCACAATGAAAGACTTTCGGAGCCATGGTTGATTCTGGCTTGCGTTTCTGTGATCACGTTGGTAAGCTGGTTAACTCGAGACTGCGAATGTTGGGTTTCGCCTCTCGCTTAACCAGGGAATTAGAAAACCTGACTGCTTTTATTACGTTGTACTGTTCGTTATCCTGGTCACAGTTAGAATATGCCTCAGTTGTTTGGAAGGAAATCTCTAAAACTCACTCTTTGCAAATCGAACGAGTGCAAAAAGAATTTGTTGCTTCACTGTTTCACATATGAGGCTGCGTTTTCGGATCTGTGGAGGCTCGTCTGCTGCTCTGAAACAGACTTGCGCTCGTTACTTGAAAAATGTAATGGATCACAATTACAGATTACCGAGCCTCAAATGTAATGAATTACCGTTACAAATTACTTTCGCTGAAAAGTAACGGATTACTTTACTCGTTACGTTACAAATTACTTTCACGTTACTTTTTCCGTACACTTTTTCAGAATACAATAGAAACAATTTTGATATTTAAAAAAAAAGTGCTTCAACATTACTTTTCATTTCTCATATGCCCGTGTTATGTTCGTCCTTTAAAAATAAAATATTGTATTTAAGAAAAAGAGTGTAGGTGCACTCCGTTAACCTGCAAGCTGACAAGGCACTGAAAGCTGCAACCACACCAGCCATCCCGCTAGCTTACGGCCTCCGAAAATGATCCCTGGAATTGTGCAGACAAAGCTAGCGGTGCGCATGCTTAGTAGTGGCGTCTACCTCCGCGACGAGATTCGGAGCTTAAAAAGCGATCTCCAAAAGCTCCTTCTGGACTCTGCTGTTTCGCCTGTTATTCATAAGAAAAGAAAAACTTAGTTCTACCATTACATTGTATAGCCAATGCAGAATGCAGGTGATCCAGCTTACCTTGATGTGTTTCTGTAGATTAGAGTTTGTTATTCTTGCTGATGACAAGGTGTGTTTTTTCTGCCAAGCTAAGTATGCACTGAAACTTTAGTTTCTATTCTCCTTAATGCCCTGAATTTTTAACGTCCCATTAAGAGATGGCCATGGAGACGACGGACACTCCATGACCAAAAACTCGAACAGTCTGAGAAAAAGTCGCGGTTACGGGTTATCGATCGTTCATCAGTTCTCACTTTCATACCAATATTCGCAGAGGCCAGGGGAGGGGAGGACACAGAGAGCGAGAGAAGCGGTTGCCATCGGCCTCACAAAACAATAGAGGATCACACCACTTTTACGCGTTCCGTCTCTCTCTCTCTCTCTCTCTCTCTGTCAGCACTCCTTAGATTGTCTAAACCCCCTTCTCCCCTCTTTATGTTGACAGTTGACTGTAAAGTGAGGAGTGGACTCGACCACCATGCCCAGACAAGTAAACCAAAAGAAGTATCGTCCGTACCCTCGAAGACGATGCTCTTAGCCTCGCGCCGAGCGCTTTTCAGCCGTGCCTCAAGAGCTTGCTAGAATACAGTAGCGCACATCAAAGACAAAGATAATTCGACCCCCTCGCGCGAGGCTACATCGTCTGTTACGCGAGTCGCGAACCCGCGAATCGAGGGGGTACGGACCCGCGTTTGATGTCTGTGCAGGTGGCGGGAGACGTCGAAGAAGTTGGAAAGGGTGAAACGGTGTAAAAGATAAAAGCAAATAAACGCGAAAAGCTTTCTCCTGCCCGGGAGAAGAAGAAAAACACGATGGAAGGCGACGGACAGCCTACTCGGCGTTGTCTTACTAGATCTTTGACTTTCGTTATTTGTACACGCCTTGCCAATTTTTCTATTGGTTCTAGTGACTGGTTATACAAAAAATTGTGTTTTCTTTTCGGCTATTCTTCCTTTCCTGATGCTTTCTATTTTGTTGAACTTGCTCTCTGTATGCTGCTGAATGTTCTGCTTGTATTGCTCCAGTTACTGTGTTATGCTCATATTTTAAAAAGTAACGAGTAACTAAAGTAATCCGTTACCAATATTTTGTAAGGAAATTACATTACAAATTACTTCCGGAAAAACGTAACGTGGAAATTACAAAATTACTGGAAAAATTAACGGATTACATGTAATCCGTTACTTGTAACTGATTACTTCCCAAGTCTGCTCTGAAAGAACATTGGATGTCACGCCGTGGGAAGTTCGGCTCCCTACCTATACTCCATTTCTCCTTACATCCGGACACAGCAGACGCTACGAGCTATCCTAGCCAATCTCGCCCTGTAGATGCAGCCCGTGATACGCTTTCCGCGCTTTGCTGTCCTCCTCCTCCATGATCACGTGACACTTACACAACTTTGGGTTGGCTGCGATGGCTCGTAGCGTCCTCTGCGCTCGGACGTAAGGGGAAGCGGAGCATAATGTCGGTGCTGATTCTCGAATATATCTCAATGATAACCTCACAGATTCCATCAGGAAACTATTCTGGATGGCCCGAACTAGAGGAAAAAAAAAGGACTTTAAGTTTATACAGGTACGACAAAGCAATATTTTCACAGAATAAAGCCAGGGATCCACTACACTTCACATCACTAATACTGAAGCGTTGGAGACAATCGTCTAGACACAAATGGCTAGCTTTTTCCGGCTTAACAAGCTTCAATCTTGCCTAGAAATCTTCACGTCAAGTGCATATTTCTTCACATTATTTTATGTTAATATCCGTAGCATCCGGAAGCGCTGGGACGAATTCCAACTGGCTATTAATTCTGTGCTCCCAATAACTGACGCATTTGTTCTAACAGAAATCAATATTTCTAATGAAAGTACAGACCAATTTTTTTGCCTGGATTCAAAAGCCTTTTTTACACTCGCGACAAGAGATACGGCGGTGGAGTCGCAGTTTCATTTTACACAAGAGTTATTTTTTTCCGGATATACAGGTAGCGTTTCGTTCATCTGAATCAATAGCACTGCCTATACTTACATCGGCCTCTGATCTATACTTGCTGGCTTTTTATCGAACCCCCTCTGAAAAGTTTCCGAATTTTTAGCCGATCTCCGAGAGTCTGTCTACTTTGCCAGATAGAGCAATCTTTTGACTCGCGACAAAAAATACGGCAATGAACTCGCAGTTGTTGTTGTTGTTGTTGTTTTTTAACAAGAGCTATTTTTTTTTTCGATATATGTAGGTAGCGTTTTAATCATCTATATCAATAGCACTGCCTATACTTACATTGGCCTCTGATCTATACTTGCTGGCTTTTTATCGATCCCCCTCTAAAAAGTTTCCGAACGTTTAGCCGATCTCCAGAGTGTCTGTCTGCTTTGCAAGATAGAGCCGTCTTTTGTGTAGCAGGAAGAGATTTTAACATTTATTTATTTAGTTATTTATTTATTTATTTATTTCAAATACCCTCAAGGTAGTAATACATTGAAGAGGGGAGTGGACATCAAAATAATAATTACAATGTGCACATGTTAGTTAGAACTCTCTTAAACAAAACAATATCAGTAATGTTAGCTATTGAGGCGGGAAGGTGGTTCCAATCCAATGATGTTTGGGGAATAAAAGAATATTGAAACAACGAAGTTTTAAAATTTGGCACACCGACTTTATGACTATGATCAATGCGAGCAGAGATGTAGAATGGTGGGATAATTAGTTTACGACGAAGGTCAGCATTTTGATGAAATATTTTATGGAAAAGACACAAACGAAAGATTTTACGGCGATGCGTTAGTGATGGCAGGCCTAAAGAGGTTTTCATGCTAGAAACGCTGGCAGTGCGGTGATAGTTCGACATGATAAAACGGGCTGAACGGTTTTGGACAGATTCAATAAGGGAAATTAGTGAAGAGTGTGAGGGGTCCCAGACAGCGGCGGCATATTCTAATTTTGGGCGAATTAGACTTTTGTACATGGTTAGTTTCAGAGAGGACGGAGCGAGAAAGAAATTTCTTTTAAGGTATCCTAACATGCGATTAGCATTGTTAATCACGTATTCAACATGAAGTTTCCAAGAAAGGTTAGACGTTATATGAACACCAAGGTATTTGTAACTTGACACTGATGCGAGAGGCTTACTGTTAAGGTGATAAGTGTGAGGCAGAGATGAACCACGTGATATTCTCATATATTTACATTTGTCAGTGTTTAGTTCCATTAGCCACTGGTTACACCATAATGATATCTGGTTAAGGTCTGATTGTAGAAGTAATGTGTCAGATATGTCAGTTATTTTTCTATATATTACGCAATCGTCAGCAAACAGGCAGATGGAAGAAGAGATGTTCAGTACCAGGTCATTAATGTAAATAAGAAACAGTAGCGGGCCAAGCACGGAGCCCTGTGGAACGCCTGAATTGACTGGAACAGTGCGAGAATTGGTATTATTAGCAGTGACGAATTGTAGGCGGTTAGTTAAAAAGGCGTGGATCCAGTTAAGTATGCGTGAGTCGATGTTAAGTGATTGCAATTTATGAAGTAGTAGCTTATGGGAAACTTTATCAAATGCTTTTGAAAAATCCAGAAAGACACAATCAGTTTCATAATGGTCATCAAGAGAGTGATGGAGATCATATGTGAAGGATATTAGTTGCGTCTCACATGAGAAATGTTTTCTAAAGCCATGTTGTGAAGTAGTAAAGAAGTCATTAGATTCAAGAAAGTTAACCAACTGCGAGTAGATGACGTGTTCAAAAAGTTTGCAAGGTACACTGGTTAAAGAAATCGGGCGATAATTGAGCGGATTATGTTTTACACCCGATTTGTGTAGAGGAACCACCTTCCCAACTAACCAATCGCTCGGGAGTACGCCAAAGTTAAGGGACTGCGTATAAATGCTTGAGAGAATTATAGAACAATACACATTACAATTTTTTAAAAACTTGCTGTTGATTCCATCAATTCCGGCACATGATGAAAGTTTCATATTGTTAATAATTCCAGTCACACCAATATCGTCTACTGTTACAGGGTTCATCGGTAAAAAAGAAGTGGATGACAATGCAGGTATTCGGCTGACATCACAGGCTGAAAATGACATTCTAAAAACATCGTTTAGCACCGTTGCACAATCAGCAAAAGATATGCTTGTACCATCTGAAGACTGAAGACTAATATCAGACTTAAAGTTGGGATTAATGACACTCCAAAATTGTTTAGGATTAGTTGCTAACATGGTAGGCAGAGTGTGATTATAAAAATGTGATTTTGTTTCCTTAAGAGTTGACGCGTAATCCTGCTCAGCTTTGTGGTACGCTGCCCATCGAGCGTCTGTGGACGATCGCTTGGCAGCGCGAAACAGTCTTTTCTTCCTGTTTCGCAGTCGTCTCAGAGTAGCGTTAAACCAAGGTGAGTTAGTGTTGCAACGAATCTTTTTAGAGGGTATGTATTTTTCTGTTAAAAATGCTACAACATTTTTGAACAACACCCAATTCGACTCCACGGAGCGATTTGAAAAATTAGGTAAGTAGTCATCAAGAAACTGGGACAGTTCTGTGTTAATTGACGTAAAGTCAGCTCGGCTATCATCACGAATATGTTTTATGGTTACCTTAGCAGTTACTAATAGAATGCGCAATGAAAAGTGTAGAACTAAATGGTCGCTTAGAGATGGCAGATAGGTTATTGTTGATATGACGTTTGGATGTGTTGTTAGGACGAGATCAAGAATATTTGAGGATTGAGGTATAACTCTAGTAGGCTCTGTGGTCAGTTGAGAAAAGTTGAAGTCAGAACACAGGTCAAGAAACTCGTTAGTTTCAGATGAGAAAGGGTTAGATACGGGGCTTTTATCGAACCAGATAATGTTGGGATAATTAAAATCACCCATTAATAAAATTGGCACTCCTGGATACTGAACGACAATTTGGTTAATACAATTATGCAACAAATTCACAAATAAAGAGCTGCTAGCTGGAGGTCGATAGCACACACCGATAATAGTTTGTTTGTGCTTAATATTTAGGCGAACCCAAACAATCTCAAGTTCGCAGGCTACGATGACAGGGCGAGAAATTATCGAATCGGCAACGGCCAATAAAACACCACCGCCGCTTCTGTCACGTCGGTCGCAGAAATGTGTTGAATCTTTTTTGACAATTAAATAATTCACTATCAGTTACTTTGCTAGAAAGCCACGTTTCAGTTAGAGCGATGACGTCTGCATTGCATGAATCAGCAACTGGGCATAATTCTTCACGTTTACGGATTAGACTACGAGTGTTAGTAAATAAGATTGATATATTTTAAAAAAGGCAAACGCTCTTCGCTACTCCTTGCTGGTTGTTAGGATGACGCAGGAGGAGACGATACAGTTTGAACAGCAGATCGGGATGGCGTAGCAGAAGCATGGCGACTAGGCGAGTCTATTTCGTGAATGCTGTCGTCGATGTCGTTGTAGATAAAGCACTTGTTATCTACAAATAGTTTCTTATAACTTAGCTTGAATGTATTTCCCTGACCTTTTCCATACTCCAGAAGTTTTCGTCGGGCTAAACGCGTCGAAAATCTAAAGTCTTCCGAAACAGACACGGGGCTAGTTTTTAATTTAGACTTAATCTGCAGAATACTTTCTTTGGTTTTAAAGGATTGGAATTTTACTAAAATAGGTCGATTCTTTGCGGTTACAAAAGTCCCCAAACGGTGAGCACGCACAATTTGTTCCCGTGAAATACTAAACGAAGCTGTATCTGAAAGTAGACGAATAACCTTATCTTCTGCCTGGGCCCACGTTTCACCAGCGCAATCGTCCACCCCATGAAACACAAGATTGTCTCTGCGTGTCTGGTCTTCCATTTCGTCTAATCTGGTGCGCAAAAGATTATTCCCCCTTTCAAAGCGCTGAACGGCTTGATAGTTACCGGCCAACTCGCGGTGTAGTTAGTCGATTGATGCAGCCTTCACCTCAATCGTGGAAACCCTTTTACCGATATTTGTAACAGTGGCTTGTAGCTGTTCCTGGTTTTCTTTTAGATCGTTAATCGAGCTCAGTATATTATTTTGCCCTTGCTCAACCCTCTGAGTACGCGCATTCATATCTTGCATTAACCGCATCATTTCATCAAGCTGCTTAGCTAGTTCGGCATTAGTTGGTCCGGGGTTGGTCTCCACATCACCACAAAGCAGCAATAACAATACTCTGAACAACTTCACCAAAGCTTCTGGGCATGGAAGCACTACAGTACAAACGTCATTTGATTTATAATAACAATCGTCATTTTTACCAACCTGCAGGGTAAGAAGAAAGTAGTTGACGATGTGCATCCTTGGCGTGCTTCCATGCCCACTGAAGATCCACGGCGGCGAGGGTGGTCTTGGCGATAGCGATAATGCCGGTGACGATGTTGCTGTCCCGGAATGGCAGATGTGAAGCTGATTGGTCCTACAAAGGAGGAACTGTTCAGAGGCAATTTGGTTATCTCCTATTGGTAGACTACATTAGCTTAAGGTCGCCATTGTCAAATGCCAAAGCAACAGTCATAGCTCAAACACTATCGGATCATTACTTCGTGGCATGCCACATAACATTTTCTGGCGTTACATCGAAAATAATGCACATTAAAGTGTGTCAAGTTGAAATTACTGACCATCAAAAACTTGATAATTATATATCCACCTACGACCGGCTGGCTAGCTTTCAAACACACCTCGTTTGTTCAGTTATTTAGGCAGTTCTACAAGGATTAAAAAATATTATCTTCATAAAACAAAGAAAAACAAAGCTCCCATGGTTTAATAAAGATATACTATATGCCATAACGCCTAAAGAAATTGCTTGGAAAATTGCCGTCGATCACCGCAGAACTCGAACCTTCAATGTAATTTCAGTACTATTTGGAACAGATAAAGCACCCTGATTCGTTCAGTAAAGCGTCTTTACTTTCATAAAACAAATGTTGGAATCTCGAACCAATCCTGCAAAGTCCTCGTCATGGATTAATATATTACGGGGAATTTCTTCGAAACGTCTACAGGGGAATGCTTTCAATGCATGCACCTTTGGACCTGATCAACTTGTTCCGGCTCATGCCTTCAACATTGGTTTCACAACACTTTCAGGCAAAGCCAGACAAAATGACTCATCAGCCTCTCTCCTCCCTAACTCAAATATGGCCTCTGCATTTCATCCACAAATGACCCTTTCTCACCTTGAGACCAAAACTTTAAGTCTGAAACCGAACAAGTCCACAGGATACGATGGGATGCACCTCAGCAATCTTCGTAGAAATTTCAATCGCACAAAAAACACACTCCTTGCTATCTTCAACAAAATATTCGAAACTGGTTCAATTCCCATCGAATTCAAAACCGCCGTTGTTAAACTTCTTTTCAAAGGAGGACAACGACACCGAATAAAAAACTATAGACCAATATCTATTCTGCCATGTATGGTTAAATATTAGAAACATTTATTTATACAACGATAGCTTCCTTTGTGGATAAATGCAACATCATATCTCCTACACAGTACGGATTAATTCTGGGGCGTGGTACACAAGCTTTTCTTGAAGCTCTCTCAGACAACATAAATTTGGATTTCGAGTCTAACTTGTTTACATGTGCGTTTTTTCTCGAAGACTCCATGGCGTTCGACACTGTAAATCATGCAATGTTAATATGAAAGCTCCCAGCCATTGGTTTCCGAGGGATTTTCTTGGCCCCGTTAAAACATTTTCCACAAGATCGAGCACAAATGGTTTCAAGGGAAGGAATTTGTAGCAACAAGGTTTCCTTAAAAGCAGGTGTGCCACAGTGTTTGATTATTTCGCATTTGCTCTTTAATATATACGTCAACGACATGTATATTTCCATCTCAAACTGTGCCATCTATCAATATGCGGATGACACTCTTCTACTGACGAGTCACCTTTCTTTTTCTATAGCGATGCAAATGCTACAGGAATGCTCCCTCGAATTAATGGAATAGTTTGCCAAACGTCTAATCGACATAAACGTTTCAAGAACAAAACTAGTTTCTTTTCACAATCCACTCAAGACTATCGTTTTAGACATTCCTCTTCTGCTTTCCACATCACAATGCATCGCATGCACTGTGCTCCAATTCCTTACTCAAACACTGTAAAATACTTATGCATTATTTTTGACTCAGACCTTTCATGAAACTCACATTTCACAAAACTATGTTCTAGGTTAATTAGTGTTTCCTCTTATTATACAACATCAAGCCCTTCCTGCCATGTCGTATCTAAAATCTCATAACTGACTCGTTGTTTTATAGCATACTCCGCTATGGCTATGGTATAACAGTTTTCGGCAACTGCACGGGTTATGGCACAAAAACGTCAACAATATCTTAAAAGGAACCCTGCGTTATGTTCTTTAAAGCCCTACATCTTGTATCGATTCTTTTGAAGCCCTTTTCATGTCCAATTTTCAGTCTCTTTTCTTTAAAACGATTGTACTAACCCACAACTGGAATGACGAATTTAAAACATTCCGTCCAACATATCACTCCAACTACGACAAGACGCTCGGCTTCTTGTTACCACGTGTTATACACGTTATGGCAAACACATGCGATGTTACTATGTTCCTCAGATTTTCAACTCGCTACCATCCAACTTTTAAAAGCTCACTTCAAAAAAAAAGAAACTGAGGAAAGCTCTACGTCGTAGCTTTTCCTTCCAGTGAACGTCCATTGCTTCATAAAGGCATGTCCTGTTAAAGACAAATTATTTCATCTCGAAGGCATCACTGCGTAACATGATTGACTTCTTGTCAGTACTTTGTGCTTTAAGTGACTGTACAACTGCTAGTATCTTTATATTATGATTCTCTGAGTTACTCGTCAGAAATAATATCTTATTGGTATGAATTTTCGGGCATTTATATACTAACAAGTAAAAACAAATATAACAGTTCTGTTCTCCTATGTGAGGTACATATAGTTTCCTTTCACATAGTTTCCCTATGTAAAGTACATATATTAGTATTATATATCAATTTTTATTGGTGTACAGATTTATATTTACGTCAAATTGGAATAAATAAAGGAAATATTTTGAAAGAGCATGCAGCAGAATGGTTATTGAGTACGTGTTTGAAATGTCACAAGGATTAGTAGATCTATAAAACCAATTATGACGCAATGTTCCTATGACCTAAAGGTGAAGGACGTTTCGGTGCAGGACGTTTCGGTGCACGGACATTTCGGTGTACGGACTTATCGGTGTATAACCTTTGAAATCCTGGTTATCTTTTAATGGTCTCTGAACCTTCGTCGCATATTTGGTTACTTATACTGCTGATACATCTTCCTACAATATTTATGTGACCTCTCGGTACGGATGACTCTCATCACCGCTTCCACAAATAACTATGTTTATTAATCCGATGACTAAGAAATTACCTTCAGCTTACTTCCCCCCCCCCCCTCATCCCCCCTCCCCCCTCGCCACCCTGTTTCCAGCATATATGTGACCACATTTTTACGCCATCGTTTTGCCTTAAAAACTAAAGCGATCCCTATAATAACCCTCAAATTGCATCAATGCCTGTAACTAAGAAAACGCGATGCATTTTTGTAAGATTTATCGATTGTTTAACATCTCATAATGTCCGCCTTCACAACTGTATTCAGATATATTTTTGCGCATTAAAATAACTTCGAATTTAATATCGTTGGTTCAGAGACGCAATTACTGTTATTTTTTGAAGTCTATATATTTCCTATATTCCTATAATGGAGGCAGCTACATGAAGTCAAATCTGCAGTTCCTATAGAAAGATACTGCACCTTTTATGCATCAAAATATTAAAGTTTACAAAGGCCTGCAATGTCTGCTGGAGGTTCAACTATTCATTCCTAAACACATCTCGTATAGCATGGTTTAGAGAAAGCAGAGCCTCAGTTTAGAGAAACGCCGTTTATCGAAAAGGGGGCGCTTTTAAAAAAAGGCTTTCCTACTTCTCGCTTGTATCACCGGGCGCGTGTTAACCCATGTTCCCCGCTGCGCTCCCGCCGCTTCGCGGCGGCAGTGTGCGGCGGCTCATTCCGACGGAGGCATGCGGTCTAGAGAAGCTCGTTTTAGCGAACGCCGTTTTACCGACCCCGGTTTATCAAATGCCTTTATAGAGAACCCAGTTTAGAGAAAATGGCGATGAGACTCCTTTTAGCGAATTCGGCCGCCGCTACGCGGCGTGTACGGGCAGATCAGGTGAGTTAACATTTTTGTAATGAGCCGCCGCAGACTGCCGCCGCGAAGCGGCGGGAGCGCAGTGGGGGGCATGGGTTAACACGCGCGCCAGTGGTACATGCGAGAAGTAGGAAAGACGTTTTCTAAAAAGCGTCCCGTTTTCAATAAACGGCGTTTCTCTAAACTGAGGCTCTGCTTTCTCTAAACCGTGCTTCGATAAAACGTGCCCATTCTCTAAAACGTGCTTCGATGAAATGGCATTCGATCAACCGTAGTAAATCACCGACGGAGACATGCGGTATAGAGAAGCTCGTTTTAGCGAACGCTGTTTTACCGACCCCGGTTTATCGAATGCCTCGAAACGTCCTACACCAAAATGTCCGGATCTCCTATGCAATTCCGATCGCTTGCTTACATTACTGACTGGGATATGATTTTCTTCTTCCTTAGTACCTTAAATCGCGGACAAAAAAATTAACGGACATAAGTTTACCAGACGAAAGCTCACCAAGTGCTACATGAACCCTTACAAAAGCTCACGAACGGAAATATAAATAACATTGTTGAACGCGAACACGGGCTCCGTATTTGGATGTTTGTGCTTTCGGAAACCAGGCCATCATTGCCAGTGAATCGAAGCTTCATATATTCGTGCACGTTCAACCTTATTCTAACCTGAATGGAAAGATAGGATGGTGATTGACCTAACGATCAAACTAGTCGAGTGATTTAGGGAAAAACCGATAGTTGTGTTTCGACCCGTGAGGTAGCGGGGAGTGAAATAAGCCAAGTACAAGGCGTCTGGACTGTTGGCCTACACCAAAACCTTCTAGACCTAGGAATTTATAGGTTTGTGCTTAAAAATACCGGTGGGATTTTGTCTGGTGTGGTCTTGTCTGGTAAGAGGAAAATATGTGATGCACAAGCTGCTTGGTGTTTTATTTTAGGGGCGAAGCTCCTTATACTTCGTCTCACCCTACGATGGACTAAAGGCAAAAGCTACGGACCGCCAGATCCAATCACGAGCCACTTAGAAATCGCGTATTGCGATTGCGCTTTGATGCGCGTATCAGTGCCCGCGTCTCAGATCACTGATGGGAATGGGCGGACAGTGGTTCGAATCGAAAGAGCATTGAGTGACTCAACAATTTTACATCGCCAAAAAGAGGCTGTTTGCAGTGTCGAAGCTATAGAAATGATGCAGCGTTTTGGGGTTCGGAACATTATTCGTCCACCCCTAATCAATGCTAGGCATGTCATAGTGCAGCGTGGAACGTGATTGGACCTGGCGGCCCATGGCTTTGGCCCTTAGTCCATCGTAGGATGAGACGAAGTATAGGGTCTAGCCTTGTCCATCCGTCCGGCGTCCGTGCTCACATCAATTGCCATCCCATCTGTCTGTCATGGATGAAACGTTGCATGTAGCCGCTCAACGTCTATACAGGAGAGAGCGCTGCGGTCAAATGCGTATATAATCGCGTTAAACTTTGCATGCATTGGCTCAACGTTTATAGACGAGAGGGCGCTGCGGTCAAATGCTCAAATGCGTATATAACCACGTTCCATACCACACATTCTCTTTTTGGCATGGACCGTTGACTTAAGCGGTGGAGATGCGTTCCCACGGCTTCTAGCGGATCCAAGCTGATCCGCTAGAAGAACCACTGGCTCTGCATTTCACCGATCATAAAGCAGTAATAATGAAGTCGAAGCGCAACCCGGAACTCAGCACTACCTATGAGCAATAAAAAAAAATCAGCACCATCAGCACTACCTATGAACAATAAAATCAGTATCATCAGCACCACCAGAGCTTCCCCCCAATCAACACCATTCACCACGTGGAGATGTTGTGATTTTTCTCTGATCGGCTTCACGAGTAATTCAAAGGCACCCAGACTGAAGGCTCTCAAAGGCCTTCGTAGAAATCGTGCCCCTCGGCATGCGCTGGCTCACCGATGCTATGAAGTCTTTCGGTCTGAAGCCTTTATATACGTTATTAAGACGCGTGGCACTAACGTATTTAATAGATGCTTGTTGTTATGGGATCGCTGCCCTAAGGTCGGATCAGGGGCTTGTCAAGCTTCCAATTAAGTAAAAAAAATGAATAAATAAATTCAAATGGAGGCTTTTTTTCTTTTTCTTTCCTCGTTGAGCCACATCATATGTTTCTAATAATATGCATTCGTGGGTTAATCATTTCCTCAATAGTGAGGAGAGAACAAAAGAAATGACATTTGTACAGGAAAAAGAAAGCATTTGAAGTCAAGCCAAACATTCGCAGTTACTTTCGTTTTGTGTTTTGTTTCATTTACCGCGAGTATAGTATCGTTGCCGTACAGCTGGCGTCGCCTCGTCGAAAAGAAATAGGCACTCAAAAGGGCAAAGTGCCACGACGTCATCCCGTCCTCGATGAAATGGAGAAAAAGAAAAGGAGCAAACAACGCGAGAGTCCCTTCGACGCCGAACCAGTCAAAGCCCAAGAAGGCATCGAGGCCTGCCATGGCGGTGATTTAGCTGTCAGAAAAGCTTCTTGGCAAAATTATGGAAAGACTGGCCGCTTCCCAAGAGGAGAGCCCTCCTCGTTCACGGAGGAAGCGCGCCTCATCGCCCTCTCTCTCCCACTTGACTTTCCGTTCAACGTTTCCAAGAAAATGCGGTTTCGAAGAAGCGGGGCAGGAGGGAGAGGTGGCCATATTTTCGACCCCCCCCCCCCCCTCCCTCTCCCACCCGTATTTTTTGCTTTTTTGTTGTTATTGTCTTTTCATAGGGTTTTTAAACATTTTGTGTCATGTTTTTCCGAAGGCTCGTGCTGCCGAAGCGAAGCATGTCTGCTAAACGGTTGGCGTCCAGATGGAACAAAAGGCTCAACCCGTTTCAACCCCTTGGAGAGGCGTGAGGTCGCGAGAGACGATGGAAAAGGGGGAAGAGAAGGACCGAAGAAGGGCTGGCAAATTCGAAACGTGCGTCTAATATTTCATTCGAAGAAAGTGACCACGGGTGGGCCTCGAACCAATCTAAAAAGGTTGAAAAGTTGACGGGCGATGCATCTCTCGGAAAATGGCCAAGGACAACGGGAAGGGGCTTCCGCCTTCCGCCCCACGCGGAACAAACGGACGCGGACAAAAGAGGCGTTTGCCGACCGAAAGCCGCGCGCGATGGGCCGCCTCAGCCGCCGCTCCTTCAAACATTAGCCCCGCCATCAGGCGCGTAAACGCTTTGTCAATCGGCTTCGTCTCGGCGACGCTGGACGAGTCCTTTCCTCAAACGACTCAGAAACGTTTCGAGAAGCTTTCAGACAGTCGCCCTCCAAGTGCTTCCAGCAGCGTCGACTCCTACGTCGACACCCGCGGGATGACCCGGGAGCGACTCGGATAGAAGAACAACGTCGTCTCGAGGGTACGGGGTCGGTTTCTTCACACTAGTGCCACGTCCCCGAACCTGAGTGCGCCCTCTTTACCGATTTCTCTTGAGCCCCCCCTCCCCTTGGAAGAAGACTGCTAGGCCTAATTGGGGCCATCTTGCAGGCCGTCCGCCCGACCAATTAGGGGATGCGAAAGCGCCTGTTCGTCGACCATGTCCCCACTGCGCCGTTGGGGAGACCCCTATTTGGGAGAGAGCGGTCACCCATGATTTATAGGGACACCGTCCGGGGGGACAGCGTCTTTGTCCGCGGCGTGCCTACCGATTCACGATCGCGCTCGGCCCAGCTTGTCATCGGCGCCACTCGACCGATCTTTGCGCGGCACCTGATTGGGCCGGGCGGTGACGGCGCGTGTGGCTTTTACGAGTCGCGCTGGCATAAAAGAATGACTGACGCAGCTGAAGATGGCATCTTCAGGAGGCGGAATATTTTAGGAGTTTTATATTAGGGAGCCGCAGTGAGTGATTTGTGCGATTCAATGTATACGACGGTTTGTTTGTTTCGTTAATGATGTCGGCGAATCGTACCGCCCATATTTATTAAAAATAAATCTCAGGGCCTTTCTCTGCTTTATTTCCAAATTTTTTATATTGACTACTGTGTAGGGGCCCCAGACGACGCGTGCATATTGCAGTGTTGCCCTAATTAACGTCTTATATGGTAGTAATTTAACTTCAGGAATTGCGAATTTAAGTGATCGTTTTAGTTGCCAGAGTTTGCTTGTAGCTTTGGAGGTAACAGAAGCAATGTGGGAGTCCCAGGACAAGTTATTCGAAATGTTAATTCCCAGATACTTTCACTCTGAGACGTTGTTAAGTTTATGTCCGTCTACGCTGTAGGTAAAAATGTAAGGGTATTTCTTTAGTGTTATGGACATACTTACACACTTGGAAAGGTTCAAATTCATTTGCCAAGTCCTGCACCAGGAGGCGACCTCAGAAAGACACATGTTTAGTTTGAGCTGGTCATCAGGGGAATCAATGATGCTATATAGAATACAATCATCAGCAAACAATTTTATATTTACATCAATATTTGAACATAAGTCGTTAATAAACAGTGAAAATAATAACGGTGAGAGACTAGAAACCTGCGGTACACCGGATGTAACACTGCATCTATTCGAAGCAGAAACACCAAAGGAAACAACTTGCAGCCTATTTGTCAGAAATGCGTGTAGCCAATTTAGGATTTGGTCGTTTTTAAATATTGTATAAAGCTTCTGTAACACCTTAGTATGCGAGAACACATCAAAAGCCTTAGCCAGATTTAAGATATAACAGCCACATGTTTGTTTTTATTGAGCGCGGAAGCAAAATCATGGACAGTAGGTAAGAGCTGTGTGGTTGTCGAGTAGCCCCCTCTAAATCCGTCTTGGTGCGGATTTAGTATTTGATGTTGGTCTAGAAAGCTAGTGATATGCTTCCCAATTATATGTTCGAGTATTTTGATGCACTGAGATGTTATTGAAATAGGACGATAGTTTGTCCGATCTTTGCCCTTTTTGTGAATTGGTTGTATTTTAGCTATTTTCCAGTCACTTGGTAAATCTGCATTTGAGAGAGATTTTTCAACAATGATACACAAATATTTCGCTCTCCATGGAGCATACCGCTTCAAAAATGCATTCGGTAGCATATCAGGTCCCATGAGTTTTCGTGCAATCGAGATTGATTGCAAAAATATATAAAACAGTGCGCAAAACAACGAAGACGGGAGAGAAGAAGCACACAGGATGAGCGCAGGAGAGATCAGCGCTCGTCCTGTGTACTTTTTTTTTCCATCTTTGTTGTTTTGCGCGCTGTTTTATATATTGCTTGAACATGAAACAACTCCCACACATTGGCACACTACCCCTTCAGCACGTGTAAAAAAACGATGATGATGTTTCGTATTGGAGGCCCTGACTTCCCTAACAGATCGATTGATGGCTCTGCACAACCTTGCCAGTTTGTCAGTAGTGGAGAACAACAACCCGGTGAAACTTCACCCTTGTCCGTGCATCTATTTCTAAACTGAAACAAAATGAGAACTGAATTGTTAAACACGTTTATGCGACGCGTCTTGTATATTCGAGCTATCATTTCTTTTTGTCGATTGGTGCAATGTAACCCCACTTCGGATATGGTATGAATAATCTAGTGCCATCCTGCGTACATACTGTACCGCTCATTGCGTGTATCGATTCCCGATTCGCAATAGACCTACATTAAACGAGCTCATCTGTAGCGTCCCCACGGGTAACACCAGAACCACTTTCTTCTTAAACGAGTGGGGCATAATAGCAGTCTTTCGTGGCAACGAGCCGTCAATGTGCACACCATTTAAACCGCTAGTTCAACAGAATTGTTTCGGGCCCTTCAGCCCCTACTCTCAACAGTCCCGGGCAGTCGCGTCCACGCCTGCTTCACCGAGCGTTCCTTTCGGCACACTGGCCATGCGGAAGAAGAGGGCCAGAAAGAGGCAACGCCGCTTTTTCCGCCGAACTTTAGTTATAGTAGTGTACAGTTCAGGTTCAAGAACCCGATAACAGCCAGCCAAAAAGTTCAACCAACATTTTTTTTTTCGTTTTGTAGCTTGCCATTACTCCGTTTCTCTGACCCGTCAGCTAAGTGAAAAGACCACATCGCTGCAGTAGTCTAGCCCCGGTCCTCGAAGAACGGGCGTTGGTCAGCGAGCCACTGGAGCGAGCTCCCTATTTTCGCGGGGCGGATTTCCCTTCGCAGGGCAATTTGGCGAACTCGGGACGAAAGGGAATCCGCAGAGGAACCAACCGAGACCACCGTGAGAAACCGGTCAAAAGATCGACTTCCCTTTCTCTCGCCCCCCCCCCTCCCCCCCCCCCTTTTTTTTTTTCGGGGGGTCAGGAGAAAAAAAGATACAAACCAAATGAGGCAGTCTAGTTGGATTGTAAACGAACGCCTTGCGCACAACATCCCCAACAGCGTGTTGCCAAACAATAAACGGTAGAAAACGGGGAAAAGTAAAAAAGAAAAACCAAAATATCCGGCTCGCCCCCAGCTGTGGGCGGTAAACCACGTCCAGTCGGTTTTTTCCCCTGCGGCCGGGGAGAGCTCGCAGCCCGTAATTTAAGCGGAGTTGTTCACCTAAGCCCCGGCTTTAATTGGACGCAGCGTAGCGGAAGCCGAGAGGAATGGCTACAAGGAGGAGAGGCACAAGATCCCGTTGGTCTCTCAGCCTCTCTCGCTTTTTGTTTTTGTTTTGTTTTGTCTTGTTTTTTTCCAGTGCCCCCCTGAAAACAACAAGCACTGCGGCGGGGCGCAAGAGGCCATCTCGCCCCGGGAAAAGGTCTCGTTCCTCGAGGCGGCGGGTTGCAGTGTCGAGTCCGTCCGGGCCAATTAGCCCCGAAAGGTTGGTCGAACCAGCCTGGGATGCCGTTTATCAGCACGGTTCTCTCTTCGTTGCCATCCGTCGGTCTATCCTCTCCGCAGCTTGAGGGGCCGAGAAGCGAAAGTGCACGACCCGAAAAAAAGAAGAAAGAAAAAAAAAAGAAAAACCTTTTAGATCTTTTTTTTTTCTTTTTTCTAGAGTTTAGAGGATGTCTTTTGGCGGTGCAGATCTGGCACTCTCCAAGTTGACTCCCGTCGCGATGCCCTCGGGACGAGCCTCTGGAGCCAACTTTTGGTTGGAAACTTAAACAAACATTTAATATATGGTACATATATATCTATATATATGTTTTTTTTTTTTATGGTTTTATAATTTTGTACTTCGATTCTCGCGATGACGAACTCGGGGTAATAGAGCTGAAATATTTTGATAGCGCTCTCTTATGATTCCCACCCGTGACGTCGCGACTACTATTTGCTCGCTATGACGTCACGAGTTGTGATCCTAGCTACATATCGCTAGTCGCGACAAGTTCGACGGCGGGTTTAAATAGCATAGTGATCTCCCAGCAACTTGACGTCGCAACATGAGCAACACAGGCCATCCGCGTTCACACGCAGCAACCGATTGCTGCGACTTGCCATCATTATCATCATTAAGTCTTAGTTTTCTTCCACTATTTAGACGCACAGTTACGCGCTATAAACGTGTTTTTATACCTTCAAATGGCGTTGAGAATACTAACTCATCTTGCTGAAACGGTTTATTCCCAAAAACGGTGAACGATGAATCGCGTCCCTGATTGGTTGCTGCCGCATTAAACGTCTACTAGTTGTCCGAGTTGCTCGTTGGTTTCGAGCCGGAAGCCATCCCAGCAATTCGTGTCGCAGTACGGAAAGCTAGGAAACAACTCGCCAGCAACACCGAAATTACTGGGAAAGTTGCCCCGCCTGATGCGGGCCTAAACCGACACCGTCCAAATTGACAGACTGACAATACGCTCTTATACCCGTGGTTCGACCCATCGTGGAAAGGCGATCACAGCGGCGCTTTTGGCCACACATCGCCAAATGACGAGTCCCTCTCTACTGATATCTATCATGTAACTACGCAGCGCATGGTGGTTAGTGCAAAGACAGTTGAGCCGATTTTCTGCAGTTTACTTATTCGGGTGAGTATATAGAACATAACGTTTTAGAGCCCTGGTTGGCTCCCGACATAGACCCGTTCCGCAAAACTTATTTCATAACCTGCGACCTTGCAAATCTAAAAGAGAAAAAAAAAGAGTGAAAAGAAAAACGATTACTTGTTTGCGCTAATCCCCTCCTTGCGGTGCACCAACAACTCAAGGACGACAACAAAAACTGCGTGTGTCACGCTTTTTAAAATCATAAACAATAAATGAAGTACTGCATTGTTGCGTGCATATATGCGGCTTGGTTTAGCTTCACTTGCAGTGTGGCGGCTGTCATATTGAAGAAACCTATCACGTCTATAAATCATCTTTAAAATACCAAGAACAGAGGAACAACAAGGAGGGGGAAAACACACATTGGGTCTGCGTTTGTGGTCCCCACTTTTGTTTGCTGTCCCTCAATCTCAGATTTATCACGGCTAGCGGCTCGCTCGTATTTTTTTTTTTTAACATTCATTCTCCGAGCCATGTCCAGTCACTCGGCAACGCTCAAATGGGGACCACGATCAGCGCAGCCTTCGTGCAGACCTGTACCGTTCCGCTTCGCGTGCTCTGCCCCAAAGTTCCAAAGGTGCAATTTCACTTCACCGAGTGCTTCGACTGCAATGCGCGAATGTCGTGCGTGTCTCAGCCGCAGCAAGTTCCGCCCGACAGAGAGATCGCTCGGTCGAGAGAATGGAGGCGATGCAGCGGGACCCTCGACGTAGCTCTGCCGAAGGCGAGAGCGGCGAGCAGAGAAGCCGCGCGTCGGCGATAGTCTTGCCGACCGCTCCGTCGGCCAAGCGGGGAGTCCGGACCACTCGTCCAAAAGGCCGGTCCAGCGCCGAGGCTGGCGGTTCCCTGAGCGACCGCGCGGCCAAATGGTGCGCACGACGGCGCGAAGAACCCCAATCAAAGTTGGCCCCGATTCGATTTCACGCAGAGTCGCTGTCCCCCCCTCGCCCCGTTTGGGCTGTGCACCCGCAGGCGGAACCGAGAGTTGAGCCTCGCATGCCCTCGCCCCTTCCGGTCTGCCGGCTCCGTGACCATTGTGCTGATTTTCGGGTCGGCACACTGGCCGAAAGTCCGTTAGGGCCGAAAATAACGCGACAGAGAAGAGGGTCTTTCCGGCGTTGTGTGATCGTGCATATAAAAACTCCAGTGACTAAGGCAGAAACAAGAACAGTGACCAAAGAGTCAGATATGTAATCTTGTATTTATCCCATATCTTAAAGAGTGCAGCTCTTAGGCGCCCATTTCCGGGTTTCGCGGCGTAGGCGTAACCGCGCTAAATTTAGCGGGAAAATTGACGTCACGTGACCTCAACACCAATTCAATTCCCCGCTAAATTTGGTGGGGAATTTCAGTTTCTCCGCTAGATTTAGCGGACAAATTCAGGTTCTCCGCTAGATTTAGCGGGAAAATTGACGTCACGTTACCTCAAAACTATATCAATTTCCCGCTAAATGGTTGTTGAGGTTACGTGACGTCAGTTTTCTCGCTAAATCTAGCGGAGAAACTGAATTTGTCCTTAGGTGACGTGACACCAAGTCCTGTGACGTCATTTTCCCGGAATCGGAGGAGGAGCGGATGAGGAGAGGGTACGGAGGAGGAGGAGAAGGAGGAGAAGGGGCATACCCTCCCTTCCGTATCCTCCCTTCATCCTCCTCAAGAGCTGCGCCCTAAGTTCGCATTACAGAAATCTGTAAACGTCTCTATTTTTTTTTTTTAATTATTATTGTCGCAGTTTTAATTTATATCACTGATGTTAACCTTGGAATCGGGTGCTCTCAAAATTATTATTCGATGGTCCATCACAGTTTTCCTCTTTGGCGACATTTAAATTATTTAAAGTTTGTGTCGGATTGATAGCTTCTCTGTAAAAAACCATGTTATAAAGTTGTCATGCTTTGCGAAGGATTGCTAGATTAAGATTTCAGCTAATGATATGGCCAAGGCTAAAAACGTGAAATATGATTTGCATTTTTCGGGTGCATTCTCAGTGGGTAAGATCTCTGCTTATTGACCCCGTAAGCGTGAAGTCACTGCTCCAAATAAACCGTTGCCAGGGGCGTTGGTATGGACGAATACATGGGACAGGATTTTGCCCAGAAGGAACCATCGTTGAAAAATTGAACTTGGAATTTAAACCTCTAAAAAGAACTTGTTATAGGAAGCCTATATTTCACACTTACGCGACAAACGTTTTGCGGAGAATCGGCTGTTTCTGAAATAGTTGCGACACCAACTTTCGGTCCTCGAGACGTCTCAGGATGCCTGCTGCAGACGATAAATGCATGACGAACTCACGCGGTATGACTGAAGTGTGCTATCTAAAACAGGTTGAAATCTTTGCATATTAATACGATATTGATTTTTTATTGATTGGGAACATAGGTCTAAGAAAACTGATGGGGTTTACAAAAAGGAATTGTTATTGCGTGCGACATGGGATACTTACTGTCTGACGAAAATCATCACACCTATGGAGATCTGCAAAACATGTTGCGAGAGAAGCCTCTGTTTAGAACATGATCAGGGTTTCCCCCAGGAATTGAAATAAGGGGGGGGGGGGGGGGGGGAGGGGTTAGGGGGGCCTTTGATAATAGAGGAGTCGTTGCGAATTAAGGGGGTGCCTTCAGAAAAATAAGGGGGGGGGGTGTACACCCCCCCCCCCCTTTACGGGGTGCGTTGGGAAATCATTGAACATGATATCAAAGTAGAGTCAGGCGTTCTTTTTGATTTTGTAGCGGACGTGCATTGTAATGAAGGAGCAATTATTAATGTGAAACGTTTTTTTTGTCTCGTCAATGTACGTCGCCAGATTTAGTGAAGCCCAAAAAATCGACCGCGAAGTTCGACGCTGATTAACTTGTGGAGATTCACGCGATTAACGCTGATAGGCTGTTTCCGGCAAGTACGGGAGATTCTGGAAAACCACCAGGCTTTAAAACCTGACTAGCACCAGTATCTTCATTCCAGAGACTGCTATCATGTTTATGTGCCAGCAGCCAGATGTTAGGTTTTCTGATGAGGAGCACCGTAAGCCTAGTCGCCGGGCTCGAGAACGTTCCGGAGAGATACCCGAACGTTTCCCATGTAACTCAATTGCCCAGCAATCTGCTACACAATTCTATAGCAAACTTTCGGTATTCGTAAATATAAAAAAAGAAATTTAATTTCTTCCAGGAAAAAGTTTGAAAAAATTTAATGATTTCAAATTTAGGGGTGAAAGTCTGCGGGGATCGAGTTACGCAGTTTCAAAAAAAGTTTCGCGGATTCATAAAAAAAAAAAAAAGAAAGAAATAACTGCAACATGCGGGACAAATTTACCTAAATACGTAGCATATTTATGCTGTGTTGTAAAACTCCTTCCCAAAGTAAAAAAGAAAGCAAAAAGAATGATTTTGTTTATTTATGTAAATCAAATATATTTTATTTCAATGAGATTGTTTTTTTATTTAAGTCAGACTAACTTGGTTTAAATCACTGTAGCTAAAAATATTTACTCTTTATCACTACATGCGTTTATAAACATGGCAGACTTCTTGATAAATTCGTCACATCACTGATAATAGAGCCGAAGAAAGACTTACTGTAATTTAAGGTACAGTTTAATTCACCAATTTTGTATCAAACCCCGCCATACAAGAACAGAAATAGCTTGATATTTTTTTTTTAGTTTGATAAAAAATTTATTTGTTCTTTCACGTTGTAATTTGCTTGCAATAAGATATTACTTGTTTGTTTTTTGTTTTTTTCTTTTGCGTTGTGACTTGCTTGCAATATGACGTTAGATAACTTATAAACTAAATGGAAGGTACAAAGAAAGCTCAATGCTTAGATTTGTTCAGAAGAGAATTGTTTTCTGACCATGTTCAGTTTAATATAAAGATTTTTTGCTTGATAATTTTCTGGTTTTGATACAAAACAAATGCACATAGAAAGCATCAAAAGATAGACAGACGGTACATAAAAATTATTTTCGGGTTTATTTTTGCGGGAAATATTTTATTTAAATCATCGCAGTAATACTGGTTTCCTGGTTTCATTTAAATCACGATATAAATAATGATATAAATCATCTCGCTTTTTATTCTCCGCCCTGCTCCTTCCTTTTCAGTAGTGTGCCTGTTGCAACTACCGGTACTACTCGTTATTTACAGTAACTCAAGAAGCGTTGAAATGGGTTAACAGTTAAGCGAAATACCCTGAGGCGGTCCGCCGAACGTCTTCTGTAGGCTGGCAAAGATCTGATCGAAGATCAGCTAAATGCGATGCAGGCGTGAAACAACAAAATATACAGGCACCAGGGCATCCCGAATGCTGCATGTATTTGCTCTGGGCGTTTATTTCCGGTCGGATATACCACACTGGAAGGACAAATCATTGGACACAAGGGATCAGGCATCATAGCACCCGACACAGTTCAACGTAGACAAGCATGCAACCATACCAGACTAAACTAAGCCCCCTCCCCCCTCTCCCACCCCCTTCCTCCCTCTCGTCCTTCGAAACAACAGCTGATCAGGCGACGACTGGTCGTGCGTCTGGCTTTTCATGTTGCCGTTTCTTCGCACTTTTCTTCGATAAATGAGTGATTTTAGCCACTCTTAAATGGAGCTGACTATTCAGATATTATTTTTACAAATAATACTGACGAAAATTAAGCGCTGAAACAGCGTTCATTGTCCCGCATCGGAGTCGCTCTCTGGCGCATCTTTCTGTGACTTGCCGCTTACACGAGCCAGCCACTATAGCATGAGGAAATCGGGCTACATACGTTCATAAACAACAACTAAGGTTATGAACGACACCCCGAAGAAGAGCCGCTGTCCTATTCCAAACTTGCAGACTAGGGTTCTGTTGACGCGCATGTTACCTCAAGGCAAGCTACGGAGTTTAATACGAAAGAGCCTTTGTACACTATACCTAAGAGCGACTGACCGAAACTTCTCCGTAATTTCCACTCCACTACACAGTGTAAGCCTTCGAAACTAAAGTAGGTTCGATCTTTCTCAAACTTTCGTTCGGAAGTTCGAAGTTTGTCGACCTCTTTAAGTTCGCATGTTCGAAAGTTTGAAAATTACCGAATTCTTAGGATGAAAAGTTCGAAAGTTGAAAAATTATAAAATTTCTTATCACGACAAATTGGAAATTTCAGAAATAGTCGAATGTCCTAGGGATAAAACAATTCGAAAGTTCAAAATAGTTTAACTTTTTAATCTAAAATGTTCGCAATTTCGAAACGCTACCATCCTTTCGAACCCATTGGATTGTTCTTCAAACCTCAGATTGGAAAAAGATGTTCGCGGCATCTCTAGTGTACACGAGTTTCCTACCTCGTGGTACGTACATACTTCCAGCGTGCGTTTTTTTTTTTTTTTTTTTTTTGTCAGTCGCAGCAGCACCGTTAGATTAAACTGAGTTAAATCTCATACGTCCCTGGAATAACCAACTGGCGTCAAAGAGCTAAACTCGCAGCGCAATATAATAGCTATCGTAAAGATATAAAAGTGAAGATACTGTTGCTAACTAGACGTTGTCTCTTATCTGCACGGAGTGATCTAAAGTCATTGAACCCAAGGAATGGTATATCTATGTCTGTAAAGTAGTTTGGATACGACAAGCGAGAAAAGCGTAAAGTGTTTCGCAAACCTCCCATACACTCTAAACGAGTTATTTTTCGCGAGGACCTCATTCTCGCGAATTTCGCGACTTGCCTACAATTCGCGAAAAATAGGTCCAGCGAACCATTCCGGTAAAATGTAAACACATCGGAATCTATATGGAGATCCCACCAAGTCGCAAAAATTAGAACCCGCGAATTATTCCAAAACTTAGCTTTGACCTAAATCGCGAAATATTGAGCCCGCGTAAAGTAAATCGTTCACAGTGTCCCATTTTCATCCGGCCTATAACCGAGAACGTGCCGTCATCACTCCAACAAAGAATTAGAAATTTAGTTTCTTTTTTGCGGTAAAACGTGCCGATATAGCGCATCCACAAAACTGCCGACAAGAAAGAAAGGAAAACGAAAAGTGTGCGTGTACGTGAGCGGGTTGGGGGGGGGGGGGGGGGGGAGATCCAGGATCGTCTGTTGGAGGTGTTACGAAATAGGCTTTTAACCGAAAACAGCGCGGTTCCATTTTAGCGTCCCTTTCTGTTCTGTGACGCAATCAGGGTCGGAAAGCGTAGCCTCCTGTTGCTGTCAACTCGACCGAGCATCGCTGCTCCCGGCGGAACAAATTCGCATCCCAACAGGGCATGACAATGGGGAGCCGAAAATCCGAGTAAATGCCAGTCTTGGTTAGGTTACTTTCACGTACTTAGTTACAGCTTCTTTTTTTAGAAATGTAGCGAAGTTATCGTTACCGCTATTGCGACACAAATAATTCGTTATAGTTACAGTTACTTTTAAAAAGGAATGGCGTTACTTGTAAAAAACCACTAATAAAAAAATAAAAATGCCCCCCCACCCCAAGTTCCTTACATAAAGTGCTAGTAAAGTCGGCACAAGTTGGAGCAAGGCGAACATGACACTCAAAACTATCTCTACGGGCTCTTCGGAGCCCAAGGCCGACACTTGACGCAGCAATGGATGCTTCCACCCCGAAACAGAGAGCAGGCCCCCTTCTTTTACCTTAATCTCACTGTTCCACGCATCCTCTACAAGATGGTGCTCTTTTTTTCTTTTGATTTACAGTGCACCTAGACGTTTGTCTCTTCACGCATGTCGTCCCTCTTTTGTTTCCTTTTTTTTTATTTATTTGTGCTGATGGTATACCGCGTAGGGAGCAAAGACTGGCTCTAGTCCTTCCCTCGAACGGTCGACGAAATTTCTTTTGATTCATCACTTTAGGTTGCGAAAAGAATCCACCGACCGGCAATTATCAAACTCCTTCCCGTCAGCTGATTACGCGGCGCCCGTGTGCACATAGACACACACACACGCACACAGGCGCGCGAAGAGTGGTCATGTGCCTTAATGCCCGAGCTTGATTGTTCCATTCGTTGCATAGCTTAAAGTTAAACGGCGTTTATAAACGGCGGACGGCAGCGTCTTGTTCAGTTGAACGACAAAGCCCCGTCGGCATTCGGGGACTCCGCGCTGGTCTTTTTAAAGGGTTCCCCGTAGCGCTAATCCCCCCAAAGGGGCTGTTGAGTTAATCCGTCAAGCCAGGAATTCGCAGCCGCGGAGGTGGCAAACCTCGAATCCATCAAGCTGCAAGAAGACACCGGGCTCGAAGCTCATTATTGGAGCGCTAATCCACGCGGACAGTGCGCACGCCTGGCGCGCGGGTGCAACGTCCAGCTCTCCTGGGCGGCGGCCAAGGTGGGACAAAGGTCCGCGTTGAATTAAAAATTTCCCTCCCACTCTAGAAAGCCTGCTTCGTGCTTCTGGCTGCCGTGCCTGAGAGACCTCGCCTCCGCCGTCCGAAAATGAAGGGTCCTGAGCGGTGGAAAAGAATATCTCGCTCCCCCGGAAATAACCACCGGAGAAAATATACCTCGGGTTCTCCCTACAGCAGCTCATGCCGATTACTGTTGTTCTTATCCTACATGTCTCAAATTGAATTCACGATTGCATATTACCGACTTCTTAGAAATCAACGTCACCGAACGGCTACAAAAAAGAAAGCTGCTACGACAGGTTCGCTCGCCAGCTTTGTTGGACTAATCACATTTTCGCGGCGCCTGGTGGTCTAGAGAGGAAGCCACGAAAATAGGCTCAAAAATATGCGATAAAACTCGCCACAAAACGCACTGCTGTCCGCTCCTTCGCAGACACACATTGGGGTATGTACACAAGGCGACACTGTCAACAGGAACACGCCATCGTCGGCTTTTTTTGGTTTTCTTCCAGTATTAAATCACTTTCAGAAAAACTGCTAATGTTTGGAGTGCTTATTGAGGACTCCGACCTAACCGATACATTTTTTTTTACTCTTCAGTAACTCGAGAGAGTAGATATAAAATGGGAAAATTGCTTATATCAAGTTCGCGCCTGTCCTGTTCACGTTACTCGACTACAATGAATCGATTACACTTATAATTATTATTGGTTAAAAGTATTCAATTACATTACTCGATTATTTGAGAAGAAATTTCATTCGGCGTTACTCCATATGTAAGCCGTTACTTGTCCAATTACTTCAAACCTTCAAAATGACAGATTTTTCTGTCGGTTCGAAAACGGTGGGTCTTTCGAGCTGGCAATTATTGCATTAGAATCACCGAGTTATAAACTACTTATCCTCTTGATCCACCGATTTAGGTAAACCCTTCTCCCGTCGGAGACATGGTTCGAAGATTCCTTGGTAGAAAACTTAAAAAACAAAGGCCGTCATTAAAAGGGGGAAAAATAGTAACTATACGAATACATGAAAGAATGTATTCGAGGACGCGGACGTGGACGGAAACTCCTCGATGTTTTATCTTGTCACGTGTTCGGGTCTATTCACCAATACGCTCGTTTTCAATTATTAAAATAGTAACTGCTACGAGTAATTTTAGTACTTCCAAAATTAATTAAATTACCGCTGCGATTACTTCCTAATAAATGTAATCAAATAAATACAAAATTGCTCTAAAATTAATCGAATACGAGTAATTTGGTTACTCGTAGGGAGTACCGTACAAGTCCGGTTCCGGCAAACGGTGTCGCGCGGTGGACCAGTCGGCGAGGCAGCCCAACCTCCGCTGATCCATACTAATGAAGCACGATGCCAATCATCGTGCCAAGTTTCATTTTTCGTTTACCGAATGCATCGCTGCGCGGTATTCTTTCGCGCACTCCCGAAAATGTCGTGAAGAGCAAAAGATGGACTAAGGTTTCTTTATCGCTGGAAACTGTTCTGTTGGAAACAGAGAACGGCTAAACGTCCACGGTGAGGAAAGAAAATACCGTAATAAAATAAAGATAGGGCAGAAAAAGCGATGACATGAGGGAAGAGAGATGAGGTCGCATTCACTCAGTATTTTTTAACAAAGGAAACTAGCTATAGCGTGTTTGTTGCCTATTTCATTCCACGTGATGGGTTGTCCTTTACATGCAGCAAATTAAAAAGTATTATTATTTTTATTTACACACGCACAAACATGTTGTCCTGAATTATGCGTGCGGATGACCTACCAAAGATGTTTCTGTATGCGTTAATGAACTTCAAATATTAGGCAGATGCTGCATTCAGCCATGTGATTTTTATTTTCATTGTCATCTACCTTGGGAATGTATATGAACACAGCAAGGACAAGCAATTTTGAACTCCGGTGATCTTCAAGATTATTAGAAATTTCTATGACCCTGTTTGTTGTGCACAACTAAGGGTGGAATCCGATCCTTCAGTATGGAGGACATATTCCAGATTCGAACCCCTACGTGCCTTTATAATCCCGTTCATTAGCTTGGCAACAAACGAAGTTAAGGAGACAGGTGTGTCTGAGACGATATCTCCTGGCCTTTAAAACAGGCATCATCCAGGCCGATATCGATTTTTGTTTTTCGTTGATGTTTATTCAATTCGACGAAGAGAGCTGTTCTTCTTTAGAAACCGATTGCTTTAAAACAACTGTGGGAATATGATGGAAAGTAGGACAATTCCCAACGAAATTATATGCAATTACATTTAAAACAACAGTTCGCTAAAACAATTGCGGAATTTGAGGGAAAACGCTCAGTTTATTATATTGAAGAGATTACAACATCTTATTTGAATTCCCGTCTAGTTCAGCCACACTGGTGCACCGACATTTATGTATGACACCTCCCATAAGGTAAATGGGCTGTCCATATTGTAGGCGTCATGTTCGGTGAAATGTACGAAAGGCTGCAGGCTTCCATCGCAATCCAGTCAGCGAACCCTTTTACGCTACTATTAAATGGCCTCGCTCCCTGTTAGTGCTAAAATGAAAACTCTCAACGAAACATTTTCTTTCCGCTGGGTAATTGTGATTTCGAATATCTTCATGGCTGAGATGTTGATATCAGCACTTTCCCATAAGCTAGCCCGTTGCAATACTTGTAGGTTGTTGCCGTAACGTCGAATTGCAGTATTGTCGTTAAGAAATTTTGTTTCTAATTAGGAATTTCTAGATCCTTTTAATTTCATCCGCAAAGGACTTGTGAATGCACTAATGTTGTACGACATAAGGTCTGGCTCAGGAAAAACATTCGGAACTTAAATGTTTGAAGTAGATTTTTTTATGCTTCCCTGAATAATTAGCACCAAGTTTCTACTCCGTCCCCTAAGCTAGATTTAAATAGGTCCCCGTTGGTGAGTCTAAAAACACGGTGGAAGGTTTTCAGTCGATACATCAACTGTTATTTCCAATTCACTTGTTATATTACTCTCGCTGAAACTGAAACTTAAATAGTAAAAGAAAAAAAAAAACTCAGTGAACTCGTTTGAACTTGTATTTACTGAATACAAATACATATCATATATCTCTTTTTAGTGATTAACCCATTTTAAATAAGAAGAGCTACGTAATATAATAATTTATTTCTAGAGCCCTGCGTGGATGCAGTTTGATCAAACGCATCTGATCCGCATATGCAGACTTTGTATCCACCTCACAACCACATCCAAAATGCTTTTGAATTATTGTGCCCCCATCCGATCCGCATCTGCATACTTTGTATTGGCTTCCGAACCGTATCCGCAAAATTGCGGACCGCATACGACCCGCAATTCGCGCATTCCTTTTACCTCATAACATCAAGCGTGAATAGAAAAACTCGCTTAAAGCTTATCTTCGTATAAATAAATCTTTGAGTTAGAATATGGTGAAGTTATTTTTCGTATTGTGTTTTATTGAATTTATTTTATAAACGATCATCCTTCCAGAGACGCTTCGCGTCTGGAAATATGACTGCAGTTATGAGATCGTCCTGGGAGTCCGTGACACCCTGCCCAGAAAATACGTTAAAAAAAACTGTTTTTTTTTTTTGCTGTTGTTGCTTTGTAGTACTTTTTTCTAAAGCACACGCGTATTTTTTAAACCTGAAAATTAACAAAGTACAGTTTAATAACATTGTGTCATTTTATTTAGGTCCAACCATAAAAAAAAGCAAGAAAGGAAAGGTGGCAACTCAGAGCAGCGAAGTGCTTGTATATCGTGGAAAAAAGTAAATACACCACTAGGAAAATATCACAATATTCAATAATAGCAACACTTATCGGTTTCAATTTCAAACATGATTTCGCAATTGCGTGCTCAAAGCCAGATACTTAGCAGCAGCTTACCATTTGTCTAGAAAAAATAACGCACACACGAGCACGTTTCACTTGTCGAGGTGGCGATGTAGAAACAAAATATCGTCAACGATCGACGGATTCAGACTGATTCGCCTCTCTCGAATTACGCGGCCCACTAATGAGAAGTCTCTCTCTGGTTGTGCCCTTGACGCTGGAGTAGCACCACGAACTGCGCTACAGAAGTGAGGCTCAGAAATTCGTACCTCAGCTTTGTGGTAGGAGACTTTTTCTACTTTCTTGTGGCCTGTGTGTCTCGGGTTTTCTTTGCCTAAAGAACGTTTTCCGCTCTTTCTGTGCCAAACAAGAACAAGCTTGTCGGGTACATTTGGTGCCCCTGCATTCTTTACATTTTTAGAGAGAATTTTTGGCAAGATCAAACGCTGTAAAGCGATCTTTGGTAGAATCAGGCCTTTCTTGACATAAAGAGAAAACACAATTTTCTCCCCGTTTTTCTAAGAGAGTAATTTGCAATAGGGAAACATTCGAAGATGCCCTTTATAGTATCCCGCACTTATTTACTCTACACTCTGCTGGCACACACGCTTGTGGGCCGCCTCGGCAGAAAATGTAAATCCAGACCCGCAGATATCTGCATCCGATCCGCAATCCGTCAAATCTTATTCATTCTTATCCGGATCCGCCAGTTGACTTCGGATATCCGCAGATGAACCGCAGATATACAGGGCTATTGCTTAAAGAACAATCCGATAAAACAAACCAAAATTATTTCGTAAAGATACCAACACAGAAGATAGTAAAAGTTGGAGCGGACATCTCCTTTCCTGATCTCAAGTTCTTTTATCTGGAAGCATCCTGCCTCTGCATTTTTAAGGAACGTAATAACAGGGTATTTCGCGTAATATTTAGACTTACGTAGCCGCGTTTTCGCGTTTTGTGTCTATTTACGCTTCTTCGCCTTGTATAGCGGCCAAGGCAGCTTGAATCATATTGATAAAGGTCGGAGGCAGACTTGTACGGGACGCGTTACAATTAACGGGTTCCTTATACACCTAGTTACTTTTTGCGGTAACGAAGTAACGACCTAGTTACTTTTTAAGAGGTGGAACGAGTAACGTTTTTTGTTACTTTTTGGTGTAGTAATAGGGAGTTTTAAAATAGCGCACGCTAAAGCTTTGCGTACGCAAACAATAGCGTCGTCGCCACTGCGCATGCTCCGAACGCAAATCAGGGTTTGCGCTTTGCGTGGGCAATTTTAGCGTGCGCTATTTCTCGGAAATAGCGTGCGTACGCAAAGAATCTTTGCGCTTCTCCAAGGAGGATTCGTGACGACAAGTTGGCTAAAGCCAAGACGAGCAGAGTTAAAAAAATGGCGGCTTTCAGGATTATGTCGGCGGCTGCTTTGGCGGCGTCGTGAGTGCGACGTCGGCGACATCCTCGCGACTGCGATTTTCAATACGGGACGACATTGTACTCGGTTTGGAAACGATCACCGGCAACTTGATGCTCGCGACCCGCGAACATATCTCGGCGAAGCCGCGAAGGTCAGTGCACGAGACCTCTATTGCCGATGCGACGCAAGCGGACACGACCGGTCAACCGCTCGCGTCGCATTCTCATCTTTAAACAAATCTAAAATGCTACTCTAGACCAAAAAACTTGTTGTTTTTTTTCTAAAGTTATAGCATTTCGTGTGTGAAATAAAAATTGTTACTGTATCTTGGTGGCGTTGCAAGCGCGAGAAGCTTGGCTCTTGCGTCGCGACGGAGAAACGCTGTTTTAAAACTCTCTTGCGTCGCGTGCGCTAATACAAGCGCTACATTTAGCGCTAGCGTGCGCTAAAATTGCTTACGTTATTCTAAAACTCTTTAATGTGTAGCTGTATTTAGTTGCTTTTGGAGGGGAACGTGTATAATACAAGCATCAACCTGGTTCCCACCCCAGCTTGCGCCTGTAATTTGAACGACGAGATAACGCTAGATAGAAGACCGAAGAATGCATTGCACAACGTATGTCAGAATAGCCGCAATTATCCCTTAGTGAACGCGTTAAAAAGCGAGGAATTATTAACGACGACAAATATTGCAGAAGTGATTCATAAAATCTTCGCATTCAAGGTACAGCACTTTACTTCCAAGCTGAGGTAGCGTGTTCCTTTTGAATTTCGGTAACGAGTAACATACTTGGTAACATTTTGAACGAGTATTGAGTAACGGTATTGAGTTACTTTATTCTAGTACCGTGTACACGTCAGGTCGAAGGCACCAAAAGAAAGACCTGCTTCGCTCGTATTTGCACCGCGGTTTTAGAATGCTCGTGCCCTCCGATGTACCTCGCCCGACGCACCCAGCAGCTGCGCCATTCACATCCGACTCGACACTCGACATCCAGCCGTCTGCTCGCTCACCGAGTGGGTTTTCGGAGGATGGAGTCTAGCCGGATTGCGCCACTTCTGAGCGAGAAAAATTAGACGCTAATGAACCTTGCGTTCTTCCTCTTTACTGTCCTAGCACTGAAAAAAAAAAAAAAGAAACCCCGTAAAGTCCCGTTTCGCTCGAGTCATTAACGAGATTTTGCAAGCCTCGCGTGCACGCTGATGGCATTTTAGGAATCGCATCACTCAGTGCAGTCGAGAGCGCGCCCAGTCTACTTTTTTGTGTGTGTCTGCCCAGATTTCGGCGGTGAAGTGGCCTAGGAGAAAAAAAAGGGGGGGGGGGGGGGGGGGTAACAGCCACCATGCTTGTTGGGCTGCGTAGTTTGAGTGTGATACATTCACGTCGACGTTTGTGTCGTAACAAGCACTGTAAAGCGCTTTAGTCCGTTCACCCCTAAGCTGACAGATCAGTGAAAGCTGTACCTGCTCGTTGAACCAGCCATTCCCGCCCACACCAACGCGCTTATGGGGGGGGGGGGGGGGGGGTGATGGATGATTGCGATATTAAATGCTATCGCGTTTAATATTGCATTGAAGTTTACAAGGTTGCATAGAGTTTACTAGGTTGTAGGAGGAGCAAAAAATCTCCTCCTCTAACCTAGTAAAGAAGTAAAATATCACACTAAAGGCGCCAAAAGGGACAGTGAAGATTGACGACAGCAAAAGGCGCGTTGTGTTGTTGTCAGTCTTTATTCTGTCTCTGTCTTTTGGCAGGGGGATCGGTGGCCGAGTGCGTTGGCAAACCGCAGCTCGGAGTGCATGGAGCAAAAGTTACGCCGCAAAACCCAAGGTTCTGGATGAGCATCGTACCGGCGTGCGGTCGTGTATCACTGCTGCGTGCGTGACGCAAGCGAAAGATCCCAGGCTAGCGGTTCTACTACACTGGCTAAATCTTTTGTCTACAGCAGAGACTCAAAACGCCCACTGAGGCAGACTAAATTCCGGCTGTGTAGACCACCCGCAAGACAACTACATTTTTTTTTTCGTATTTTGGAATTTTTATTGTGCAATGAAATGAACCAACTATAGTCGACACCGTTTCGTTAAAATTATAGTGTTGCTGGACTATAAAAACAAGATTAGAGAAACACTTGTGGTAAACAGAACGCAGACATGCAAAAAGAACATACAAAGCACAAAAACATTTCTAAAACCCAAGACGGAGGCTACAAGGAGGGCACAAACACAAGAAGTCTCAAACACAGCTACTGAATTATATTCAGGAAACTTTTTATATACACGCCATCTCTACTCCGCCCTCCACTTCCATACGACCCAATAGTCCGCTACAGTTTACACGCGATTACAAAAGATGGTCAAAGGGTCCACATTAAACAAAGGACCGCGCACTTTACACAATGGCCAAGGTCACTCCCATCCAACCACGAAACAGCTTGAACGCTTATAAGCGTCAAAAAGAAAAAGAAAACCACACAATGCCCAAGGTCCATCCAAAGACGAAACATTCCAAACGCTTGCAAACGTAAAAAAAAAAAAAATCTTGCAGGTTACATGTACAAAAACTTCTATGTTACACCATCGACTGCCATTAATGGCTGGCTTATACAGTTTCCAACAGAAGCTATCCTAATAGTCTCCTTGAGGACTCTTTTCGTGCCATTGTTTGCTTTGAATAACACGGCTGTACTGTCCCACTCAGTCACACAATTTTGACACTCTTCAAGATGTTTGGCTATTTCGGAGTTAGACGGATTAGTTTTTACTGCTCTCTTGTGCTCACTCAACCGATCATTCACAAACCGTTTGGTTTGTCCTACATAGGAAAAACCACATGTCATCGGAATATAATTAAACAACGCCTTCGTGGCAGTCGACTGAAGCATACCTGTGTTTTTGTTTTTTCTGTCAACCTAATTGTCCTCCCGAAAAGGGCGTCAGATTGTCCAACCTTAAGTCAGTCGTGAAAAGCACTTTTAAACCGAACCTCCCCGCGATAGACATCAAGTTGTGGGACACATCATGAAAAACCGGAATACACACCGCCCTGTCACTGTCTTTTGCCTCCTTGCCGTCCCACTGATCTTCAATACAATCTCCTCGCTACCCCTTTCACCATGCTGACACTGTAACCCGCTTTCTTTAACCGAATCACTTGGTTATCCACTAAACTTAGTCCCTTACGAGGACAAGATTTTTTGAGAGCACTGTCCAACAGAGACATGACCATTCCTCTTTTGACTAATTTAGTATGACAGCTCTTAATTCGCAACATGGGTTCTGCCGCCACTTTGCCGTACTCCCAACATTGTCCTCCACGTCGTACACACAACCTGAGATCTAAGTACTGCATCCAACCCTCGTCCGGTTCTTCGCAGGTAAACATAACTCCGGTGCCGCATAGGTGATCACGTCCTTTATGCTTGGTAGCAGACCCTTCTCTTTTGAAATCACCAATATATCGTCCACGTATATTGTGATTAACACTGAATCCTCTGGCATGGATTGTAACATTCGACGTATCTTCAAATCCAACTGGTTCAGATATATCTCTGACAGCACTGGCGCTGTTGATGAACCGATGCAGACGCCTTCCTTCTGTGTATAAGTTTTGTCCTCGAACTCTGCGGCTGTGGATTTCAAGTACAAATCTATAAAGGTTAAAAAAAGTCCCCACATCTATCCCTGAGCGAGACTGAAACACAACAAGGTTCGCTTCCAACTATACTGTTACTCTCGACAGTAGAACGGGTTGCTGCAAAGAGTAGTACAAGTCTTTTATGTCAAGTGACACAACTTCCCATTCCTTCTGGTGAAAATCTTGCAGAAACTCAACTAATTCTTCCGTATTTTGCAACCTAATCGAGCTGTCCAGCATTACTGCTGTCAGACACTTTTGCAAGAACACCGGTACATGGAGGACTATGTTGGGAGTACGGCGAAGTGGCGGCAAAACCCTTCTTGCCATTTAAGAGTTGTCATTTTAAATTAGTCAAAAGAAGAATGGTCATGTCTCTGCTGGATAGTGCCCTCAAAAAATCTTGACCTCATAAGCGACTAGGATCAGTGGATAACCAAGTGCTTCGGCTAAAGGAAACTGGTTAAAGTGACAATATAGTGAAAGGTGTAGCGAGGTGACTGGTATTGAAGGACAGTGGGATGGCAAGGAGGCAAAAGACAGAGTGACAGGGCGGTGTGTGCTCCGTTTTTGTAGCGTGAGCTACACTGGCCGAGGTTGAGCAGTTTCGCGTGGCTCGCATAATGAGCCGTGCTACGTGCTGCGCAAGCGCAAGGAGCAGTGACGTCACACGGCGCACAGCTGGCGCACCGGAGCCGCCGCCGCCGCGGGTTCCACCGCCACCGCGCGCGCCTCCCCAGTCTGCGCAAGCGCGAGGAGCAGTGACGTCACGCGGCGCACAGCTGGCGCGCCGGAGCCGCCGGCGCCGCGGGCTCCGCCGCCACCGCGCGCGCCTCGCCGGTCTGAAACGTTCCAGAGGAGTGACGTCACAGCCGCGGCAGACGCACTGGCGCCGCCGCGTGCCCAGCTGTGCGCCTCCGTTGCGCAGTAGCCAAGTCTGACGCTGCACTGGAGCCGCTTGATAGCGCCTCTCATTTTGTGCGCATAAGCTCACGCCACGTATATCCTGGCATAGCCGAGCTAAGCCACCGCAATTTTTTGATGCTGCGTCCCACAAATTGATGTATATCGCGGGGGGGGGGGGGGGGGGTGTTCGGTGTAAAAGTGTTTTTCACGACTGACTTCAGGTTAGACAAGTTGACGCCCTTTTTGGGAGGACAATTAGGTTTTCAGAACAACATAGGGATTCTTCAGTCGACTGCCAAGAAGGCGTCGTTTTTAATATTTCGATGACATGTTTTTTTTTCCTATGTAGCACAAACCAAACGGTGTGTGAATGATCGGTTGAGTGAGCACAAGAAAGCAGTAAAAAATAATTAGCCTCACTCCGAAATAGCCAAACATCTTGAAGAGTGTCGGAATTGTGTGGCTCAGTGGGACAGTACAACCGTGTTATTCAAAGAAAACAATTGTACAAAAAGAGACCTCAAGGAGACAATTAGAATAGCTTCTGTTGCAAACTCTATCAGCCAGCCATCAATGGCAATCGATGGTGTAACGAAGAAGATTTTGCAATTGTAACCTGCAAGGTTTGTATTTTTGTATTTTTTTTTTTTTACGTTTGCAAGCGTTTGGGATGTTTCGTCGATGGATGGGAGTAACCTTGGCCACTGTTTAGAGGGCGTGGTCCTTTGTTTCCTGTGGACCCTTTGACCATCTTTTGTAGTCGTGCGTAAACTGTAGCGAACCATCGGGCCGTGTGCAAGTGGAGGGTGGTGTGGAGATGACGGGTATAAAAGAAGTGTCCTGAATAAAATATAGTAGCTGTGTTTGAGACGTCTTGTATATGTCCCCTCCTTGTAGTCTGTGTCTTGGGTTTTAGAAATGTTTAACTTTAACCAGCTCGCCTGCCTTACCACGTTATCCTCAAACACAAAACCGATTTTTTTTTAAATTTTTAGCTGAGGAGGATTAAACGCATAATGAACATATCCAAAACTAAACGGAGAGCAAATGAGTTTCCTGCCGGTTTCTACAACACCAAGGTCGCATCTCTGCGTGCGGTTCTAAATATTGATGGACAAGAAACTATGTATTCGGAGGCAGTAGCTTGCTCTTGAGCGATGCGGCGTCGACCAAATGTCCACAAAACAGCGAGGCTATATAGATGGATACTTGGCGTGTTATGTTAGACCTACACTTGTTTCCGGTGTCCCCTTGTAGCGAGGCAGAAGCCTGTTTGCCCATCTGTCTTTTGCCTGGAGCGGGACCAATAAAACCCGCGTTATTCGCAGGCAATCCAGTCTGTGTACACGCGCGCGCGGAGGGAGAGCGAGCGGCGGCCGGGACCACCGGTACGCCGATTCGCGGGAATCCCATTAGAGCCGGCCATGCATGCGAGACAGAGGCGAGGAACAACTGGCCGCTGACGCCGCGGTGTATGCAAATCCGGAGCTGCCCGGCCGCCGCTGTCTCCCTCCCTGGAAACGGGTTGCGGTTTCTGGCGGCTGGACTCCCCGCCGTGCTCCGAGCCGGGACACTGTCCGCAGAATCTGCGTTGGATTGAGTCGTTCGTCCCGAGTTTTTGAAAGAGATGAGTAGATGCAGGAAGGGTTGAGTCACTGTTCCTCATTTTGGGAGTCTAATTTTTGGGCCGCGGTGGCGGGTAAGGCGGAAATGTATTTCTTTCTCCAGCGCCCTGCAGGCTGATCAGAGAAGCGGAAGAAATGACGAAAGGAGGATAACTGAATTAATACGTAAAAAACAAGCGAGCTGGTGGTGATTCATGGTAATAAAAACCCGAGACTCAGGAACACAGAAGGGTAAATAATACAGACCATGTCAAGGAACCGCGTATTGCATATTTCGCGGAGAAAGTGAATATCTTGCTTAACAATAATAATACACTAGGGTGTGTAGAAAAAACTTGAGGTGTAAATAAATCTCCAATGGACCTCGAAACACTTTCATTTCGTTGGAAACTCGCAATAAACCAAGTCCTATTTTTAACGTGAAACATTCTTCAACTAGGTGTTCGGGATTTCGTCAGGCCTGGTGAAAGCGTGGCTTTTTGAGGGGGGGGGGGAGAGTTTATCATAGTAAAAAATCGTTTGCAGTAGGCAGGAATTGAGCGCAGACTACATAGAATATTAAGCGAGCATTTTTTCAGCATATGAACCCTTTCAACACGCTCGAAGAGCGAGTCTATCTGCACCAACTGGGAAATCAACAGCACTCGACCCTGCAAGGTCCGGATTCACGGTTACAACACCTTTCACCTGCATCTCATTTAGAACACCACTCCTCCCTGGGACACCATCTCCGAAATTCCATCCTCCCCATAGACATGAATCCCGACACGCCGCCATCCCAGGGCCAAACTCATAACCCAGAAAATCAACTCTTCAGGCCAACGACCATCCGATCTACTACACGAACGCCAGCTACGATCGCAGCAAGAAACTCGGCTGCGCTGCGCTTCACTGCCCCCAAACCAACGCCTCGCTCAATCAAACTTAAACTCAAGCTTCCTCAGCAGATCACCTGGGAGCACAGGCGATCTGCTCTGCCATGCACCATGACATCACCAACTCCGACGAAGGACACACTTCCATCGCAATTTTGAGTGACTCTCAAAAGGCACTCCGCGCCTTTCAATACAATCGTCTCCCAAATTACATGTCACGCGAGCTCCGCGCTGCTCTCGACACCATACCCACCCTTCACTTCTACATCCTGGCTACGCTCCGATCCCAGGCAACGAACAAGCACATTTCCATTCCCGAGTCACGTCCATTCATGTTCCTGTGTACGACTAGCCTAAATCCTTTGAGCCCCAACTACAACGTATCGAAAATCATCGGCAACGCGCCGATATTCTCCGACAACTTCGCGAAACCAGACATACCCTCGTAACACCGCCATTCACCCTCTTCCAACAACAGGTCACCACCCTACGTCGAGCTCAGACCTACACTCATACCCTCCCCAAACTATACTCATATCTCTCCCGAGGCGCTCAAGGGACAGCCAAATGTCCCTTCTGGCCTGGCTATCCCAAACAACGAGCATACTGGAAAAGAACTTGTTGTTGGGCTAGTTGGTGTTGACTGTATTGAACCATGGTTACTGCCTCCATGCAGTCATTGATCCGCTCTACACTTTCCATACTGCACTGCCTCCATGCAGTCATTGATCCGCTCTACACTTTCCACACTCCTTCCGAGGCTCCGACCCACCACGTGGCCAGATGACTCTCTCCAGCGAATAATCAACACGCTAACGCCATCTTTGACGGCTTTCTTCCTCACCTCGTCACAATCGAGTCGTACCTGAAAGCATTAGATGATGCTGTCAGCCCTCTCTGATCCCCTTCTCCTCACCCCTCTTCTATCGGCCTCCTCCTTTATGCCCCCTGACACACTGAATTAAGGGTCATGAAGGATATTTTTTTTTCATCTTTCTTTCTCTTCAGCATGTCACGACATATGTTTCCGTCGTTATTGTGTCACGACATATTACTGTGAGTTGAGGTGCCATTTGCCGGGAAAGCCCTGCGGGGCATCCGCACTGCTTTTACCAGATAGAAAGCTGACACCCTGTCACACGTTTTAACGTGAAACGTTCTTTGGCTACACTCTAAGAAATGCCTGCGCGCCTACTTACCGGCAAAACACTCGAAGAGCCAATCTCTGCGATCTACGAAATCAGCTCAGCGAATGAGGAGGCAGAACATCTGTTTAGACCCCAAAATTAAGTCTGCGCTGTGGCATTACGCAATGCAAGCATGACGCTTTGCACTGCGTAATGTAATGCCACAGCGCATACTTAATTTTGAGGTCTAAACAGATGTTCCGCCTCATCATTCGCTGAGCTGATTTCGTAGATCGCAGAGATTGGCTCTCTGAGTGTTTTCCGTGTAAGTAGACACGCAGGCATTTCTGAACGTAGGCGTCCTTCGTCTGGCAACTCAGAGCGTCGCTAAACGTTAGTGATGCAAAAAACGTTTTACGTATCCAACACAATTGACTAGCAATTTGCGATACGATTTTTACTAAAAACACTCTTTTGACCAACGTTTACATCAAGTTCTCATTAGTTTGTGACAGTCGAACACCAATCTTAGCGACATGGATATAAACACCTGCACTGATAGACCTCTACTCTTGTACTACAGCAATGGTGTACGCGTTACAATAAATCAAATGGTGCCTGTTGTAGAAATACTAATTTGAGATGAAGCTTTCGTTGAGTCTTATCGGAGTCTCGATGACCTCGATGACACTACCCGATACTCCACTACCGCCTTTCTGCATGCATCGTATTGTTATCGGGTATCATTACCTGGAGTATCGGAGGTATAGGAACGATCTACTAGAAGTCTTAATATTGTTGCGTAATTTGATTGAGCGGCGTGAGCTTCACACGCTGCATGGCTGTTTCCAGATGGGCTTCTCACGCTGTACGGCTGTTTGCAGGTGGAACTTTGCAAGGGAAGAACCAACGCACCCACAGCACATCAATGTGTTGCTTGACTAACCCATTGGCCGCCTGCTAAAAAGCGGTTTGTCGCAACTTTAATATCGGTTTTAGCTGAGTACGTGGCTTCACTTTGACGTAATCTTTCGGCTGTGATCATATTTAAAATGAGGAGTCAAATTTAAACACCTTAGGCCGTGGCCCAATGTCGCTGACACATTGTTGGCTACTTGCCACTGGATTCCGTCACGCATGAGCATCAGCGGAAAAGAGAAAGCCCCCTGCCCTGTTTTCAGACCACACTAGCAAAAACCCGGACTCTTTATCCCACGGTACAGCGACGCCGCCAAACGGAGAATATGAACCAGATTGCTTCACCCACGGGCAGAAATTTCAAGCGGAAACTCTCCACCATCCATTTTTTATGCAAATCGTATAAGGAGCAAGTTCAAGCTACTCTGTCGTCATCGTGCAATGGCGCCTCAACTTCCGCAACCCCTCACGACATATACAGGTCCATGACAGGAAATCGCACCGGTCGCAGTGTTCCCGGTAATATTGAACACGTTCTCATACACTTTTCGCGCATCAAGCAAGCTCGGCGTTCACTTTTTCCAGCATTCGAATTTCCAATATACCTATTTTGTAAAATAAATATATTTTATTCCCCACTGGAGGCACTGGCAACGGGCCTCGACTAGCCACGCCTTCCTGTTGCACTTGCCGGTGCCATCGACCATTTTGTGATCACTTTGCCAGGAGACAGTTCTGCAGCATTACCTTCCTCCCAAAAAGTAGCTTCCCGATTCGGCTTTTGCGAATCCAGAAATGCGTGCAGCAGTCACTCTCGCTCCTTCCTCTTCTCTCTTTCCCTTTCATCGTTTTCCCAATTGTGCGAGTCTTTCCCTTGTCTCAGTAGCCTATCAGTATAGGAATTATTTCTTACCGCACCTTAACAACACTCAACAATGATAACAACAGGCTGCAATATTCATATCTTAAAAAGACGTAAACAACGCTTGGGTCGTTCGAAAGTGATAATTGTTCAACTTCTTCCACCGACTGAGGCATGCACAAGGAGCGTTTAAAATTCCACTGCAGAGAGTGAAAGCACCCAGAGTAGCACATGTGGCGGCTGCAAAGTGAGGACAGCTGAAGCGCCCTGGCGAGCTTCTCGCAGCGGATAGTGTAGAAATGAGCTTCATGGTTAAATATGGTTCTCAATGGGTCACACGGCGATTTCTTTGTATACACGTAGACCAAGTGGACATGCTGCATCCAAACTATCAGCCAAAGACTACAACGCACACAAGGCCAGGAGCGCGATGCTGCCCTGACACGAGCGACCCCAGCACGCAGAACCAGAGCTTTTCGAGGCTTGATATCGGGTCCGTAACCTTTGCTGTACTTCGTGTAATACATGTTCTACGAGAGTCCCTGTCCGGCAATCCAGGAGCGAAAGCCGTACGTAAAGAGGAGAGGTTTCGATCCTCACAGCGAGTATGCACGTATACGTTTGACCTATATGTCGAACAACCGATGCTGCGATTGTGTCTCTATGAGGAAACATTCTTTTTTGTACCAGCGGTTTACTTTCCGCAATAAACTGACACACAAGTGTCCTCGCGGCGACCTGGCTATTCTCATAACAGGCATGTCGCACAGGGAGCTCCAGGAGTGCAAGTGCCTACAGAAGCCGGCTCTGGTCTCGTGTAGTGTAAAGGCCTTCAAGGACTTCCAGTTCGCACCATTAACTACCTCCCTGTGTGTACCATGGCTAGGGTAGTAAAATAAACTGGGGTTCCCGTCTGTACTGCCGCGTCTTTCATCAGCGTTCATTGTGATGGCCTTTCTTCTGAGCGCGAACCTTCGGTGGCATACATTACGCAGCACCGAGTTCATTTTTCTCGGCTAAAACATGGAGGGATGACCACCAGCATATATCGTGTTGACGTCACGTGCAAGCCGCGTATTATCCTGCGGTGCGCACGAGTCTCACGCCTTTTCGTAACTTTGGAGTGTGGACTGTCCGAACAGACGACGCAGGTAGCACTCGCGATAGGGGCTGCCCTCGAGAATGTCCATCCGGGCCTATCCCTCTCTCGACCACGCCATCGATTTTCGGTGGCCAGCGTGCAGCAACCCGTTCTTGCGGGCCGCAACGATGGCCGCCGCAATATCGCATCGCGTAATTAAGGAAATTAAATATTGGATGAAGCCCGCTGACGACGGCTCTCAGCGTGCGCGCCCAGCGCTCCAATATTTAATCGGCGCACCTTCGGCATGCGGCAGGCTGTGGTCGGGAGAGGCAGATTCCTTGGCGCGAGGCCCAGTTTGTGGAAGCGGTGCCGGTCGGTGGGAGGCAGATTCCTCGGCGAGGATTGCGTGTCCGAGGAGGAACTGGGCTAATGGAACGCTTAACCTCAGCCACGCCGCTTGGTCGCATATACAAGGAGCCACACGCTTCACGGGCCAGACTAGGCCGCCAACATGGCTAATGAAACACCCGCGGTCGCACTGCTCATACATCATGCAAAAGAGAGTCTGCAGACGTGTTTGTAGCATCCAAGAAGCAGACATGCTTGGAACACGTTGGAGGCCTGTAAGCATATCTTTTTGGCATCATGTCCGCAGCGGACACTGTCTTTTGTAGGATGTATCAGCGGTGGGATCGCAGCTTAAAGGAATGCGCGCGGGTCAGTTTTACAGGCAGAGCACGCCAAGTGCCAATCATTCCGCCCTTCGAGTAGAATCTGAAAGAATATGTCGAGGCCCCAAAAGGCTGTTTTAACCCCCCTTCCCCCATCTCTAGGGTTGCCACCTTTCCCCGAAAAAAAAAAAAACCGGCCCTTCGACGGGGGGGGCGGGGGGGGGGGGGGGGTATATTTTTAATTCTAGGAGATTGAATTTGTGTTGAAAGGAAGATGCCTTGTTCGTCTTTGACACGCAGTGCAATTTATTGTAACGAATGATTTCCTAGACAGGAATTAGTATAATGTACATGTACACAAACACACAGCACTGAGCTCAATAATGTGTGCAATTATATAGCCTCTTTAGTGAAAAATAAAGACATTTCTCAATAACTTGCCGCGCTCAGCAGATGGAGAACCAACTAGTCTGCTGGTTGGCATAAAAATATCAGTGAATGGAATAACATTTGTACTAAAAGTGACTGAGGTTTTTGTTGCTGCTCTTAGAAAGCATTACGCTCGTGTAGACTGAGCGCAAACCCATATTTTTTCTAAAGTCGCCAGCTCGGGGTTTTGGCCGAGTAGGTCACGTCTCTTCAAATCAAATCAACTTTATTCGTGGCCTTGAGCCAACGGTGCCCCCAAACAAAAAGGTGCCAGAGGCAGCTTGACAAAGTCTGGGGCCCGTCTCCAGTTTGGCAGTACGAGAGAACACCACATGCACACATTAGCTATGTACAAAGGGGAGAATACTCTATGTGATCAAATAATCAAACGCGCCTCTTTGAATAAAACATTTCTTAATCTATGTTAAAGAAAATACAAAATTCACATAACGTCTTGTGACAGAAACAACATACTACATATACAAAAATACAAAATTCACATAACCGCTTATGACAGCTCTAAAAACAACACACTACCAACAGAAAAAAAGGTAACATGCTGCCTCGCCACTCGCAGACCCCTTTCGAGAAATTGCAATTACTGGCTCCCCATGTGCGGCACTGAAAATTAACCGCACGTACTTCGTGCATAAAATGCCCTTCGCGACTAAATCCACCAAACCAGTGGCATATTACGTCCGTTAAAAAATATACAGTGCATATGCCACAATGTATCGGATACTATCATATACATACACGCGCAATAATATGCAATGCACAAAACAACGCAGAAAAACAAAAAAGGTAACATTTTATATGCTCGCCTTTTTCTATTTGCGGAACTTGAATGTATATTTCGAATTCAACTTAGCTGCTCGGATGAGCTGCTTGTTTTCTCTCGCCATCTTTAGAAAGTCTTTACAGCTGTACACCAAGTTATACCGCACACAGAGCTCCGCTTTAACCATTGGGACGCTTAGCTGATTTCTCTCATCCGTCCACAAGTTCCCCATCACGCTAAAGACGCGTTCCACTAACGCGTAGCTGCAGGGAATGGAGAAAACATGCTTCATTAGGTTCTGCAAATAAGGGCACCTGACCTCTTTCAAGAATTTGAGCCAGATCGAGCTCGATATCTCGTCATGTCCTAGAAGTCCAGGGAAAGTATCCCTCAAAAGACAAAGCTCTGAGTACAATCCATCGCCTTCCTCTTCAAAGTTAATGCCAAAAAGCTCCCCCGCATTCATTACGACTGACATGCTGGGTGCACCTTTGCGAAGATCCAATTCGGCGAGCCTCTTAAATGGGGAATTATCGAAGTCAAACCACTTTCCAAGGTACGCAAGGGCCCTGTCATAAACATTCACGAAGTCCAGCGTTGCAGCTTGTCCGCCCGGAAGGCTTTCAAGCAGGGGTTTCCCCAGGAATTGAAATCAGGGGGGGGGTCTAAATTTTTTTTTGGGGGGGTTAAAGGGGGGGGGGGCATTGCGAATATAGGAGTCGTTGTGAATTAAGGGGGTGCCTTCGGAAAAACGAGGGGGGGTCTAAACCCCCCTAGGGGGGGTCTGGGGAAATCCCTGCTTTCAAGTTCCTGATTAGCCTTGGCACCAAAGTACATATCATCCTTCCGGTAAATCAGCTGCTTCCTGAGCTTAGTCATTACGGCGTAAAGTTCTGTTGGCTCAAGGTGACTCTTTTTGAGGGTGAGGATCGTTGAATGAAACATTGCAAGGAACAAGTGCATGAAGTGCAGGTAGCACTCCGGAAGCGTGATAGACTCCGAACGTCCATCGGCTTGGTTGCCAATAAATATCCAGATTATTTTTTCGCACTCCTCCTCGCTCTGACTCAGAAAGTAAGACTTGATGGGAGCCCAGTTCTTAATCAGTCTGTCTAAGGCCGTAAACAAGCTTAACCAACGGAGAGAAATATGACCTAGCACTTTGCTATATTCCTGATCACAGAAGTCAAAAAACGTTTTCAATTCCTCTACACATTTCGAACTAGAAGAAAACTCTTTGAAGACATTTAGTACAAGGGTTTCCACATCAAACTTTAAAGACTTCACTGCGTGCTTCGCGGCGTTGTGCACTATATACATGGCAATTCCAATTGGCCTTCAACAAGTGCGGCTGATCTTTCTGCATCTTCTGGAAAACGGAGTTCTGTTTCTCATAATTCACAGAAGCGTTATCCGCGCTATACGCTACAGCTCGCTCTAAAGGAAGACCCACCTTCTCCAAACTTGTTGCCAAGAGTTCGCAGATGCCGCCAGAAGTCTCGTCCGCCTGCTCACAGAAGTCGATGAGAGCGTCCGTTATTTCGGCACCATTCACATCGTAGAAGCGCACGGCGATGGGGAAAAGTTTTCTATTTTCCTTGTTGGAGGCATCCGTGGAGAGAGCAAACGGGAGGTTGCGGCCTGCTGGGCGACGTTTCTCGACTATGCACCCCACTGCATAAGGCGCCAGCACATCTTTCACGAGGTGTTCCATCTTCGTTCTTCCAAGTCGCATTCTGCAAGCGACGTCAGAATCCGGGAAGACTTTTGACGCTAACTTGCTGCCACAATCCATTTACAGGTAACTGTAGTTGTGCTTGATGCCGTGGAATATGGTGCCCAGTTCTGCAGCAATCGCCTTAGCTTCTGCGCTAGAAGTCGCTTGAGCGAAGAACTTCGCGAGCGAAGTCGATTGTTTCGAGGCGAGGCTCTTCTGCTTATGTTTCTGCGTTGACGCGTGATGCTTGACAGCGCTGACGCCATCAAAGTTCACCGTAAACGTGCTTGCGCATAAAGTACATTCTCGCAGCTGTGGCATCGTCGTCCACAGGCAGGGGCCAACTCTCGTACTCAGGTTGAGATCTCCAGTCTTTCCGGAACATGCACTGACGCAATTTTCGCTGTTTCGAAGGCGGAGAATTCGCGCTCGTGATGCAAGCAAAGGAAGCGCGTAACCACTGATGCAGATTTTCGGTCTCCCAGTGATCAGTATACTGGAAGGGACCTTGCTTAGGGTATTTATGGGCACAACATAAAAACTGGTTGGCAAATAGCGTGGAAGTTTTAGTGATTGACGTCGGGAACGCCTCTGTACAAACCAATCGCATCGCTGCGCACGGTACTGCCCTTCAAGACCCAATCTCCAATAGGATATAGCAGAAAACGGATAGCTTTGCCCTCGGTTTCGCCTCAAACCTCATCTGTGTTTAACGTCCCTTTGGAAAAAAGACAGACACGTCTCTCGGCACGTAATTAATTTATGGCAGCCATTTGGAAATACTTAGTTAGAAAGCAAGCCTGAACATAGCAGCACATATCGATGATCTGAAAGAGTGCCGAAAAAACGACAATGTCGGCGTCTTTCTTTGATCCTCTGCGGTGGATCCACTGGCAGTGCACGGTAGCGCAGACAATGAGTCAGCACTCAACGTGCGGCTCCTATTGCCGACATTCTTTGTCACTTTGGAACGCACGCAGGCCACCAAGTAACCCCAGCTGCGAGAGTCGGGCATACCTACCTAGACATCGTCGGCGCGTGTCTGGCTTGGCACTCAAGCAATTAACTTTGAATATCCCCTTATGATCGCGCAAAGCTTTCCGAAGGGGAACGAATAGCGAGAACAAAAGAAAAACAACTACGGAGGTCTGAAGGGAAAGGAAGGTTACTTTTGGGATTTTGGGACACAGGCAGCCAACAAAGTGACAACAGCAGCGAGAGACGCTTAGGTCTTCCTAGACATCGTCGGCGCAGTTTCTCTGGTCTTGGCACTTAAACAATTAAATGGAGAACGAAGAGGGAAGGGAAAAAACGAGGAGGATCTAAAGTAACAACATTAATATTACACCATGTGTAGTGGAAGGGGAAAACTTGGGGAAAGCGCATATGCCGCCCGTCACAGTGGACGGATGAAGTGCCGTGCGTGTCCTTGTCAAGATGCCGACAATCGTTAAGAAAACCAACACCTCCCAGAAGGCTCAGCTATCGGGAGGGACTGTCGCCGAGTTGCCCGCCGGCGTCTTGCTTGTTCTCCCTTTCCCTCATTTTCCAGCTTTCCAGCTTTCCACCGCGCTCCATGTGGTCGTTTCGTTTTTTGTTGACCGTACCCCTCGCGTGTCCCCACGGTGTTTGTGTAATTTTAAACTTTTTTGTTCGTCGACAAATATTTATCGTCGTAGTTGTTGAATTGTCGCTTAAAAAACGCCAAGAAAAATAAACTAAAAGCAATCGCGCTTCGATGGCTGTCAAAAAACCGGCCAATGGTGGCCGGTCTTACCTACGGACCGGCAACCGGCCTGCTGTCTAAACAACCGGCCTGGCCGGTCAAAAACCAGGCAGGTTGCAACCCTACCCTTCCCAACCCATAAAAAGATATTATAAAATTAAAAAAAAATCATGAGCCATTTCACTGTGTGAAGGTGGATGACCAGCAAAGCTTTTTAGCACACGACACAGACGTGACACAGAATTTTGAACAAAGGTACGAACATATTTATTGCGTTGATCGGTGGTCGTCGTTACGAAAGGATACGCGCAAACATTTATTCTTGTCTTGATCGGTGGTCATTATTTGTCTCTTGCCTCTGAATTTGTTCATGGGTGACGTGACACGAAGTCGTGACGCCATTTTCTCCGCTAAATTTAGCGGGGAAACTGAATTGGGGTTGAGGTCACGGGACGTCGAATTCCCCGCGGGGAAATTTGCCCGCGAAATTTAGCCGAAAATTTTCTAAATTTAGCGGGGAAATTTTCTGCTAAATTTAGCGTGGAAATTTTTTCCCTACGTTTGGCGAGGAAAATGCAGTTTTCCCCGCCACGGAACAGTAGCCATAAAAACCTTTGCTGTAAAATACTTTCATTTGGACATTGACTCTGTGAAAGAAATGCGCAATGTGCACAATTTTACCAATATTACCCAAGCTCGAAGAACTTTAAACGTTTTGCGTATCTAGCTACAAGAGGAGATCCCTCCCTACGAGGGCTCTCTCCACAGGTACACAAAATGGTGTCGCATAGTCGGCTCGAAGCTCAATTAACCCGAGTGAACGACGGCAGTCGTGGGGACGTTTGAGTGACAAGTGGCCAACTCCACGGGAGGGCGGCAGTTCCCGTTTGTCCGCGTGATTGGAAGGAGAGTGCGTCCGTCGTTTTCTCGACTCCGCTCCTCTTTCCGAGGACCCCGCCGCGACAATTGCGCCAAAAACTATTTGCCAGTGTTTCTCCGTACCACTGGGAACGAGGAGGAAGCCCACCCCGGACGATCGCATGTCTGCCCCCCCGTGGACAACAAAGTTCCGTTTGACGGGTCCTAACAACAGCACGCGGTCAGCAGGGGACGGGGCGGACACGTCCGTCACTCGGCGTCCCGGTCACCCAGCGAGCGAGCCGCCCCCCCGTATGGAAACACGTGCCTGCCATCCCGCAGCTCAAGGAGCCGAGGAAGCAGCGTGGCGATCGCGAGAACGGCGACAGCGCCTTCGGAGTTCCAAGAACTCATAATCCGCGAAGGAAACGAAGCACTCGCTGAGCTGCGACCGTCCCCGCCTTCGTCACACGTTCACAGACTCGAAAGAACGAGAAAAGCGGCTCGGACCGCCGCAGCAAACGAAGTCAACATTCATAATCCGATAATCCAGCCCAGCTTCGTGAGCGACAGCCCGCACCGTCACACGCGCGCACGTGCAGACGCCCGGGTTCACTGAGTCCCGTAGGAATGTTCCTGCGGCGGGTGGGGCCAATAGCACCTGGAAGACTAGGCCTGCGCATGACGTCATCGTTAGTGGGCCTAACGATCACGTCATGCGTGCTAACTTCGCATACGTGAGGCGCTGCAAGACGCACTGTGGAAGAGGCTGACGCATGTTAGGCGGCGCTGCTTGGATCTACTACTGATGACGTTTGGTAGGAAAAGGCTTCGGCCTTGCGTTCTAGATGGTAATGGTCGGGCGGCCCGCTCTCGCTCCGCCGACTGGGGCCTTCGCTAAGCGAATGCACCCCGGTCGGTGTCCGCGCCGTTCTTGTAAGTAAACGTCGAGGCGGCCGAGAAAGCGTGTTTGAGGTGACGAGCGAGACGACGACGGGCCAGCCCAGAGTACACACACCTCGCGCGGCGGAGGCTTCTTCCGGGCACGGACCGTGGGACCGGGCAAACACGGGCCGGGGGACACGTCGTTTGCGGTGGGCCCTTCGCCTCGCTCCTTGGTCGGAGCGGCCGTCGGTGTGTGTGCGTGGTCCACTGATGAAACCACGACGTGCCGGAGCGTTTTCTCCGGCTGATCATTCTCGCACTGGACGTGCGAAGGGTTCTCTCGGAAGGAGAACGAGAGATTCCCAGTAGAAGGTCGTCCCTTCGTTACGCACGCGGCTTTAATACGGACCCGGCGGTGATGCTCCCTCACTCTGTTTGAACTTCATTTTCTTTTCTCTCGTAATCGGCCGATGATTATCAGGATTTCGTCGAATGAAGATGGGATCTCTATGTACCGACCCCTGTTCGCTGAGCTCCGACGACACGCAAACGTCCCATGACAATCTCTCCACGAACTGACGCCTCTACGAGTGAGACGACGGTTCACACGGGCAGTACAATTCTCCATTATTATTCTTTCGTAGGTGATATGTTGCGGAAAATGATGTTTTACTATTTCTGATTTCGTTTCATAGACCCTCTACGAAAACCCATTCAAGATACGCTGGAGGTCCGCCATATGTTTGCATCGCTGGCAGCTCGAAACATTCAGAACCCGGGTATACGCAGAACAACACTGGCCCAGTACCGGTGTTCCATACATTGGGGACGTTTAGCAAACCGCTACCGCGTTCCGCGTACCGTACTACCGGAGCCTTTGAAGCATGTTTTTAAGCGCGCGCCCCGCGGTCACGATATCCACAGGTGCACGCGTTGAAAAGCCCGCATTAAAAGTGCCCTGAGGAGGTTTCTCAGGTTCTCAGAGCACTTTTAAAGGTGATCTGAAACCTCCTCAGAGCACCTTTAAAGGCTCCGGTAGTGCGGTACGCCGAACACGGTAACGGTTTACTAAAAGTCTCTATTTACATAGTGCATGCCTGAAATATGCCGTTTATACTGAAAGAGTTTGGCCAATGCGCAGAGCTTGTTGCCCGCCAGAACCAGCGGATTTCGCGATAACACAGAAAGGTGTTACTTCTTTCTATCTTTTATTCCTGAGAAATCACAAAGAATTCCTCTGGGTCAGAGCCCCATCATGGCGGATCAAAGTAGTCATCCCCCGGTTGTTAGACTACGCTGCTGTGGTTGCCAGACTGCCAAAATCTCCTTAAGAAGGCCAAACTCTCTCATTCCGACAGGTTTCCGAGAATGCTGGCGACGCATTGTTGAAAAATTAAGGCTCTTATGTCGTGAGGACGGTTACTACACGACGAATGACAAAGTGGTAAGCTGAAAATGCGGTTGTTTAGAGCTGAAAATAGTTTATGAAGGCGACTGAAACACAAGGTGAAGTAATGCATATTTCTATCTGCTTTTGACAGCATAAGAGTGCACGCACGGGAGGTCTGTTGAACGTGAATGGACTTTCCTCACACTAATATATATATATATATATATATATATATATATATATATTTATTCACTCATATATATGAGTGAAGATTGACAAGTGCAGCCGTAGTAATATTGTGAACGAAGAGGGGAGAAGGTGATTATAGAATTTATTGCATTAAAGTTATGGAAAGGGGAAGGGAAAGAGAGCTGGCGAAGAATTGGGCCAGGAGCGGGGATTGAACCCGCATCCTTCACCTGTCTAGGGCGACGCCTTAACCGATTAGACCATCGCGGCCACTGGCTTCGGCGGACTCAATTTTAGATGCGGAGCATCTCTTGCTCGGTTCTATAGCCTCGTTTACATGAAAGCGACTTCAGCGCATCGACTCCACTCGTTCTTCGAACGAAGCCGACGCCGCAACGTTTACATGAATGCGCACTAGAAGGTGGCGCCACGCCGTGTCAAAGCTCGACGTTATGCAGTTCCGGTTCCGGCACCAGCCGCACCACGTTTTCCGGTGCATCGCACGTGGAGGCCTTTCGATGCGTTCAGTTCGTGCCCGCTGTCTTCGGTACTGTGGAAGAAGTTACGAAACGGAAGAAACATCAAATCCCAAGCGTTTAGGGCTCTAGGCCGGGCCGCCGGCCGGGTCACTCTGGACCAGAGGCGACGTGTGTGCGCACGCTTTGAGGAAGCCTCCGCGCTTCGCCGCGCCAGACCTCGCCGATCGCGACCGGACCAACCGGACCCCGAGTCCGAAAGGCTCCTGCGCAGCCAGGAACGGCACCGAGGTAGGAGCTGCTCGTTTTGCGCTACCATGCAGTGCTCGCAGTGCTTGGTTCTCTCGGTGTCGTTCGTGCTTAAGCCGAAGCCTTTGGGACCCCTTCGGACGCGCAAGTCGTACTTCGCAAGGCTTGGACGGGGGCCGCCTTCACCGAGCAGCTCCGCTATATTCCGCTTACTTATGATGGCAATAAAAGCTCGCGTTTGTTCTCGGGAAAAAATTGCGGGCGACCATACGGGTCCGCTCTCCGCGCCGTCGACGAGGTTTGCCGCCGCCATGTTCTCAGCTGTTCACTCGCTCCCGCAGCGAGCGCCTTCCCATAATCCTCCCCGTTCCAAAATGCGATGCGACCTCCGTTTACATGGGCTGAATGAAGGCGCACTCGCCCCCTCGATCCACCTCTTTCTAGCGACTTGAATGCGATGCGCTTTCTTTGCGCATTATGCCGTTTACATGACCGCATTGAATGCGACAACTGGATTCGATGCGACTAAGTCGTATTCATGTAAACGCGGCTTATGTCCCGCGGCGTCGTAGTCCGCACTCACACTACGCATGCGCAACTCTCCTCCTTCCCTCTCTCCAACAGCTGCGCGTTACTCTCTCCGCTCTCTCTCTCTACCAGCTGCGTGCACTTCGCGTGCGTTGGCTTCTACTCACACCGCGCGCGCGTGCTCAACTCTCCTCCTCTAGTCTCCTCTCCTTCAAGTGTGACTATAAGCAGGGGTAGCGCGCTGCGCGCGTTCAGTTCAGCGCTGTTGACTCCACTTCACTCCGTTCTTCCGATGAAGTGTGATGGAAGCAACAGTCCCGTCAGTTAGTGGGTTGGCGCAAGCAAGCGTGGGTTGGCGCAAGCAAGCCCCACAAACTAACAGCAACGCTACGTCCACTGAAGACAAAGCTGCGCAGCGAAGGGCACGCGACGCTGAGCGCAAACGCTAGAAGCGAGCGGCAGACCCTGAACTACGGCAACGAGAAGCGGCGTTCATTCGTCAACGTCGAGCGGCGGATGCTGAACTACGACAACGTGAAGCAGCGGCGGTTCGAGAACGTCGAGCAGCAGAACCTGAGGTTCGGGACCGTGAAGTTCAACGTAAACGTACGAAGCGAGCGGCGGAACCCAAGTTAACAACGTTACTAACAACGTTACTAACACCGTTAATAACGATCCGCGATCACCCCATGGTTCCCCTCGGGGAGATGGTGTAATTTTTTGACCAGCTCTCTGTGTACTACTGTTAGTTTCGAATTCGCTTAACTGGGGAGACGACAACCGTTGCTGATTTAAGGCCCGCGCTATTTGCGAATTGCGGCAGTGACGTGGCACGTCATCTCAGCTTCCAAATGTCGGAAAGACCCCGTCTTCCAAGATATCTAGCGAACCACTCCTCCCCATAGGGTCAGGATGCACCGTGTACATAATGGGAATGAGTGAAGATTGACAAGTGCAGCTGTAGTAATATTGTGAACGAAGAGGGGAGAAGGTGATTATTGAATTTATTGCATTAAAGTTAGGGAAAGGGAAAGAGAGCTATATATATATATATATATATATATATATTATGTCATTAATATGTTTGTTCTTTAGTTAAGCTGTTACTGGTTACCACGAATAAATGAAGACCTGGACTCCTTTCTTAGTAGCTTCTACAAGGCAAGAACGTGTTCCTGCCTTTGCCTAATGACTTGCTTAGTTATTTTACTCTTGGTTTTCTCCAAGTAGATAGCATTTTCCATCGGTGATCCTTTATCAATCCATTCTTCTGCACAACCGGCGATATCCGTATCGCTCAGCAATGTCACCCACGTATTAAGCTATTTGTCAGCGACCGCAAGCCTCAACTTTTTTTTTGAGCAGAAACCGTCTTAGAAAGAAAAGTTTACGGTTTCGAAACTAAGATCAATCGAGCGCTAGTTTCGTTCAAAGATAAATTTAAAAAAAAAGTAACAAAATAAACGATGGGGACGCGAAATAACCTATATTTAATCCCTTTCACGTGAAACGGAATCCGCGGTGACAAATCGCGAGTTGTCTCGAAGTTGAGGCTGGGAAAAGAAACGAGAGAGGAAAGCGCCAAACCGAGATCGACGGCGAGGCCAAGAAGCCGCGAGCCCCGAAGCCTTTCACTTGACTGCGGTTTATTTTTATTATATTTTTTTTTCCCGGACGGCGGTCATCTTGGCCGCCGCGACACCCAAGAGCCCGAGGCCCGAAAACAAAATAGCGGAAAAGTGGCTTTCTTTTTTTTTTTTGGCCACCATCGCCAGAGGGACAGGTGTTCGTGGCCGAGGGAAGGAGCGAAAAGAGCGGCCCATGCATTACTCTGGACGGGCGCGCGCTCAAACGCAGCGCGTCTCCAAACAAGAAGAAACGAAAGCAAAAACGGTGCTTCGCTGAACCCAAAGTCCCAAAAAAATTCTTTCGCGTGAAAATAAGAAAAGAAACAGGCCAAGTTTAAAGTACGACGAAGGAAACGTTGGTCTTAGAAGAGGCCCGTTAGAGCGAGCGCGCTCAGGGGGTCCGCGGAGAAAGTAAGCAGCTAAAGGATAACCCTTTAGCAATCCTTAAGTAATCCTTTGTGCTATATGGGGGAAGGGGGGATCTGGAGCCAGGGGAGAAAAATGGATGGCTTATGCCGGTGCCCGCTGGAGGCACCGGGCGGAGATTGAGCAGACGCCCGGGAAAGGGGGGACCGCTACCAACAAAAAAATTAAATGTAGGAAAAAGAAAATAAGCTCGCTGGAGGAGGAGAAGGAGGAGGAGACCTAATGGCCATAAAGTAGCTTCACTCGGCGCACTAAACATGCATGAACCCCAGTGAAGCGAGACAAAGTGTCCTCCCCGGCAGCACGCGAACCTGAGTGTTCCTCGTTCCGATAAAGAGGCCCACGACGCGTGCAGGAAGCTGTTTTACGGGCCCCGGGGGCTCAACCCTGGATTAAGGCCGTTTAATTACGAAGAGCCTTAGTGGATATCTCGGGCCGTGCTACACGCCGTTCTGCGGAGCCCATTGGATCCGCCGGTCGTGTGTGCCAACGGCGACTTGGTTAAGATGGCGAGCGACCCAGGAAAAGTTTTCTTTTGTAAACATCGCAAAGCAAGCCGCAGTCTACGCTGGATTTCGAGCATATAAGTCGTCATGCCCTGCGCTGTGAAGCAGAACCAATTTCTGAGTGAAGGTTGTTTCAGGCGAGTGGTTCGCTGTTGCTGCGATTAACTCTCTCAGTGATCAACACAAATTTAAACATTCAGTTAACTCAGAAGATTCTAAAATGCATACTGCACCGCAGTACACTCGTAACGCACCGTAACCGTGCAATCCTATGAAGAAAAAAAAGTTCAGCGCTTTTGTTGTTCAGGCAGCATGAGATTGGAACACGAGGACGCTCACCCTTTTGACAGGTTGAACTAATTAAAGAAGTAGTAGTTATTACTGTTCCTCGAGATTTGAGGTGCATTATACATCCAAGGACCTTGACAAGTATTTATTTATTTATTTACTCGTAACACTTCAAATGCCCCAGACATGGGGTACTACATGAGGGTGCCTCTTTAGTAGATGACGTACTCAATGGCGTTCTTGAAATGAACGGGGTAGAGTGGTGCACGTCGTCGGCGGGCAGATCATTCCAGTCCCTTGCTGTCTGAACAAAAAACGACCAGGGATGGGCCAATGTTCGGGCATATAGAAGATAAACTGCTTTTTTATGAATAATGTGGTCTGAAACTCGATTAGCTGGCATGATAACAAAATTGTCGACTGATGTGAAATAGAATTTGTGAAAGAAGCAAAGCCTGGCAACTTTGCGTCGTTACTTAAGGCTTGGGAGATCAGCATGAGATTTGGGTTCGGTGAAACTGGTGTGGTAAGAGTAATCGGAAAAGATAAATCTAGCTGCGAGATTTTGAATACATTTAAGTGATTCAGAGAGGTTAGATTGATAAGGGTCCCAGACAGCGCTTGCATACTCTAAATTTGGTCGCACGAGTGTCAGATAAGCCATATCCGTTTTCACTTCAAGAAAAAAGGAAGTTTTGCTCAATGTTCATGCGCCGCGCGAAGTAGTTCTTACAAGATTAGGTTGTCGGAGGCAGAAGCGATGCTTTTGGTGCTTGAAACGTACGTGTACGCCTTGATAAGGTAACATGTATCTAATCTGAAATGCACCAACATATATCTCAATTCTCAGCATAAAGAGGAAAATTAGTAATGCTCCGCGAGAAACCGTACTTTGTTTCTATACTGTTCTTGAGGTGAAGACGAGTATATTAGTTCTACAGGGGGAGAGGCTAGTCGCAAGTTTCGCCACAGGTAACCAAGCCTCGGTTAGCTTCATTAGTCACGTTAGTGATGTGAGAAGACCACGAAAGATTATAGGCTAAGTTTATGCCTAGATATGTGTAGGAGGAAGATACAGAGGACATTACCGAATTACAGAAGGTGTAGCTCAGGGTCGGGTAGAATTGCCTGTGGTGGAAAGAGATTAAAGATGTCTTTGTAACATTCAGAGACATTTACCATTTGTTGCACCATTCTTCGATTTGATAAAGGACATACTGGAAGGTATGAGTATTATTAGCGTCATTGATGGGACGAAAAGATACGCAGTCGGCGGTGAACAAGCGAATGTTAGAGGATATTTTAGTCGGCAGGTCATTTATATAGATTTTAAAAAAGTAGAGCGCCGAGAGCGGTGCCCTTAGGCACACTTGAAATAAATGGGCATATGGGGAGTGGAGTAATCGTTAGCGCAAACAAACTGATGCCTGTCGGTTAAGAAGCTTCATATCCAGTTGTATACAAGGATGTCAGGGTTTCAACGCGAAAGCTTCAAGAAGAGATGGTTGTGAAGAACTTTATCAAAAGCTTTTTCGGAGTCTAAAAAATAGAGCATCTACCGGTATGTTATGATTAGCACTTGAACTTGGACCGTGAAGGAACAATGCTAATTGGGTATCGCAAGAAAGCCCTTTCAGAAAACCGTGTTGATTTGGGGGAAAAACGTTAACAGACACTAAAGAGCTTATAATTTGTGTGTAACTTACATGCTCCATTAATTTTGATGAAGCCCTGGTGATCAAAATTGGACGATAGCTGTTACGCGAAGAGGAGGGATCTTTCTTCGGCACTAGAATTATCTTGCCCGATCCCTCCAGTCCTGTAGCACCGCTCCATATGATAGAGATTGCTGAAAATATTAGGCAGAATGATACTTGTGTCATATTTCGTTTTTTTTTAATATCTTTGAGTCGATGCCGTCCACGCCGGTATATGATGTTAACTTTAACGATTCAATTGCTTTAAAGATGCCATTATGATTGAGAGTAATGTTGGGCATCACTGGAAGATCAAAGAAAAGGAAGTCAGGAATATCCCCGTCTGATTTACTGGTGAATAAAGACGAGAACATGAAGTCCAGTGTGTGCACAACTTGACTAGCAATGGGAGAATTGTGTTGGTCGCGTAAGGATATGGGTTCGGAAGGGTTGGGGTTAATGACTTTTGAAACTTGTTTAGGATTGTTAAGAACGTTTAGCTGCAGAAACAAAAGACTCAAAAGTTTTTTTCGTGGCGTAGTACTTATTCCATGCGTCTGCGTTGTTCGAACGTTTGGCTGAATGGAATTGTCGCTTCTTTTTGTTGTTGAGACGTTTTAATGCTGTATTGAACCATGGGGATGCTGTCCGTTCGGTTACAGGGACGGTGGGAATCTATGTATTGATTAGTTCTTGCGGTTTATTATTAGAACGTGACCAATTGGTTTCGACTGAACGTTTGGGAAAATTAGTAAGAAACGACGCGCAAATGATTGCTAACTCATTGTTCATTGATTTATATTCACCTTTGTCGTATAACGCTATTGTTTTGTTTATCTCTTTGGGTTGCAATTGTTGGGACTGGAATGGAGCGTGGATTATTGTGTGGTCACTAAGCGCTGGCAGATACGCGAGTTACGTAAGATTATCAAGATGCGATGTAAGCATGAGATCAAAAACGTTCAAAGAATGGTCAGTTTGTCTCGTCGGGCGGAGACAAGTTGTGATAAGCCAAATGTGAGGCACGTGTTGACGAAGTCACTTTCTACTCTTTGTTTTGACGTTGTCAGGGATAAGTCAGACCAGTTTATAGAAGGAAAATGAAAATCACTAAATAAAATAATTGAAGTGTGCTGATATGATGTCGCGAAGGAAAGAGGAGCCTCGTAGAAGTGAGCAATACAGGAAGCGTCAGAATCTGGGTGGTGATAGCAAACACCATTGATAACGTGTGGGTAGGAAACATTACAGCAGATAAATTTAATTTCTATAGGAGAGGGAACAATAATGGGAAAACTTTGCAGGCTGTGGCGAGTTGCAATAAGAACACCACCGCCACGTTTGTTCACACGTTCACGCCTGAAAGTATCGAAACCAGGGTACGAAGAGTATCTCGGAATCACAAATAGATGGGTTCAGCCATGTTTCGATTAGGAAAACAAGGTTACTTTCAATAGTGTCGATCCGATTACGAAATGAATCCCGTTTAGGCAAGATACTTCTAATATTAGTGTAGAGAAATGACAAGGTGTTATGACTTGAGTTCACCAAAACGTTGATAGATAGCTATGATGAGCGTGGGAAAACATTTTGTGTGGCGCGGGTTAGATACGTATACGTTGTGGTTTCAATTATTATTTTTATCGCGATGAAGCTGGTAGGGTTTACGCTGAGTCCTTTCAAATTTAAGCAAGTATTTATGGGCGAAGCGGGTATATGGGCGAGTAATCTTCAAAGATACCGTAGGGTGTATTCTGAAGTTTTTTTCGCATTTGAAATGGCTTTCTCTTTATCCTTTTAATGTGAAAACTTTACAATGATGGGTCTGTTTTGTTTGCCTGGAAAGTTCATATTTCGTGTGCTCGCTCGATATTTCGCGTTTGGAGTGTAACACCGAGGCTCGTGCTGCAATGCCCAACTAGCAGCTCCTCGCACTCGGCCAAAGTTTCGTGTTCATTATTTGGGTGTCCAAAGAACAGAATGTTGCACCGGCGAGCTCTGTCTTTGGAGTCATCGAATTGGACTGACAGTTCAGCAATGTGTGCAGCGCTTTCCTCAGCAATAACTTGGACGTCTTCGACCTGAGCTTCGATAGCAACTGCAGAAGAGCAATCCTCTTTGATTTCAGTAAGCATTTTTATAATATCATCAAACGGTTTGTCGTTCTGAGACAGCTTAGTACGAATGATTTTATGACGTTAAAAGAGACGCTTGTCCCGCTTTAATTTTATTGAGATCTGTTGTGTGTGTGGTAGCGGGGCGAGTGGTCGAACTCGGATTTTCTTCAGTGTCCCAAGACAAAATAGGTCTAGTAAGACACGTACGCAGTTATGAGCAGTAGCAACGCAACGACGTGAGCTCGGCAGCACTAGCAATAAAGTGAGGCAGTTCTTTACCTGCACGAAAGAAAGGTGATGCCAATGAAGCAGAGTCATCACTGGCGTGACGGCCGAGCTCACTGAAGAAAGTTGATTTCGGAGAGCCTTTTATCGTTTGAGCATGGACAGTCAGAGTCAATCCCGTCAAGTGTGACTCTTCATAGGAATGAAGACTGGCAAGGCGACAGGTTGACAAGTGAAGTCACAGGGCAGCAGTCTGGCACCGTCAGCTTGTCCCCCGATTAGGCGTCGGGACGTACTCCTGGACGGAACCGTTGAAGTGCCGCGGTTGCCGACCCAGCAGGACCAAGCTTCTGTCGGTTGCGTCAGGAGGGCCGTCGAATGAATGGCAGGAGGCAGGTAAGAAAGATTCTCTGCACGAAAAAAAGGCGACTACCAATGCAGCAGAGCCATCGCTGGCGTGCCGCCGAGGCCACGTCTTGATACGTGCGCGGATTAAAATCGACCAACTGCTAAAGCAAGCAGTCGCTTGATGCCATCAGGCCACCGCAGTCATGATTTTCTCTTTTCGACGGCAAGGGGTTCCCGTTATCTGAGGTACTTTCGAAGGAAAAAACGCACACATACACCTAATATGTGTCCAGTATATGGAAATTTGTGTTGAATGTGTTCAATGTGTCCCCAAAAACAGTCATCCAGACGTGTGTTACAGAAACACGTGCATAACGATACAAGTGCTGCTTCGCTGGAAGCGTCTGGACTATTATACTTCGGTTCAGCCAAGACGCAGTCGATGCTACAAGCGCGAGTATGTGGCCCTGAACAGTGCCCGTGCTTGGCAGGGACGTTGAAAGCCCGAAGCTTGCGCTTGTAGCATCGGTTGCATTTGGACTAAAGCTGAAACAAAGTATAGACTAAATTTATACAGTTGTAATGCCGATATATTTCGCAATCCGTTGAAGTGGAGCACTGACTGTGGTAAATGCTATTAACGGGTCATTCGAACCAAAAATAAAATTTTGCCCTGTCTTTAGCACAGCGCGCTTGTTAGTTTAAGTTTAATCCGATCGCTGAAACTTTCAACGGTAAAAAGTCAGTAAAACGAGAGGACTGCATTACAAAATCACTCCAAGGTGAGCAGAGTTCTCTCGATCACAGTTCTGTTTCGTCAGGAACCTGATGCCTTGAGGTTATTAATTCCAAATCACGAGATTACTTTTTCTGACGGTGAGTGAGCATGGCACCAGTGGAGGCATGGCCGCGAGATCACACAGACCACGGAAACAAAGTTTGCACCAAGACAAAGTTTAACCATTCTCGACGTCGCAGAGCACGTCTTGACTTTCCTTTTTTGCCTAAAAGCAGACTGAAGGACACAATTGAATGCTCTAGTTTCAAAATGTAAATACAGAGAGATAAAGGTCAACTAAGTAGCGAAGTCAACCATCAGTTTGTTCGCTGCACCGTGAAAGGGAATCTGTAAAATGAACTAAAATCAAATAGGTTGCTTCGCGAAAGTCACTACATGGCTCCCTTACTCAACATTTCAGGGATTTACAACCAAACCAACCTGCCGACGTCCTGTTGCCCTTGGACACGTGATTATCGAGCTATTATGAACGAGCGGACTGGCGCTCTCAACTTTCGGAATCCCAGCGTTTCGGGGCTCAGAGGGGCTCAGCCCACCCGGTAGCACTAATCGGGGTTGCTGCTTTCCCCACTATCGAGGCCGTAGGTGTGCACACCCTCACCGGGACAGCGAGCAACGAGTCGCGACAGGCTGCTTATTAAAATCTCAATGCGGCACGAATCTGTTCTCAAGCATCACCTCACCCCTGCAGGACTGCGACACCGAGAAGTCGACCGAATTCGTCATTTCCACAGCGGACGAAGAAAAGAAAAACAGATACAAATATAATAATAAATGAAGACTAAGGGAGAAAGATAAAACACAGGTAAGTGGAAGCAGACGACGTAACAAAAGATTTCGCTCAGTCGAGAGTTTGGAGAGCTCTCCCATAAATCAGGAGAGGGGAAGTCCCGATTTCGATTTTCGCTTTTTCCGGTTCATGCGTGCCGCCATGTTCGCATAGCCAGGTGTTTCGTTCCTTTGTCCGATCCGACCGACGGCGGCGGCGGCACTCGAAACGGATTAGCATAACAGTTAGCCGTCGGCGGCGGCGTTGGTTGCATTCGCATTTCTCTCGGGGAACGCTCGTCGATCGCCACATGCCGGTCGGCCGGCGCCGAGGAACCTTCATCGGCGGATTAGGCCAGGCTCGGAATCCCCCAAGCGTATTGTCGGAGCCCCGCACCCGCCGCCGTACGTTGCTCGAGTGCCCCGATCACCAGCAGCTCGGATCGGGAACTGGCTCGGATTGTCCACGCTCTTTGAAACATCGGCAACGAAACGAAAAAAAAAAAAAACAAAAAAGAGCAAGATGTCCGCATAGACGATGGAAATAGCGGATCACTCCCAACAAGTTCACACGTTGCATGCGTTAGGTCGATGGATGGCGCACTTTTTTGTTGTGTCATATTTATGGTTGCCAATGTATTTCTTTCCTTTCTTTTTTTTTCTTTTTCTCCTCGCGTGCGTGTGTGTGCTGCTCTAATTTACACAATGAGGTTCCGTCTTTTTGGATACGCGATATTCATGAGAGGGCCGGAGGCGGCGGTAATGTCCGAATTTGCATGAGAGAGAGAGAGAGAGGTGTGAGGAAAATTGTGTTCGTTCAAGCAGGGCCGCGCCTTTACGTATTCATGCCATAGACTTTCTTTGTCAGGTGTTTCGTAGGCGGGATGTGCGTACCGCTCTACGGGAGTACACCAGGGCGTGTATAACGAGCGTGTTATTTTGAGAGCCGTCCTTGCTATGTGTCCGCGCAGTTTTCAATGAAACGATACTCTCCCGGTCTCAAATATTTCGGGATTACTCTATAGGGTGCCAGGTTTGTGAGCAAAGTCTAGGAAGGTGTACGCGGCTAGCGAGATGCATTGTCTATGATATATTTACTACCGTCAGCACCCTCATCCTACGGTTGTCCCCCTGCTGCAAGATCTTTGATCTAAACAGTACCAACTTAGTAGCATAAGAACATCTGCCATTTCCTCTTTGCTTATACAAGTCCGTCAGCCTATTCCAAGCATCAGTCAACACCTCAAAGTGTTCTTTCAGAGTGAAACTGAGAATGCTGTATCCCTCGATGTGAGCACTCCGGCACTTGGCACGTACGACTTTTTTTTTTCTTCTAAGCTGTATTTCTATAGTACCACCCGCTCGAGCTCACGGGTATTTCATTTACAATTGAACAAATTCAAGATCTGGAGAGTAGTAAGGAAAAAAAAAATAGAATATGTGAGAAGCGCAGGAGCGTCAACACTCGAGTCAAGGCAGAAAGCAAAGTAGACCGGAAGGACGTGACTCTCTTAGTCACTCAGACATCGCATCTTCTCCGTCGAATGAAGCCGAAGAGTGAGCCAGGAGTCTTGTACGTATACACAGTCCAATGATTGGCGAAGTCGCGCCGGGCACCGCGGCGTTCTCCGCTCGCGGCGTCCCATCTGCGCGCTGCAACAGAGGAGCCGCGGTTTGGGTGGACGCGAACCCCGAGTTTACCCATTCACACCTCCCGCCGAAGCCAGATGATATTTGCGCTCAGCACAGCTGGGGCGCGGGCCTTCAGCGAGAACTTGGCCACAAAAGGAACAGCAAACACCGAGGTTGGGGGCTGTTGCAGCAGGCGACCGGGTGCGGGAAGAGAAATACGCCTCCCCGACTATCCCTAAACAACCTCTCCCTTTTTCCCGGTCGCCCCCGTCTGCAACAAGCACCCGAAAGAGAGAGTCTTAAAAACGATGTTTACTCAACATTCCGAGGCGGGCTTCCAAGTAGTTCGGGAGGCCCGAGACCGCAGCGATCGTTCTTTCTTCGCTTTAGGTTCTTTTTTGCCTTTCAGGTGCGAAGATGTCCGCGCGTTTCTTTTCGGTTCGTCGACGCCGCCTCGGAGCCCTTACGGAAACAACGCCTCAAAGTCAACAGGCTTCCTTCTTGAAGCAGCGGCCGGGGTCTCCTCCAGACACGAACGCCGCAAACAGACGAGGTGTTGGCCAGGAATGTGAAGAAACGGGTCTCCCTCCGCCTAATATAAACGTTGTTTATAGTCACAGTTCACTATCGCGTAGCAGCTCTTCTCGTAATGGGGTCCAGAATACTGAACTAGATAAACGTCGAATAGCCCAGAAAGTTCATAGTTACCGTTTGTAATCTTCAATTAATGGAAATCTATATAGTAGTCTAACATTGTATACACAGTCGCATCATGGTGCAGAATAGATAAAAACCGTCAATTTGGGACGATACTATATACTCCTTGAAACCCCAAGAGAATAATAACCGCGTTTGGCGCATATATCACGGTTATAAAAGTGTGGTCATCATACCGAGAGGCATTCTTTGCTGACACACTTGTTATTTACATAATTTACAGATAGATATTTACAAACGGGCCAGTCCGAGATAACGTCTATGTCGGATGAGACGAGCCTGGGTTCCAGCCGGCGTATTCCATCGGAGCTCTGTGTCGCGTGTGTACCGCTCGTGGTGCGAGGCTCCTGCCTCGTTCGCAGTGCATGCGTTGGTGCACGTTGCTCTACGGTGTAGATGGTGTCGCCCGCATGTTCGCTACATGGGCTCCCCCCCTAGCGGAATAGCGGCGAAAGACGCTGTTTGCGCGCTAGTTGGTAGTGTTTTGGAGGGTGAAGCGGACGTTGCGGGGACGGGCTTGATCGGGTTGAGTTCGATGCATGATGTCCATCGTGGCAGAGCAACCCACATTCGTAGTCTGTGGTGTGAGGTTGTCCGTGTCGTCGGAGCTCAGGATATACGCAGGCTTCAGTCGGTCGATTGAGACATGGTCTTCACGGTTCGGGTAGGCCAGGGTAAAGTGCTTTTCAGCTCTTCCAAGGACCTTGTACGGACCGTCGTATGCAGGTTGTAGGGAGCGTCGCACAGCATCGTGGCGCACGAAGACATGCGTGGCGGTTGAAAGGTCGGGGCTCACGAAGAGTTTTTGTTGCCGGGCTCGACGTGTGGGTGAAGGACGGAGGGTGGCCATGTGGGAGCGGAGCCTTTCGACGTAGTCGAGGGGGTCAGGCAGAGAGCTGGATGGTGGAGCACAGAAGAAGTCGCTTGGTAGGCGGAGCGGGGTGCCGTAAACCAACTCTGCTGCGCTGCATCCAAGGTCGATCTTCAGCGCAGCTCTGATTCCCAGCATGGCGAGCGGAAGATATTCACTCCATGTGGATGGCGTCGTGGCAGTGATAGCTGTTTTGAGCTGCCGATGAAATCTCTCGACGAGTCCATTCGCACTCGGATGGTATGACGTCGTTGAGATGTGATGGAAACTAAGCAGTTTTGATAGCGTTGCAAACAGGTTGGATTGAAACTGTCTTCCGCGGTCTGTGGTTACAGTGGTTGGAATCCCGAATCTTGCAACCCACGAAGTGAGGAATGCGTGTGCAACGGTTTCAGCAGTGATATCGGTTAGGGGTACCGCCTCAGGCCATCTGGTGAAGCGATCGATGACGGTGAAGATGTACCGATAACCAGGCTCGTCTCATCCGACATAGACGTTATCACGTCCGGGTCACCAATTTGTGGTCATCATACCGAGAGGCATTCTTTGCTGACACACTTGTTATTTACATAATTTACAGATAGATATTTACAAACGGGCCAGTCCGAGATAACGTCTATGTCGGATGAGACGAGCCTGGGTTCCAGCCGGCGTATTCCATCGGAGCTCTGTGTCGCGTGTGTACCGCTCGTGGTGCGAGGCTCCTGCCTCGTTCGCAGTGCATGCGTTGGTGCACGTTGCTCTACGGTGTAGATGGTGTCGCCCGCATGTTCGCTACAAAAGCATCCCTTAAAAAAAAATGTAACTGTAAAAAAGAAATTAGTTTTTTTTTTAGTTTGAAAAGCGTGTACATTTTGATAAACCAATGTCAATATTTATTCTATCAATGTCTGCAAGAATACATTTTGTTGTTTAATATATTGAAATATTTAACTTCCAAACTGTATTCCAAATTATTTGAAGGCTGTATCACTCGTTATTTGCCGGTGTATTCATTTTATTAGTTTTTTTTCTTTTTTTTTAATGAAAACGTTTTGATGTCTTGAGAAGACGACTATCTGTGACTTCAACCTTCGGTCACAGTACTATTTTATTTTAAAAACGAAATCGACCACTTTTGCTTCTATTTTACTGGCTGACACTGCCCTAGTCTGTACAGCTAGGTCTTCGGTTCTAAAACAATACGCGCACACTTCCACAACTGTCTGCGCGTCTACTATTTTTAAGAGAGTGAAGGGTCGGATGGCTTATCGTTTCACCCGCGACGTAAAATTGAGATGATCACACATTCGAGCCCCGTAAATAGGCTTACGCTCACACATGGCTGTCCGCCCAAACCGTTATGCTGGAGCTGTCAGTGATAAACAACGGCATCGGAGACTGTTCACATGGAAGCAAGCGTAGCGAGTCAATCGAGATTAGATGGCTATAACTGAGAGCAAGAAATAGTGGGATTGGGCGCGGGATTGGTCCTCCCCCGATTTGGCACGCTACGGTGGCATTAGAGTGTTTTAGTAGATCGTTCCGATGACTCCGATAACTATAGCCGATACTCGGCCGCTGCCTTTGCGGATGCATCGTATATTTATCGGGTATCGTTATCGGGTTTATCGGAGCGATCTACTAAAAGTCTCTATTCACGCAGTCGATTTGAGGGGCCACTTATGTAGACCTCGCTGTGACACTGGGCTCAACATTGCACGCGGCCACGAGGTGATCAGCGTAACATCTCAGGCTTCATTTTTAGATCAAAGCGTTCTTTCGGCATTCACATTCGCCCGATCTCTTCCATAGATTGAAATGATTGGTTTTCACGGTTTTCTGCGGGAATGTACACGCGTGAGCAGGCTCTCTTTTGTTTAATGTACGTAGGTTGCTGCGCGGAGTATTTTCCCGATAGGACTTGTGCGACAAAGCAGCTGTGACTATAATAACCGATTTTTCTTTCTCAAATACATCAAAGTAAGAAAAGGAAGCAGAAGAAAATCCCTCGCCGCAGGGCCCCAAGTCTTTGCGTGGAGAAGGAAAGAGAGGCGGGGGCGCCGCCACCGAAAGTGGTGCGAGGGGGACGGGTCAACACGCTTCCATTAGGGGAGAAAGAAGACGAAGGGCCAAGACGTCTCCCCGGACATATTTTATGTGCAGACCGGCGTGTCCTTTAACGAGCCTCTGTCGGACTAACAAGCGGGGTTCGGACACCAGATGGGAAGGGAAGGCGGGAGACGGAGGCGCTGCTGCTTCTGCTTCTGCGGAGCGCCACGCATTTATGCGTATGCAGATAGGCGCGTATTTCATTCGTGCGATCCCGTCTGCTTTGCATGCTGCCGGCCCTTATTCGGCGCGGTGTCAGGCAGGCCCGAAATATGGCCGGCCGTCGTTACGAGTCGGAATTCTTCCCTCTTCGCCGGGCCGCCTCGTGTTTACCTCGCGCGGGACGAGGAATTCCTTACACGCGGATACGCGTGTTTCGGCGCTTCCCTAATGGCCGCGCTAAAGACGCCCGTCGCCCACCCGACGAGCGAGCACGTGTGATCGGCACTAATTAGGCCACTCCGGTATCCGGATGAAATCGGCACGCTTACTCGTTCCTCCCGGAATGGCCGCCATAAGCCTCGTTGATGAGACGAGTGCTGGTAAAACTGTCCATGCTCCGTTTCGCACCAAGTGCGAGCGCAGCCGAAGCTATCGCCGATCTGGTAGCGCCAAAAGTGCTTCGTCACGGCTCTCGTCGTCTTTGCGCTTGCTTTCAGTGGCTGAACCAAGCAGGCGCAGTGAACGCGCCACGATCCTACGCTCTCTGCGTGATTGCTTCAGCCAGGAACAGCAAGCACGCAAAGACCACGAGAGCACTGGCGATGCAACTTTTGGCGCTATATTCAGCTGGTTCCAACAGATCATAGCGCCGCTGCGCTCGGACTTAGTATGAAGCTGAGAATAGACGGATAAATGTGCGTTACTTCAACGTATCTCCAGAAACAAAATGTTCACGAACAATGTATACCCTCCCGGAAAAATGTGGTTTTCCCAGCGTCTGCTTTTACGCGCATTCTGACGTTCAGATGTACGACACCTGAAATTATCCAAGAAGCGAAGATGAAGTTGCTGTAGGTTTAAGAGTTCGGGATTTCAGAACGCAGAGAAGGCGGAAGGAAAGCAAAACAGAGTATGTGATGACCTTTTGCGTTCACTTTATCTTTTTGTGTGTTCTGAGCTGCTAACGATAAAAAAGAATGAATCGCGCCGCTACCAGGACATACGAAGCGTTAGAGACGGCACGAGCGTGCATACGAACAGTCCCACAATTCACCTCGTTGTAAGGTCTCATAGGATTTTACGGAAAGGTCTATTAATAGGCTTGATGTTTCGGATTATAGTTCTCCTTGCGTATCTTGTGTGTTATAACCAAATCCTTCTTTGCCATACTCATAAGCGCTCCGTATTTGTTCTTGGAGAATGCGGCTAAGCAGCAGCAATTCACCCACGTTTAGCCAAAATGGTATATTGTCGGCGCCGGCTGATTCTATCGGTGGCCACCCTTACAATACAATCGGGGCTTCCCTGTTCATGATGCCTCATTATATACGCTGTACAGGAATACATTCACGCTACTTTTATGAGGTGCTTCTCTTCATACTCTGCAATGAAAAAAAAAAAGATAATTTTTTTAAGGGGCATTGATAAGACAAGCAATTTTTAAAATAATTTTTCCATGGAATTTTTTGCAGTATTTACGCCGTTGGACACGATTTCAGTGGAGGGCACAGTCCGCTCTAAGCCCCGCCCACAGATCAGTGGCCCCGCCCATTACTGGATTGGCTTCGTTGCTTGACCGAACACGCTAATTAACAAGCCTAGTGTCTCCCTTCCTCGACATCCTGTGCGTCTAGTGTGGAGTCTGACACCACCTGCTAGATGTTCGAGCAGACGCACGGCAGCTTCTAGCATTGTCTACTATTTCACCACCGTCTATCGTCGTCTGCAATGCCTGTAAGACGCGGACATGAGGGCTGCGCGTCGGCGTCTGTTTTCGCCTTCGTCCGTCTGCTATTTCGCCCCCGTCAAAAAACTTCTACAATGCTCGCGAGACTTGACCATGCAAGCGCGGCGTTCTAGCATTCCATCATGCGCGAGCGACGGTACAGTACAAGCGTCTGTCAGCGTCTCTCGATGTGCGGTAAAAAGAGATCGAGAGGACTAAAAAAGCACCATAATAAATATGCAGTTATTTCAGCTTTTATGATCTTGTTTTTTTTTTTTTTTCGCATAGCATCCGCGAGCTTGGTGAGTGAGCATCATGACGCACAATTAAAACGTGACCTAGAAATGTTTTGGCAGGCCAGGTGGACTGCAAAACTTGAGCTACCATTCTTTCGAAGCAAAATGACGGGAATAAACCTGAACGAACTTGATTTGAGCCGAACGCCCGATTGCCCACAGCTAAATCGCTCGCAAATTTTTACCTGTCTAGGTATCTTTTCGGGACTGAAACCATGATTGCAATCACAACGGTCGCACAATTCGCAGAGCAGTGGTGTCGCTTTTACGGGAACCAACATTTTCCTTTAGTGTCAAAACGCACGAAGGAAGAAATGAAGCCAAATCGAGCAACATAGTTGAAGTGGGACGCTAGGCTTAGTCCTGTCCCGCTACGAACCCAAGCACCCGCACAGCGCTTCCGAATGGCACGTTTCGACAGTTTGCTGCAAACTAGCTCGGCTGGGGAGGTCTCCCTCTAAACACCTCGGTATAACGCAGAACGACTCGCACTTGTAAAAATAAACGAGCTCTTTGAGCTACAGAGCTACGTTCGTTGTGCACGCCGCAAATGCCGGCAGCAATGCTTGTTATCGTTTGATACCGAAGCGGAAAGGCCATCTCAAGATATTTTTAAAGTAATAATGACTCTATCCAGATGTTTGCTTCTCAAAAAAAAAATAGTCAAGTAAAATACTATTACGGCACGGAGATACAAACTTTCAACCAACCTATGTCGATCATCTCTCCAGCCAATGAGAGATGTAAGCACCTTACAAGCACGGCGTGGAGCTTGGCGGGGTGCGACCTCCCCCTCATGCACCTAATTTGCGTCTAGCGGCGTAAATATTGCTAAACAAAAATTGTATTTTGTGTGGTACTCTTCTTGAAATATACGTGTCCCATCTAGGCTTTTCAAAAAACAATATTTTTCTTTGCAGCTACTTTCTGCATCATACAAAAGGCAGTCTGTGTGCAGATCCGAACGCGAGTCACCGCGATATCGGTGCCTCGAATGCCGCATGAGAATGAGTTCAAGGAGAAACTTGGCACTGGGCATTCAAACCACGGATGTTGCGGTGACTTATGTCTGCACACTGTCTCTTGTATGATGTATGCGCAGTGTGACCCAGGCTTTAGTCCAAATGTCAAATACTATTTATGGTCCGACCCTACACAGACGACGAAATTGTTCTTATCCTTCGTTTCAGCTAAGTCCAGACTAGTGCCACTAAATAAGCTACGCTTCAGAGTAACGACGCCTTGCCATATTGTGGCTTAAAATCATGGTTGCCAGTTATCTTAACCTTTATCTGAAATCACAGGAAACGCTTTTCCGTCCTCCACAAATGTTTAAACAGTTCGCGACAGGGCAAATAAATATTACATGAGCTTCCTAACACCGAATCAAATGCTGAGGAAGTCGCACTCTTGAATCATGACGATCGACAATTGCGTCTGCTCTGCACAAGCACAAAAATGGCGGCGCCCACAACGATGCCGGGGAACGGAGTGCCGATACTCTAGGCGCAGCTCATTTAGTGGCTCTAGTCCAGACGCAGCGGATGCTACAAGTACGAACTCCGGGCTTTCTGTGTCTTTCTCAAGCAGGCGCGCTCGTGCAATGCAAGCACTGTTCAGGGCCACATGCTCGTGCTTGTATCATCAGCTGCGTCTGGACTTAAAGGCCCGTTCACACTCTTGCGACCGAGTTCGACCGAGAGAGACCAGACCGGTTTTTAAGCCTCTTGCGATCTCTTAGGACCTGCTCCGCTGCAGCGGAGCTGGTACAGCAAAACCGGCCTGTTGGTCGGCACGCTTACCGTGTGAGTCGCCAGTCGAAGTGCTTCGGCCATAGCCCGAGTGGTGAGGGGTTGACCACTAGCACGCAAGCTGGAGAGGTGTGACCGGTACTTAGTCCAGTCGACAACTTTGCAAGTCTTCGAGGGCGGTTTAGGGAGGTTTCCCACTACGATGGGTGTGTGGTCACTTCCCCACCCGTCGGGTTGAGGGGTCGCTCGTAGTGGCCTGAGTGTCCCGGCCGTGAATGTCAGGTCTATCACACTTTGCTGCGTGTCTGTCCTAAGGAATGTTGAGGTTCCTGTGCCAATTTCTTCGAAGTCCGTTGTGTCCAGGAGTTTCTGCAAGCTCCGACCTCTGGCTGTTGTCTTCCCGTCTCCCCAGGACTCGTTGTGAGCATTGAAGTCGCCGCCGATCAGCATATCCTTGTCTGTGCCAAGCTCCGCTCTCATCTCAGCCAGCACATGTGGTCGCCACTTTCCCAATGGATGTATGTATGCCGAAACTATCACGATATCTTTTCTGCGTGTGCGCACCTGCACCCCGGCAAAGTCCGCCCTCTCTGAGCAGTACTTGGTGAGGTCCAGCTGATGGTGGTAGACACTGTTCCTCACAAGTATCACTGCCCACGGATGTTTGCCTGTCTGCTTTGTCGCGTAAGCGGTGTACTGAGGGATCTTGATTTGTTTCTGTTCCATTCGTGGCTCTTGTAGCAGTAGTATATCGAATGGATGTTCCAGTAGCCGTGCTTTGAGGTCCGTGAGTCTTTGTCTTAGACCGTTACAATTCCACTGCAGAATTGTCGGGCATCCGGTGTGTTGGGTTGTTCTGGTCGTTTTATTGTGTGCTGTCATGAATGGGTCGTTCCGGGGACACTAGCCATACACTTCCAGCTACGCCATGGGGCATTTGATGAATGATGAGTGATGATTTCGGAGGTGTCTAGTCTGAAACAGAGGTAGTTATTCTGCTCACGAGTAAGGAAATCATGAAAGACCTTCAGAATGCCATCATAATAATGGGCTCTAGGGAAAGGATTGCCCCGATCACTTGATGAAGCGCTGACGAAGGTGAGAGTGTGTTCAATAGTCTACGAAGCGCAGTGATCGCAAGTGCAATTATGGCTTTAAAAGGAGAACCTTGCCCCATTCCACTTGTCTGGTTGGATGTCGGCATATGCCCCTCCGAAACCGTGTGCGAAGTGATGTCTCTGATATTTGGCTGTTCCCAAAAGGATGATTTTTGAGAACTGTTTCGTGGTGGACGCTACGTCCACTGACTTGTCCCTTGCGCCCTCCGGTGTCTTAAGCAGAGGGAACTCTTCAGCAGTCAGAGGAGGTGCATTGTTGATGGTGTTCTTAGGTGAGTGTGTGTTTTTAGCAGTCATTTTCTTGCTAACCTGTCTCTTGGCATGTACGGCTCCTTTCGCTTCGCGAAATGTGGTGTTGTGCTCGAGCTTGTACCTTATAATCTCAGTCTTTCTCTCCTTAACCGGGCAATCCGCTGCGTTAGAGGCGTGGTCACCTTCGCAGTTCACGCAGTACGGGGCGCCTTCGCACATGCCATCATGACTTTTTCCGCACCGATGGCACAGTTGAGACTTTGTCGTGCATGCAGCTGCGATGTGGCCAAACTTGTAGCACTTGTAACATTGCAGAGGGCGCGCTCTGTAGGGAATCACTTCTGTTCTCACGAGGCCCACTTTCACATGTTGG